>JARKIP010000158.1:0-12500 GCA_029990175.1 Petunia secreta
GAATCCATTCTGCAACCTCAAACTCAAAGAATAAATACAGACAAAAATCATTTTGATTTGCTTGTTCCTGAAAATATTTTATGGTCTAGGCGTCGTAGAGAATTGAGAATTCGAAGTTTTTTTAATTCTTTGAATTGGAATGGCGTCGATAGAAATTCAGTATTTTGCAACGAAAACAATGTAAAAAACTGGAGTCAATTTTTGGATGAAAGGAAGCCTCTTTATAAAGAGAAAAATGAATTAATTAAATTTAAGTTCTTTCTTTGGCCTAATTATCGATTAGAAGATTTAGCTTGTATGAATCGTTATTGGTTTGATACCAATAATGGTAGTCGTTTCAGTATCTTAAGGATACATATGTATCCACGATTGAAAATTAATTGATAGTACTATATACCCTGTCTCGTATAGAGTATCTGAAAGCAAACAAATGCACACATGCCTTAGCTTACATCTCATTCGAATCTAATTCGAATAGACGATACTAAATCAATTAAGGTATCGATTAGATCTAGAAATGAATCAACAGAATCTTCTTCATTTTAGGATTTTAGGTTTAAATTATTTACTTTTGTGAATGAAAAAAATGTACCGACCATCTTTTTGGATTCCTATCTGAATCAAATTTTGAATTTGATTAATTTATTGGAATTGATAAAATTAGGAGTTCATAAAGAAATTCAGTCTATATACCACGTTCAAATTACTGGCATTATATTATTATTACTGATCGATAAAATTCGATAAAATCCATATCTGTAAAATAAAGAAAGGGGAAATTCTTTTATGGTAAAAAATTCTGTGATTTCAGTTATTTCTCAAGAAGAAAAGAGAGGGTCTGTTGAATTTCAAGTATTCAATTTCACCAATAAGATACGTAGACTTACTTCACATTTAGAATTGCACAAAAAAGACTATTTATCTCAGAGAGGTTTAAAGAAAATTTTGGGAAAACGTCAACGACTGCTAGCTTATTTGTCAAAAAAAAATAGAGTACGTTATAAAGAATTAATTAATCAGTTGGACATTCGAGAGACAAAAACTCGTTAATTTGATTAGTTTGAAGAGTCATTTCATTTTCACTTATACGTTTCGATTAAATTTTGATGAACTTCTTTTAACTTTCAGCAATTCATGGAAGAATGAATCGGTAAAAAAACTTATGACTGCACCAACTACAAGAAAAGACCTCATGATAGTCAATATGGGGCCTCAGCACCCATCAATGCACGGTGTTCTTCGACTCATCGTTACTCTAGATGGTGAAGATGTTGTCGACTGCGAACCAATATTGGGTTATTTACATAGAGGGATGGAGAAAATTGCGGAAAACCGAACAATTATACAATATTTGCCTTATGTAACACGTTGGGATTATTTAGCTACTATGTTCACAGAAGCAATAACTATAAATGGGCCCGAACAATTAGGCAATATTCAAGTACCTAAAGGGCTAGCTATATCAGAGTCATTATGTTGGAGTTGAGTCGGATAGCTTCTCATTTGTTATGGCTCGGTCCTTTTATGGCGGATATTGGTGCGCAGACGCCCTTCTTCTATATTTTTAGAGAAAGAGAATTGATATATGACCTCTTCGAAGCTGCCACCGGTATGCGAATGATGCATAATTATTTTCGTATCGGAGGAGTGGCTGCCGATCTACCCTATGGCTGGATAGATAAATGTTTGGATTTTTGCGATTATTTTTTAACAGGGGTTGCTGAGTATCAAAAACTTATTACCCGGAATCCTATTTTTTTAGAACGAGTGGAAGGCGTAGGCATTATTGGGGGAGACGAAGCATTAAATTGGGGTTTATCGGGACCAATGCTACGAGCTTCCGGAATAGAATGGGATCTTCGTAAAGTTGATCATTATGAGTCTTACGACGAATTTGATTGGCAGGTTCAATGGCAACGAGAAGGGGATTCATTAGCTCGTTATTTAGTACGAATCGGTGAAATGACAGAATCCATAAAGATTATTCAACAGGCTCTGGAAGGAATTCCAGGAGGGCCTTACGAGAATTTAGAAATCCGGCGTTTGACAGATTAAAAGATCCTGAATGGAATGATTTTGAATATCGGTTTATTAGTAAAAAACCTTCTCCAACTTTTGAATTGTCGAAACAAGAACTTTATGTCAGAGTTGAAGCCCCAAAAGGAGAATTGGGGATTTTTCTCATAGGAGATCAGAGCATTTTTCCTTGGAGATGGAAAATTCGCCCACCAGGTTTTATCAATTTGCAAATTCTTCCTCAGTTAGTTAAAAGAATGAAATTGGCTGATATTATGACAATACTCGGTAGCATAGATATCATTATGGGAGAAGTTGATCGTTGAAATGATAATTTGATACAACAGAAATAGAGACTATCAATTCTTTTTCCAAATTGGAATCCTTAAAAGAAGTCTATGGGATCATATGGATGCTTGTCCCTATTTTGACTCTTGTATTAGGAATCACAATAGGTGTACTAGTAATTGTTTGGTTAGAAAGAGAAATATCTGCAGGACTACAACAACGTATCGGACCTGAATATGCTGGCCCTTTAGGAATTCTTCAAGCTCTAGCAGATGGGACAAAACTACTTTTGAAAGAGAACCTTATTCCATCTACAGGAGATACTCGTTTATTCAGTATCGGACCATCCATAGCAGTAATATCTATCTTTCTAAGTTATTCAGTAATTCCTTTTGGTGATCACTTTGTTCTAGCCGATCTTAGTATTGGTGTTTTTTTATGGATTGCCGTTTCAAGTATTGCTCCCATTGGACTTCTTATGTCGGGATATGGATCAAATAATAAATATTCCTTTTTAGGTGGCCTACGGGCAGCTGCTCAATCAATTAGTTATGAAATACCATTAGCTCTATGTGTGTTATCAATATCTCTACGTGTGATTCGCTGAGACCTAAAATTTCGCCAAATTCTTTTCTTTCTAGAAACAAAGATAAAAAGATTTGATTGAATATATATTTTTTCATTTTTATTCAGCATTTTAGTTGATGAACTAAACCAGATAGTTATATGAGTGAAATAAAACGGCTTCTAAATTTGCAGTAAAAGGGTTGAGTCTCATTTCCTATGTACAAGAATGAAATGGTGAAAAAAAGTAAACATAAGCAATAGATACTTTTTACCCCAAGATTGGTGGATTGTCATGATAGCTTGAAGCGGGTTCAAAAGATCAACTGTATGGAGTTTTTACTGTCTATTACCATAGATGGATTTACACAACGGGAGGTTTGAAAAGAAAAAATGAGTGGATGGTTAGGAAGACCAAAATACACAAAGGATTAGTAATTGAGATTATGTAAGTTATCCAAGAGGATATTTCTGTACATAAAACATAAAAGGAATTCAAATTGGGGCTTTACGTTGGTAGAAATGATTAAGAAGTACTCCCCATGATTCTGATCCAGAGTATGTTCCTATCCACTGAGTAAGTAAATAACTATCAAGAACGAAGTAATCTTTTACTTTGGTTAAAGTCCCTTTTTCTGAGAAAGGAGAATAGGAATGAAATAAAATCGAAATAGAAAGAAAATAGAAAGAAAAGAATCTAATTGCAAAAGCAAAAAGGGGGGTGTCTTTTTTTTCTTCCTTTTTTCTTTTTTTTGTTTTTATTCTTTCTTTCCTATAATTCAATTTTGATTTCTATTTAGAGAGATAAGATTTTTGTCATGATTCATGAACTAATGGAATCTCTAATTTTTTTCGTAATTGAAAATTCGAGGTTGAAATGGATATGTGATGTTGCTATAAAGCGCATTTTATTTAATGATAAGGTTTATTAATCAACAAAGAAAAATGAAAATTCTTAAAAGATGAGATCAATTCAGAAGCACTTATTTATTCGTTTTAAATATAGCAGACAGAATTCCATTGGTCTAATTTGGGACCTTGACCTTAGGATAGATTTTGACTCTATCTGACAAACATATCAAGATAAAGAATAGGAAAGGGTCCTTAGATTTTTTTGTGACCTCTGAGGAGCCGTATGAGGTGAAAATCTCACGTACGGTTCTGTAATAGCGATGGGCACAGTGATGTTATCATCGACTATGATTATCTAACAGTTCAAGTACAGTTGATATAGTGGAAGCACAGTCAAAATATGGTTTTTGGGGGTGGAATTTGTGGCGTCAACCCATCGGGTTTATCGTTTTTCTAATTTCTTCTCTAGCCGAGTGTGAAAGATTACCTTTTGATTTACCAGAAGCAGAAGAGGAATTAGTAGCAGGGTATCAAACCGAATATTCAGGTATAAAATTTGGTTTATTTTACATTGCTTCATATCTGAATCTACTAGTTTCTTCATTATTTGTAACAGTTCTTTACTTGGGAGGTTGGAATCTTTCTATTCCGTACATATTTGTTCCTGAGCTATTTGGAATAAATAAAGGGGGTAAAGTCTTTGGAACACTAATTGGTATCTTTATCACATTAGCTAAAACTTATTTGTTTTTGTTCATTCCTATTGCAACAAGATGGACTTTACCGAGGCTAAGAATGGACCAACTATTAAATCTTGGGTGGAAATTTCTTTTACCTATTTCTCTAGGTAATCTATTATTGACAACTTCGTCCCAACTTCTTTCACTGTAAAAGACTACAATATTCTAGATTCACGACTTGTCTCAACCAAGAGAAAGAAACAAGCATAAAATATTTTTTATAGATATTAAAAATATGCTCCCTATGATAACTGAATTCATAAATTATGGTCAACAAACAATACGAGCCGCCAGATACATCGGCCAAGGTTTCATGATTACCCTGTCCCACGCAAATCGTTTACCGGTAACTATTCAATACCCCTACGAAAAATTGATCACATCGGAACGTTTCCGAGGCCGAATACACTTTGAATTTGATAAATGCATTGCTTGTGAAGTATGTGTGCGTGTATGTCCTATAGATTTACCCGTTGTTGATTGGAAGTTGGAAACTGATATTCGAAAGAAACGATTGCTTAATTACAGTATTGATTTTGGAATCTGTATATTTTGTGGGAATTGCGTTGAGTATTGTCCAACAAATTGTTTATCAATGACCGAAGAATATGAACTTTCTACTTATGATCGTCACGAATTGAATTATAATCAAATCGCTTTGGGTCGCTTACCAATGTCAGTAATTGATGATTACACAATTCGAACAATTTCGAATTTACCTCAAATAAAAAATGAATAAACCCCTAATTCGAAAAAAATTCCGAATTACGAAGGTTTAGCTCGGATCTAAAAGAATGATATTTTTGCTTGGTCAATTCAAACTAGTGATTGGTTAATGAGACTCCTAGCTTAATTTAGATTGAAAACAAAACCAATTTCTATAAATGATTTATATCTTATAGTTATAATAATAGTAATGGTTTCAAAGTAGATAAATGATATCAAAAATAGATAGGTTTAAACTACTCTTTCGACGAATAAAGAATTGATAGTGGTCCAATAAAATAAAAGCATATACGTCAATTCATACCATTACAATTTCGTTCAATTAACAATTAATAAGTATCCTAAAAAATTGAAAAACTTCTTTTTTCCTGGTCAGGTCAATAAAGTCATGAAATTCTTCGTTTTGATTTTTTATAAAAAATGGATTTATCTGAACCAATACATGATTTTCTTTTAGTCTTTCTAGGATCGGGTCTTATATTAGGGGGTCTAGGAGTGGTATTACTTGCCAATCCAATTTATTCTGCCTTTTCCTTGGGATTGGTTCTTGTTTGTACATCGTTATTCTATATTCTATCTAACTCCTATTTTGTAGCTGCTGCGCAGCTACTTATTTACGTAGGAGCTATAAATGTTTTAATCATTTTTGCTGTGATGTTCATGAATGGTTCAGAATATTACAAGGATTTTCATCTTTGGACCGTAGGAGATGGAATTACTTCGATGGTTTGTATAAGTCTTTTTCTTTCACTAATTACTACTATTTCAGATACGTCATGGTACGGGATTATTTGGACTACAAGATCAAACCAGATTATAGAGCAAGATTTTATAAGTAATAGTCAACAAATCGGAATTCATTTATCAACAGATTTTTTTCTTCCATTTGAACTGATTTCAATAATCCTTTTAGTTGCTTTAATAGGTGCAATTGCTGTAGCTCGTCAATAAAGTCTTTCTATTAAAACTTGGAATTCAAATAAAATTTTGTTCTGTCTTATCACATTCATTTTCCTTCAATTCTATTTGAATTCCTGTATAAATAGAATAAATAGAAAGACTTTAGATCAATCTAGTACCAATATATTTCTTTGTTCCATACTTGTTATATACTAGTCAATTAAATCGGTTGAATTGTTGTTCATATTGAAAGGAGTCGAGATTGATAAGGAGTTGTTTAATGATTCTCGAACATGTACTTGTTTTGAGTGCCTATTTATTTTCTATCGGTATCTATGGATTGATCACAAGTCGAAATATGGTTAGAGCCCTTATGTGTCTTGAACTTATATTGAATGCGGTTAATATAAATTTTGTAACATTTTCTGATTTTTTTGATAATCGTCAATTAAAAGGAGACATTTTCTCAATTTTTGTTATAGCTATTGCAGCCGCTGAAGCAGCCATTGGCCTGGCTATTGTTTCATCAATTTATCGTAACAGAAAATCAACTCGTATCAACCAATCAAATTTGTTGAATAATTAGTATTAATCATCTAGATTCTAATATTGATAAATCGATTTTAATTAGCATGTTTGCTACGTAAGGTATGATCTTGTTTGCAAAACATAAGAAATCAAAGTATTTTGGCCCTCTCTCATATCTCATAAACCAATCCAGAAGGGGATTGATTAGAAAATTATGATAACTCATTGATTCATCTGGTATCTAAATATATGATTATATGATTCGTTTCTAAGTTTACTAGATCGAAAATTTATAACATTCAAAAACGTATAGACCCAATGTCACATTCAGTAAAGATTTATGATACGTGTATAGGATGTACTCAATGTGTCCGAGCCTGCCCGACCGATGTATTAGAAATGATACCTTGGGACGGTTGTAAAGCTAAACAAATTGCTTCTGCTCCACGAACAGAGGACTGTGTTGGTTGTAAGAGATGTGAATCCGCCTGCCCAACGGATTTCTTGAGTGTCCGAGTTTATTTATGGCATGAAACAACTCGCAGTATGGGTCTAGCTTATTGATACGTTCGAGAAAACTCTATTTGAATCCATTTAATTTTTTTACCGACAAACCCGTGCTCGAAAATCAAAATATTTTGAGCACGGGTTTTTATGGTCCAAGTGTATTTTGTCTTTACCACGAATTATTTTCCTTGGTTAACAATAATTGTTGTTTTTCCAATATTTGCGGGTTCCTTAATTTTCTTTCTTCCACATAAAGGAAATAGGGTAGTTAGGTGGTATACAATATGTATATGTATTTTAGAACTCCTTCTAACGACTTATGCTTTTTGTTATCATTTCCAATCGGATGATCCATTAATCCAACTAGTGGAGGATTATAAATGGATCAATTTTTTTGATTTCCATTGGAGATTAGGAATAGATGGACTTTCGATAGGACCCATTTTATTAACAGGATTTATCACTACTTTAGCTACTTTAGCGGCTCGGCCAGTTACTCGAGATTCTCGATTATTCCATTTTCTCATGTTAGCAATGTACAGTGGTCAATTGGATCATTTTCGTCTCGGGACCTTTTACTTTTTTTCGTCATGTGGGAGTTAGAATTAATTCCTGTTTATCTACTTCTATCCATGTGGGGAGGAAAGAAACGTTTGTACTCAGCTACAAAATTTATTTTGTACACGGCGGGAGGTTCCGTTTTTCTCTTAATGGGAGTTCTGGGTGTTGCTTTATATGGTTCTAATGAACCAACATTAAATTTTGAAACATCAGTTAATCAGTCATATCCTGTGGTTTTAGAAATAATATTCTATATTGGATTTTTTATTGCTTTTGCTGTCAAATCGCCCATTATCCCCCTACACACATGGTTACCGGATACCCATGGAGAAGCACATTACAGTACTTGTATGCTTCTAGCCGGAATCTTATTAAAAATGGGAGCATATGGATTAATTCGAATCAATATGGAATTATTACCCCACGCCCATTCTATATTTTCTCCTTGGTTGATGATAATAGGTACAATACAAATAATCTATGCAGCTTTAACATCTCTTGGCCAACGGAATTTAAAAAAAAGAATAGCCTATTCCTCTGTCTCTCATATGGGTTTCATAATTATAGGAATTAGTTCTATAACCGATACGGGACTTAATGGAGCCCTTTTACAAATAATCTCTCATGGATTTATTGGTGCTGCACTTTTTTTCTTGGCGGGAACGACTTATGATAGAACCCGTCTTGTTTATCTTGACGAAATGGGCGGAATAGCTATTCCAATGCCAAAAATGTTCACGATGTTCAGTAGCTTTTCGATGGCTTCCCTTGCATTACCAGGTATGAGTGGTTTTGTTGCCGAATTGATAGTATTTTTTGGAATAATTACCGGCCAAAAATATCTTTTAATTCCAAAAATACTAATTACTTTTGTAATGGCAATTGGAATGATATTAACTCCTATTTATTCATTATCTATGTCACGCCAGATGTTCTATGGATACAAGCTATTTAATGCCCCGAAGGGTTCTTTTTTTGATTCTGGACCGCGAGAGTTATTTCTTTCGATCTCCATCTTTTTACCCGTAATAGGTATTGGTATATACCCAGATTTCGTTCTTTCATTAGCAGTTGACAAGGTCGAAGTTATTCTATCTAATTTTTTTTATAGATAATTTGGATGACTGAAATAAAAAAACCCTATCTTTCTTTTTAAAAACATTCTTGGACAATGAAAAAAAGAAGACTTTTTTCTTCTCTTAACTCTTAAGTTAAGTAAAAACAATGAAATTGAACTACATATGGTAGAAAACCGTGTGAATCAAATATTGTATTGATGATTCACACGGCCCACACGCTGCTTCATACAATGCGCCGCCCGCTCTTGTATTTGTAATAACTTGTCTTGAATTCAATTAAATGTTGATGGAAAAGAACCATAACTATGTAACCCTATTCCTAATAGATTGACCCCAAAATAGCATATCCAAATTATAAGAAAGCCTATAGACGCTACAATTGCAGAATTTGCACCCCGCAAATTTCTATTTGTTCGGGTATGTAAATAAATTGCGAATACGATCCAAGTAATAAATGCCCAAGTTTCTTTTGGGTCCCAATTCCAATACGACCCCCATGCTTCATTAGCCCATACCGCTCCTGAAAGGATTCCTATGGTTAAAAAAGTAAATCCTAAACTAATAACCCGATAACTCCAATAATCCAACTGTTGAATCAATTGGGACCTGTAATAATTTTTAGCAGAACCAAAAGAAGTATTTTCTAAAACATTTCACCCAAGAAAAATGACTCATTTAAAAAACCATTGTTGTTATAAAAAAGCTTTCTGTTTTTTCGAAATGTAATCACTAGAAGTGCTACTGATAATAATGATCCACATAAAAGGGCTGCATAGCCCAATATCATCATACTTACGTGCATTATTAACCACTCGGATTGAAGAGCGGGTACTAATATTACAGATTGGTGTATTTCAGTTAAAATGCCTGAAGTAGCAAAGCCTTGGGTAAAAATAGCACTTGGGCCAGTTATTTTACTTAAAATTAAAACATTTTTTTTGAAATACGGAATTATATGAATAAGGGAGAAACTCCATGAAAGGAAAATTAATGATTCATATAAATCACTTAGTGGGAAATGTCCCGAAGAAATCCAACGAGTAACTAATAATCCTGTTATACAGAAAAAAGTAACTATTATGCCCTTTTCTGACGAATCGTATAGTTTTACGATTTCAGCGACTAAAAAGGTTATCAAATGAATTGTAATTACAATTGAAACGATCGAAAAGGAAATGTGAGTTAATATATGCTCTAAGGTTGAAAATATCATAAAAAATCTTAAAAAGAAGAGTCCCTTAATTACATAATTCTAAAATGGAAATCGGGAATTGAATTCATTATAAGATCGATTTCTCCTTTTTAGAAGACGGTATGCCGCCACTCGGACTCGAACCGAGATGCATTAGCACTGCTTCCTAAGAGCAGCGTGTCTACCGATTTCACCATAGCGGCCTGTCTTGAACTCATAATAGCCTATGAATAAGCAATCGTCGAGATTGAGGAAGCTATTTTAGTTTAGTAATGATTCAAACGGATCAATAAAAAGTTGTTCAAATAGGAATTTGAAGTTGAAGGTTCATTATTTTAGATTTGAGTTTAGAGTCTTATTAATCTAGCCCTTTCCTATATTTTATGCTTTCCTCGAATTGAACTCTTGTAACTAAACCGTTCTATCCTCAATTAAGGAATAGAGTTCAAAAGATTTTTGTTTTCATTGTTTAATCAGCTATTTCCTATTTATTTTATTTCAGAAATCTAAAACAAAAAATGGATTTTGAAGACAAAATAGAAAGAAAAAAACCAATTTTGCATCACTCAAAATTGACAATTAGTCATACAGAATTTAATTAAGCAACTTTCTCGATTGGGTTAAGGGCAAGAGATACATGGGGATCCATATTCTATCATATTCTATATAATAATTCAGAGAAAATAAAAAGTTAGAAAGTTAGACAACACGACAACACAAAAAGGTTTCAAAATAGAATCAATTAGTTTCAATGAGTTCTTAACTTTCACTAAAGATTTTTATATACCTTCTTCTATAGATATGGAAATCAAATGGAAATATAGAATTTTTTTTTATTTTTTAATTGAATTCTGCAAATAGGTCGATGGGGAAAATAAAACTCCCCACCTTGGAATGGAAATGATGTTTATTCTTTTGTCAACAAAAAGGGTATTATTCAGTAAATAGAGGATTTCCTAATTCGATTATTTTATATATCAATCAGAAAAGCGAAGCGAGTTCCATTACGTATTGATTGGTGAGCTAATCAATATCAAATATGAAAGGGAAATTGTGAAATTATTCAATTAGATAATAATTGAATAATTTTTTCAAGTTGATTCAAATTATTCTAACGTTTTATTCCTTATTTATTTTTGTTTGTCGTACAAAAAAACTTTTAGAATTCCCGGTAGAAAGAGATTTCGCTAATGAAAAAGCCTTTAATGCTACCCAATATCCCTTTCTTTTCCAAATATTTTTACGAATACGCTTTTTTGATGTCGAAGTGCGTTTTTTTGGAACTGCCATTTAGAAATTAAAAATTACTCATTGTTATAGCTGGATGTGAAAGACATCTATTGTTCAAAACGAATCAATCCTTTTTACTACTATTTATTTTATAGCTAATAGTCTCGTCCTAAAATAAAACATTATCGAAATAGGCAAAAGATATGTGAAAATTTCAGAATACTGGAAATAAAAAAAGAGGGCCAATATGTATTTTTTCAAATTTTTCTATTCCATAAAACATTCATAATGGTAAAAAAGAAAAGGTTCCTATTGACTGATATCTTTATTTCACATTCTTTTTAATTCATAAAATCTATACCTATAGAATCTGCTCATCGGCTGTGCTGTAGAAATGAAATTTGTTCAACTTAACTTAATAAAAATAAAATAAAGAATCCAAAAGATACTCGATTTCGATTTATGGTTCCACATTTCATTTACATGCAATAAAATACCTCGAAAGGTTTTTTAAAGATAAGAACCACATTTTTACTTGATGAAATGAAAACCTTGAATCCCCGTCCGATTGACCGGTCAAACTTGGGGAGAAAAAATAGGCCTATTTCAAAGGAGACTAGTAATTAATCCCTTTCATATCATTTGACCAATTGTAACTTCTTGATTTCAATAGTTGAAGTATTTAGCAAAGACTCAGAATAAGTAAGAATAGAAAATTCAATTTAAGTTTTAAGTTAGTTTAAGTTAGTACATATTTTGACTTTTTATTGACTCCTTTCAAAAGAGGTAAGATCCGGTGAATCGGAAACAATTAATAAGAATTAAAACTTTTTTTATGGAACAGACATATGAATATGCGTGGATTATACCTTTCATTCCACTTCCAGTCCCTATGTTAATAGGAGCGGGACTTATTCTTTTTCCAACGGCAACAAAAAGTTTTCGCCGTATGTGGGCTTTTCAGAGTGTTTTATTGTTAAGCATAGTCATGCTTTTTTCAATCTATCTGTCTATTCAGCAAATAAATAGCAGTTCTTTTTACCAATATGTATGGTCTTGGATCATTCAATAATGATTTTTCTTTAGAATTTGGATACTTGATCGACCCACTTACTTCTATTATGTCAATATTAATCACTACTGTTGGAATTATGGTTCTTATTTATAGTGATAATTATATGGCTCATGATCAAGGCTATTTGAGATTTTTTGCTTATATGAGTTTTTTCAGTACTTCCATGTTGGGATTAGTTACTAGTTCGAATTTGATACAAATTTATATTTTTTGGGAATTGGTTGGGCTATGTTCCTATCTAT
>JARKIP010000159.1:600000-1141647 GCA_029990175.1 Petunia secreta
TTTGCGGCTTAACGGCCGGGTATGTGTTCCAGCCATTGTGGAGCTAAGGCAGATGATTTTGGCAGAGGCTCACAGTTCGAGATATTCCATTCATCCGGGTACTGCGAAGATGTATCATGATCTTCGAGAGCTGTATTGGTGGAAAGGGATGAAGAGGAATGTTGCTGATTATGTATCTCGGTGTTTGAATTGCCAGCAGGTGAAGTATGAGCACCGGAGGCCAGCCGGGGTGACCCAGTCTATGCCCATTCCCGAGTGAAAGTGGGAGCAGATCACTATGGATTTCGTAGTTGGTTTGCCGCTGACCGTGGGTAAGCATGATTCGGTGTGGGTAGTAGTTGATCGACTGACGAAGTCGGCTCACTTCATTCCAGTGAGGACTACTTATACCTCGGAGCGTCTGGCTCGTATCTTCATTGAGCAGAGTGTGAGATTGCATGGTGCTCCTGTTTCTATCATTTCTGATCGAGGTGCTCAGTTCACAGCTCAGTTTTGGAGATCTTTTCAGAGAGAGCTGGGTACTCGGGTCGATCTCAGCACTGCATTTCACCCGCAGACTGATGGCCAGTCTGAGCGGACCATTCAGATCCTCGAGGATATGTTGAGGGCGTGTGCTATTGATTTTGGAGGCCATTGGGATAGCCATTTGCCGCTAGCAGAGTTTGCGTATAATAATAGCTATCAGGCTTCTATCCAGATGGCTCCGTTTGAGGCATTGTATGGTCGGAGATGTCGCTCGCCTATCGGTTGGTTCGAGTCTGGTGAGGTCCAGGTGTTGGGGCCCGATTTGGTGCAGCAGACCTTAGATAAGGTCCGGGTTATTCAGGATCGACTCCGCACGGCTCAGAGCCGGCAGATATCGTATGCGGATCGGAGGCGGAAAGATCTTGAGTTCATGGTTGGGGACCGGGTATTCCTCAGAGTGTCGCCCATGAAGGGTGTTATGAGATTTGGGAAGAAAGGCAAGCTCAGTCCTAGGTTCATTGGGCCTTTTGAGATATTGGAGCGCGTTGGCGCCGTTGCTTATAGACTGGCTTTGCCTCCCTCTCTGTCTATTCATCCGGTGTTCCATGTGTCCATGCTCCGGAAGTATGTTCACGATCTGTCTCATGTGATCGATATGGCTTCCGTGGAGGTAGATGGCGACTTAGCTTATTCGGAGGAGCCTATTGCTATTGTGGCTAGAGAGGTCCGTAAGATGAGATTGAAGGTGATCCCGCTTGTGAGAGTTCAGTGGGGGCATCACTCCATTGCCGAGGCCACTTGGGAGCTTGAGTCCGTGATGCGTGAGAGGCATCCGCGCTTGTTCGATGATTCAGGTATGAAATCCTTGTATTTTCTAAGCCTGAATTTGCATTTTTAAGTTTTATTGATTTCGGGTGGTACCGAGGGTTCCTCAAAATTCGTGCCAGCTCCGTGGCTAGTGTGTGGATCCTACCTTAGACTTAGGCTCGTCCGAGGACGGCCGAGAGTCTAAGTGGGGGAGAATGTAACGACCCTCAAATAGTCGTTACGGGATTCGGGACCTCGATTTGCGTGTCGACAGTCCCAAAAGCTCCGTTAGGTCATTTATGACCCGTCTGTGAAATCTGAGTCGAAACAGAGTCCGTTTGATAGGTTTTCAAGAAAAGGATCCGTTTATGAAATTCCGGAAAGGAATTTGGGGTTTCGATAGGTCGTTTTGAGTAAACGAACCCAGATGGAAAATCCGAGCGCACCGTTAGGTCCGTCTCGTCATTTATGATATGTAGCAACCTTCAAAATTGAAAACGGACCTCGTTTGATAGGACTTTTGATAAAGTCCCCGTTTCGGAAGTTTAAAAGAGTTAAAAGAGGTTTCCGAGCTCGATTTGAGCAAATGAGCTCCGATGAGAGATCCGAAAGTTCCGTTAGGTTCGTATAGTCATTTGTGACTTGTAGCAACTTTCGGAATTGGATTCCGAGGTCGTTTGGTTAAATTTCGCTATTTTGGCGAAAGTCGAAAATTGAACCTTTGCCGTGGGACCCACTTTTTGAGTTCTGGAGGTCCGAATTGAGTTCCGTCTTGACGAGCATGTCACCCAAGTATTTTATGGCTTGTGTGCAAAATTTGGGATCATTCCGAGCTTCGTAGGGTCCCGTTTTGCCCCTAAAACAGTAGAAAATCTGGTGCGACCTTTCTGTTCTGTTTTGGCGCAAACAGCCGGATAAAAGCTGATTTTTTGGCCAATCCGTAAGGAATTAGGAAAAACTCAAAACATTAAAGTTGTAGCCCTTTGAGTTGTGGTTCTAATGGCACCGGTTTTATGTCATTTGGACATTCCTATCAAAAGTTATAATTTTTTCAAAAGAAGCTGTTACAGAGGCAAAAACTGCTATAAAAAGGCCATTTCGGGCCATTTCGGTTCATAACTTATAAAAATCATTTGGTGAGCTCTTGAGGCGATTTTTGGGTATTTCTTGAAGACCCAATCATACTTACACTTAAGGTAAGCCCTTTCAATCCATCTTTATGTTGATTAACACAAGAATCAAAGGGTTGATTCTTGGAAATGGGTTAGAATCCTAGATTCTTAAGAATTGGGGAAAGACATCGAGCAAGGCTCGCATGTGGAATCTAAGTGTACTTTTGGACTCACGGGAGTGTGGGGAGTCCGAAAAAGTACATTTTGTAAATTTAGGGCTCGGCCCTACCCGGGGGTATTTTGGTAAATTTTACCCTAGGATGCCTATAGGCTTAAATAGCTATAATTGAGCACTCATATGTGCTATATCTTATCTTAATAGACCTAGTGGAGAGTCCTTCGCGGACAAGGCGAGCGGGAAAGGAGATTCTTCCCGGCATTTGAGCCCGAATTTCGAGGTAAGTGAGACTTGACCTCTATTGTGCTTGTGGACTCTTCCTTCATGCTAGTATGCTTCATGTACGCATATATATACCTAACAATGGTTAGGATTAATGATGTGAATTACTTGCTATTATTGTTTGTTATAAATAGCGCGAGATTGTGACTCGACCGAGGTATGTGCCGGTCTAAACGCTACGTCGAGGTAGCTTAAATTTATATCGTAGTAACGCTTGCTACGCCATGCTTAGATAGCAAGAACTTGGGACATGGCCGAGGATGTTGCCGGCATGTCATGATAAATGTCTTGCCGAGGATTTTGCCGGCTTTTGTATGATATTGGTACTTGATTTGTTCACGTGCCGGGTTGGGTAGTGCTGTCTATACGTAACCTTGGGTTGGACGATATGGGAGTAGGGATTGTACCCCCAAACTGTGGTCGGGTTAACCTTCGCCTTACGTTCAGCTAGCATAACCAACCTGGGTTACGGTGACTGTGAAATATTATTGTTATTAATATTTCTGTTATTATTTCTGTTATTGTTATTAATGTCATGGATATTAATACTGTTAGACGGACACTTGACAGGGGGTGTGGTGTCGCCTATACTATGAGATGTATCACACTTGACAGGGGGTGTGGTGTGGACACTTGATCTTTGAGATGTGACACACTTGACAGGGGGTGTGGTGTGGTCACTTGATTTATTGAGATACGACGCACTTGACAAGGGGTGTGGTGCGATCGTAGACAGATTTGAGATGAGCCAACGACTACGGGTCGTTGGTCTACTTATTCATGATTGTGATAGTGACTTCGGGTCACGGTATATGGTTGATACTTAGTAGTGGTGTTGCTAGTCCATCGTAGGTCTAGGTTAGTCGGCACGGGAGTAGAGATTGGACCTCCAAACCGCCGCTGAGTTGACCTATGCCTTACGTTGGATGGGCATAATCCTTGAGACTTCTGGTTACTACTTGTGTGTATGGAATGTGTTACATCTATTTGTGATTTCACTACTTTATTGTATGATTACTATAGTATGTTGTTGCTTATGATGCATGTAGCGACTTGTCCCGCAAGGGTACCTTAGCGGGCCTGTCGGTGATCTTACTGGGCTTCGGCTCATAACTTACTCTGCTACGTGCGCAGGTCCTTCATCCAGTCAGCAGCCCGGACGTTAGTGGTTCCCGAGGCTTCTGAGACTTTTGATTGAGGTGAGCCGACCACACAGACCGTGGTGGCATACCGCCGGAGTCACTTAGAGATAGGACTCAGATTTCTTTGATGTATATTCATACTTTATTGAGTCACTCTTAGAATGCTCCAATTCTTTTGTGGATATATTCTTTTGGACTTCACCCTTTTATATTTATATATCCATTTATGATCTTTTCACATTATTGTTCTTTTCCGCATCTTGTTTCATTGGTTCGCCTAGGCAAATGTTGTTTAGGTGCCATCACGAGCCCTTGGAAATTGGGTCGTGACACCTCCTCTACCGCCTCTACCACCTCCAGACGAACACCTCCCATGATGCCTCTGATGGCACCTCCCGCACTGCGGCGGACCAGACTGCGAAGAGCCACCCCGCCTCTGGGATGACTGAGGCCTCGGGGTCTCTGAAGAAAAATCCTGGGCAGGCAAAGCAGCAGCCTGGGGCCTAGACTGAGAACGGCCCTGATGACCCTGACCCCTCTGAGCGGATCCACTATACCCACCAGACTGACGCGACCTCTTGGCCGCCCTCTCCGCGTCAGCCCTGGCGAAGATATCCTCCATCCGCCGCGCCACATCAACTATCTCAAAATATGACTTGTTGCCCATATCAGGGGCAACAGCTACCTGCAAGCGGGGATGAAAACCCTCAACAAACCGGAGGACCTTGTCCCTCTCCTGAGCCACCATAGCCGGCGCAAACTGAGACAACCACAAGAACCTGGTGTCATACTCTGAAACAGACAGGTTTCCCTGCCTCAACCCCTCAAACTCGCGCCTCTGAGCATCGTGCTGACTCTGGGGCACGAACCTTCTCATGAACATAGACACGAACTCAGCCCAAGACAAAGGAGGGAGGTCACTAGACCTCTGCCGCATCATGGAGACCCACCATGTCTCCGCATCTCCCGATAATCTGAAAGAAGCACACTGCACCCCTAAGGTGTCTCTAGTACCAAGAACTGTCAAAATCTTCTCACACTTCTGAATGTACCTCTGGGCAGTACATGTAGCTGAGGTACCGTCGAACTCTGGAGGCTGAAGCTTCATGAATGACTCTATCCTCCTGGCAACCTCCTCAGTGCCCATAGGAGGAGT
Source organism: Petunia secreta (assembly GCA_029990175.1). NCBI lineage: Eukaryota > Viridiplantae > Streptophyta > Magnoliopsida > Solanales > Solanaceae > Petunia > Petunia secreta. The sequence goes on from JARKIP010000159.1 coordinate 605,143, forward strand.
AGAAATAACAGGACCTGCCTGAGGAGCAGAAGCAGAAGGCTGGGCAATATGATCATGAGCAGCCTCAGAAGTAGGCGTGCTCATAACAGGTGTGGTCGGCTGAGGAGCCGAAACAGGAGCTGCAACATCATCTCTGACAGGGACCTGATGGCTAGACAAGGCTATCAGTCTCATATACTCTTCTGAAGAGATCACAACGGTGCCTGGCACAACAGCAGGCACAGGGGGAATAGATGCTGACAGAGTCGCTGCGGACACCGCAGGGATAGCTGTGTCCTGCCTAGTGGCTGACGGGCGACCTGCCCGAGTCTTCTTAGCAGCTGGCGGCTGCGTAGGTGCTGATGGCTCTCCCGCAGACGCGGGTGTAGAAGATGCAGCCCTCCTGGCTGATGATGCTCGCGTCCTCCCCATCTGATACAATACACGAAAAAGGGTCAGCACCTATATAAGCTACTCAGCACGAATAGAGATGAAACGAAGGGAAAACATTTCCTAACATGCCCTTGTAGCCTCTCGCTCATAAGTATGGTCGACAACATACCCATAAACAAGACTCTACTCAGACACTGCTCCAAGACTCCTAGGACTCGAATTAGAACCTAGGGCTATGATACCAAACTGTCACGACCCAATTTCCAAGGGCTCGTGATGGCACCTAAACAACATTTGCCTAGGCGAACCAATGAAACAAGATGCGGAAAAGAACAATAATGTGAAAAGATCATAAATGGATATATAAATATAAAAGGGTGAAGTCCAAAAGAATATATCCACAAAAGAATTGGAGCATTCTAAGAGTGACTCAATAAAGTATGAATATACATCAAAGAAATCTGAGTCCTATCTCTAAGTGACTCCGGCGGTATGCCACCACGGTCTGTGTGGTCGGCTCACCTCAATCAAAAGTCTCAGAAGCCTCGGGAACCGCTAACGTCCGGGCTGCTGACTGGATGAAGGACCTGCGCACGTAGCAGAGTAAGTTATGAGCCGAAGCCCAGTAAGATCACCGACAGGCCCGCTAAGGTACCCTTGCGGGACAAGTCGCTACATGCATCATAAGCAACAACATACTATAGTAATCATACAATAAAGTAGTGAAATCACAAATAGATGTAACACATTCCATACACACAAGTAGTAACCAGAAGTCTCAAGGATTATGCCCATCCAACGTAAGGCATAGGTCAACTCAGCGGCGGTTTGGAGGTCCAATCTCTACTCCCGTGCCGACTAACCTAGACCTACGATGGACTAGCAACACCACTACTAAGTATCAACTATATACCGTGACCCGAAGTCACTATCACAATCATGAATAAGTAGACCAACGACCCGTAGTCGTTGGCTCATCTCAAATCTGTCTACGATCGCACCACACCCCCTGTCAAGTGTGTCGTATCTCAATAAATCAAGTGACCACACCACACCCCCTGTCAAGTGTGTCACATCTCAAAGATCAAGTGTCCACACCACACACCCTGTCAAGTGTGACACATCTCATAGTATAGGCGACACCACACCCCCTGTCAAGTGTCCCTCTAACAGTATTAATATCCACGACATTAATAACAATAACAGAAATAATAACAGAAATATTAATAACGATAATATTTCACAGTCACCGTAACCCAGGTTGGTTATGCTAGCTGAACGTAAGGCGAAGGTTAACCCGACCACAGTTTGGGGGTACAATCCCTACACCCATGTAGTCCAACCCAAGGTTACGTATAGACAGCACTGCCCAACCCGGCACGTGAACAAATCAAGTACCAATATCATACAAAAGCCGGCAAAATCCTCGGCAAGACATTTATCATGACATGCCGGCAACATCCTCGGCCATGTCCCAAGTTCTTGCTATCTAAGCATGGCGTAGCAAGCGTTACTACGATATAAATTTAAGCTACCTCGACGTAGCGTTTAGACCGGCACATACCTCGGTCGAGTCACAATCTCGCGCTATTTATAACAAACAATAATAGCAAGTAATTCACATCATTAATCCTAACCATTGTTAGGTATATATATGCGTACATGAAGCATACTAGCATGAAGGAAGAGTCCACAAGCACAATAGAGGTCAAGTCTCACTTACCTCGAAATTCGGGCTCAAATGCCGGGAATAATCTCCTTTCCCGCTCGCCTTGTCCGCGAAGGACTCTCCACTAGGTCTATTAAGACAAGATATAGCACATATGAGTGCTCAATTATAGCTATTTAAGCCTATAGGCATCCTAGGGTAAAAATTACCAAAATGCCCCCGGGTAGGGCCGAGCCCTAAATTTACAAAATGTACTTTTTCGGACTCCCCACGCTCCCGTGAGTCCAAAAGTACACTTAGATTCCACATGCGAGCCTTGCTCGATGTCTTTCCCCAATTCTTAAGAATCTAGGGTTCTAACCCATTTCCAAGAATCAACCCTTTGATTCTTGTGTTAATCAACATAAAGATGGATTGAAAGGGCTTACCTTAAGTGTAAGTATGATTGGGTCTTCAAGAAATACCCAAAAAGAGCTCACCAAATGATTTTTATAAGTTATGAACCGAAATGGCCCGAAATGGCCTTTTTATAGCAGTTTTTGCCTCTGTGACAGCTTCTTTTGAAAAAATCATAACTTTTGATAGGAATGTCCAAATGACATGAAATCAGTGCCATTAGAACCACAACTCAAAGGGCTACAACTTTTATGTTTTGAGTTTTTCCTAATTCCTTACAGATTGGCCGAAAAATCAGCTTTTATCCGAATGTTTGCGCCAAAACAGAACAGAAAAGTCGCACCAAATTTTCTACTGTTTTAGGGGCAATACGGGACCCTAGGAAGCTCGGAATGATCCCAAATTTTGCACACAAGTCATAAAATACTTGGGTGACATGTTCGTCAAGACGGAACTCAATTCGGACCTCCAGAACTCAAAAAGTGGGTCCCACGGCAAAGGTTCAATTTTCGACTTTCGCCAAAATAGCGAAATTTAACCAAACGACCTCGGAATCCAATTCCGAAAGTTGCTACAAGTCACAAATGACTATACGAACCTAACGGAACTTTCGGATCTCTCATTGGAGATCATTTGCTCAAATCGAGCTCGGAAACCTCTTTTAACTCTTTTAAACTTCCGAAACTGGGACTTTATCAAAAGTCCTATCAAACGAGGTCCGTTTTCAATTTTGAAGGTTGCTACATATCATAAATACCGAGACGGACCTAACGGTGCGCTCGGATTTTCCATCGGGGTTCGTTTACTCAAAACGACCTATCGAAACCCCAAATTCCTTTCCAGAATTTCATAAACAGATCATTTTCTCGAAAACCTATCAAACGGACTCCGTTTCGACTCAGATTTCACAGACGGGTCATAAATGACCTAACAGAGCTTTTGGGACTGTCGACACGTAAATCGAGGTCCCGGATCCCGTAACGACTATTTGAGGGTCGTTACATATCAATTCTTGTGTATTCTCCTTGGCTATTGACTGTATGTTATTACTCTCTACATATTCAGGTGAATCAACTATCAAATTTTCATTATATCCAGCTTCATTGAATGACCTTTCATTCACTGAAATACACAATGGATATCTTCCTAGTTCCTTGTTATCCTTTTTTTACCTCAACAAACACTTTGACTCCCATGTCATTGTGTATTTCCATTGCAGGTCGTGTTGCATCCACCTTGTACCTTATTTCTATTTGTTTTGTAGTGGTATCAACACGAAGTTGGTTTGCAATTGTAGAGATCAGATCATCAGAAGTACAATCATAGTTTATTACTATTGCGTCAACATTATAATCAATGTAGTTTCCTATTGCATCCCATCGTCCTTTGTGTTGGAGAAGTACTGTGACTAAGGCTGTCCACCGGCCCGGTCCGGTCCGGTTCCGGTGCGCCTGCGCCGGTCCGGTCCGATCCGGTGTTATGTGAACAAAAAATTTTCGGTCCCGGTCCGGTCAAACGGTGCAGTTGCACCAATGCCGGATCGGAACCGGAACCGGCAAACGAAACCGTTCCGGTCCGGTCCGGTTCGGTTTCGTTAATTTTTTTTTGTTTTTTAAATTATATTTTTTATTGTTTAAAACAGAAGGAAAAAAAATATTGTTAGACTAAAATCTAAATAAACAACACAAAACACACATGTTATTCAACAATACACACAGTACATTAAGTTGGAAAATGGAAATGCATAATTAGAAAATAAAAACATGAAAATAGACTAGAAATTAGAAAAATACATAAATTTTCAACTTCAGCGACTCAACACTCAATTATCACGTGGTTGCAGATATTTGCCACCATCACGAGTTGCCCATTCGTAGGCATGATGGTATTCCAAGTGGGTCTTAAACCTCACTGTCCCTCCAGTATTTGATTCATTATCTCAATTCCAAACTTTATGACAAAGAGTACATTGAGCTTTGCCGGTATCATTATTTTTTGTGATAAATTCCCAAACTTCGGATCTTTTAGTTCTTCTTGGACCACCAGATGGACCTGCTGTAGTAGCACCTTGAACTTGATTAGGATTATTTGCATTTGCGGCCATGTTGATAGAAAATTAATAACATAGCCTTTTGTTGATAGAAAATTTACTTGATATCGTGAACTTAGAATGTAGATTGTAGAACTTAGGAAGTGAAAGTTGAAACTTGACCGAAACCGCACCGAACAATATTCCACTTCACTCCAAATATTTTTTTGTAATGCAATTTAGCACTTAGACACTTTTTGCAAGAGCAACTTTGAATTATTTAGCAAATAGCCTTTGTAGAAATAAGAGAGATTGATAGAGATTTAGAGAGAATATTTGAGAAATTGTGAATAAATTGATGAAAAATGATGGTATTTATAGAAAAATAGGTTGGGGGGTATGGGGGCGCCTAGGGGGTGGGGGGCCAAAAATAGCTGTTTTTTTGCCGTTGGGCCAACAGCTGTGCGTGAAATAGCCGTTGCGGCTATTTTTTGCTAAAGCCCATCAGATTCTCCCAGTCCGGTCCGGTCCGGACCGGACCGGTTCCGGCTCATTTTTGTCCGGTCCATCCGGTTCATTTTGGGGGTGCCGGGTCGAGAACGTGCCGTTTTTTTAAAAAATTTGGCTCGGCTTGCGCCGGTCCGTGCCGATTCGGTCCGGTCCGGTGCAAACCGGGCTATTAGACTGCCTTAACTGTGACCGATGCCATATCAGACCTGTTTCAAAATTGTTACATAACTTTAGTATTTGCACTGTATGGATCTGTATTTAATTTGTATATGCAGTGCATGAATCTGTATGCTAGCATTCAACAATGACATATTGTATGTAGTTAAATACAGAGTAAATGCAATTAAATGTATTAATTTGTATGCATTTTGAATCCGCAAAGTGACTATGCAAAAACAATCACATGTTATTACTATTGCCTGTATGAATGTGTATGAATTTGTATGCCTATATGAATTTGTATGAATCTGCGCAGTGACTACGCATTTTGTTACTCGTAATACAAAACTACTAATACAACATCGAATCACTTAAACAACTGAATTGCTGAAGCTAATACAGAAATAGTAATACATAAATGTATAACTTCGAATACTGAATCGCGGAAGCTAATGCAGAACTACTAATACAAAATTGAATCACTAAAACAAATCAAATGTATGTGCATGTTACAGCGCTGCTAATACAAAAGCAACTACGCAATTTACAGAACGTCAGAATCGCAATGTCTTTACAGAAAAATCAATGAATGTACAATTTGTTTTCAGAACTTCTAATGTACAATTTTGTACAAATAATGCACAAATTCATTATCGCAAAATCAAAAGCAGAATCAAAAATTCAAAACTTCGTATAGAAAATCAACCAATTTCAAATTCAAAACTTCGAATACAAAATCAAACAATTGATATTTTGAATACATAAATACAAAACTTCGAACACTTACCTGTAAAATCGATGAATCGGGAATCAAAATTGCAAAATCAACTTTTGATATTTTGAATTTGACTGAATCACAACTTCGAATTGTTGAACAATAACAATTGTATGTTGTTTTAGAATTGTATTTGAACCTAAATTTCACAATGTAAACCCTAGTTTTGGAGTGTAATTGAAGGATTGAAGGATTTTTTGAGAGAGACTAGTTTACTGTTTATCCATAATTTCGTTTATTAGGTTAAATCACAATTAAATTTGTAAAGCGGAGTCACGATCAATAATCGAGATTAAATGCTCTTTATGAAAAGATATAAATGACGGTAATAAATGCAAAGAAATAAAGATGCGATTAATGCGATGTAATGAATGAAGATTTAAACAAAAGGAACCGTGCTCAGGCCGTATAGACTTGATCAAATTCCCTTCCTCGTACTCTTTATGATATTTAAGCAGCGGAACAATAAATGAGATCACACGATTATCAGCAATAGTAGTAAATATTGACAGAAGGTAAAGAATTGGGCATTAATTGATAGCAGGAATACAGATGTATGTTCAGAGAAGAAGATCCCCCTATGCTTGCGACTTAAATTACAATATATAGATAACTAGGCTTCCGTTCACGAGCAGTTGTAACTCCTCACTCGAGCAGTTACGTTGCTTAGGGATAAGACTTCTATTTTGAATTGGCTTGATGACGAGTTGCGACTATTCTGGCCGTGGTGACTGTTCATCTGTCCGTTGTAACTGTCCATCTTTGATTCTATCCATTGCCTTTATGCCCATTCACAGCCACGTGTCGTCTATACATCGTCCTATGTGGATGCTTAGTCACTAACTTTGGTGACGACGGATTTAACCCAATACAGATAGTCCCCGCACTACTCGGGCAGAGAATCTGGTCGAGGAGTGGAAAACGAGTTTTGAGCGGGAAAGAACTCTTTGGAATTTTTCTCAAGTAACACATTTGAGTCCTTGTACTCATATTTGGATGCTGCCCGTTGAACTCCTCATAGGCTTTCGATTGATTGACATTTTATCAGTATAAGCATTAAATGCTCCGCTAAAGACGAAACGTGCAAGTTGTCCATTCCATTCCACTTTTTACTGAAAAAGTGACTATTGCGCGTTCCGAGACTGCAGGTGTGATGATTGAACTGCGCCTACTCACGTCTTGCACGTCCCAAGGCAAAAAACCGTCACTCCGATTTTTATTTTATTATTTTCTTCAACGGCTGGATTTATTCACCTCTTGCGCGGATGTTTGCCACGTGTAGGGCGGGTCGGGTTTTACCAACTCTATAAATATGATTTCCACCATCTTGAACTCTTTTTACTGCATTCTAAATCTCATTCAAGCCTTCAAAGCTTCAAAGCACCCTTTTAAAACCCTCTAAAACGCAGAAAGTTCTTCCAATTGTGTAGTTCAAATGTCTCCAAAAGCCAAGAAAAGTTTGAATATGGATGCTGTGGCTAGTAGTTCTTCAGCAGCAGCTGGTCAATCTACGAGTTCTCCGACTTCAGTTGCTAATGTGATTCCGAAACTCTGGGGAAATCTTGAAAATGATTGTTCAATCAGCTCGTTCAGTCATTATGGCAATATAAGGTCGTGGCCTTCAAGTCGGTTTAAGAGTTCGATTACTCCTGACCTTTTGCCTAAGGTTAAGGAAGATTGTGGCTGGGACGATGATGTTGTAGTTTCTTGCCCCTTTCCGACGGAGAATATTACTTCTACGAGAACTTGGTGGACAGCCATATCTACGTACCCATTCACGATAGGTCACACGCTCCCGATGCATCCTGTTATAGAGGATATTTGTAAATACTATCTTATCTGCCCGGGGCAGCTGTGTCCGAGTATTTATAGGATTGTTTCCTTGCTACAATGGTTTGCCGATGAGACCGAGCAGGACTTTGAATTTAAGCATTTTGTCTCTTTGTATAGCCTTCAGGTCGCGAGAGATGGATGTATCAATGCCCGTATGAGAGGAAGAAAAGCTCTAGTGAGCAAATCTGAAGATACAGGGGATAGAGGTTGGATGCATAGGTATGTCTATGTGCAGTCTAAGCTTCTCACACGTGGCAGCAAAACTAATCTCCGCGAAGTGTGGAACAAAACTCGTAAGTCCCCGAGTCTTTGTATTGAATATTCTCCGAATTACGTATCTGCACCTTCTAATTTTCACTCTTTATTGGTTAGCTGACAAGATTCCTTACGACGGTCTGATTTCCGAGGAGGAACTGTCCGCTTGGGTTGAACCAATTCTGGCAGAGTTCACTCACGAGCAGAGGCAGTGGTCTCACTATGCTTCTTTAAAACACTTATCGAACCCCAGCACCCATGGTAAGCTGATTACCCGAATTCCTGCTAACTTCTGCAGAACTCATCATGGTATTAATATGACTCTATTCTCAGGTTTAGGTACTGGTGGTAGCTATTTTCCTGCTCCTCCTCCTGCGGAAGTGATTGTTGATCCTGTGGCTGAGATCAACGAGGAGGCGGCTGCCATTCTTCAAACTGCTGCAGCTATCAAGGCCAGGGAGGGTGGCGAGGAGGTCCTCGCGAATTTAAAGAGAAAGAAATCTGACTCGGAAAAGAGCAAACCCAAGAAGAAAACGAGGACAGCCCGTAAGACTCCTCAGCCTTTTGAAAAAACCGTCGAAATCAACGCTGCTGCTGCTGATACGCCCAAGTCTGGGCAAGAGAGTGTTAAAAGTTCGGCGGCTGCCCCTGAATCTGCTGAGCCTATAATATTTGACATTTCAGATTCAGAGGCTCCCGATGTGAGCTTGACTCGGAGGAAGAGGTCATCTCTTCGGGGTGATAAGAGGAAGGATGTAGAGACTTCTTCTTACGCTTTCGAGGAGAGTCCCCGAGTTGGTGATGAAGAAGGGGATAGGTCTGGGGAGGTAGGGGAAGAGAGAGTGCGTGAAGACTTTGCTTTCTTCCCCGAGGACCCAGAGCTGGATGAGCCTGCACGGGTTGGTGGCCAGCAGGGTGAGCCTGAGCAAGTCAGCCACAAGCGACCTGGCAAAGAGCCGATGAGGGAGGAGGATAAGGAGAAAAACGAGGAGGTTGATGAGCAGAGGAAGACTGAGGGGGAGGATGAACCTCAGGTCTTCCATTATAAGGACATGATGAACTTGGCTGGTGATGGGGTGGCGCCAGTTTATCTGCAAGAGTGCGACACTCTGGGCCCCGACGAGGCAGGTGACATCGAGATCTCTCGCACTAAGCTTACTAGGCGAGTATCTTTAGGAGGAAAGATTGGGGCGTACTCCGTTAAGGGCATACGCCACAAATTTGGTCCCCAATATCCTTCTGAGCAAGCGAGGGAGCCCAGGCCGTGTATGAGGGAGTGCGACTTCACCATTTCCCCGGACACAGATTTTTTGACGAAGCCTGGCCACTTGGTTAAAGTGATGTCCAACCTGATCGGTCCTCGCGAGGAGTGGAACATGCGCAGTATGAGCGACGAGCAGCTAGCTTATGCAATCGCTGAAGATACTGCTCGGGTAATGTTTCCCCCTTTACTCCTTTACTTTTATTGAGACCTTAGTTCTAAATACCTACGTATTTTTACTTGTTGCCAGGCAAGTATGATGGCTGCCGAGATCATGTTCCGTTCTAGGCTGAACAGTCAGGAACAAGTCCTTGGCCTAAAGAAAGATCTTTTGAAGGCTCTTCAGGACAAGCAGGCCTTAGAAGAGGAAAAGCAAGCTCTGATCGGGGAGAAGCGGGTCCTGGAGGGGAGGCGTGGTTTCTTTGAGGATAAGATAGACAGGTTGGAGAAATCCAACACTGAGGCTAACGACAAGATAAACACACTCCTCGAGGAGAGGAACCGTCTTCTGGATGAGAAGGAAAGGTTTGCGTTATCCTTTGAAGATCTGAAAGCCAAGATGGATGAGCAAGGTCGTCAGATTTCCCAACTTGCCCATGAACTTAATGTGAAAGAAGTTACTCTGGAGAGCATCCGTAATGCTTTCGACCTGATGTTGAGAAACATGAACAAAGCTGAAGCTGAATCTCAGGCTGCTCGAGGAGAACTACAAGAGGCCAAAAATCGGGCTGTGGAATCTGCGAAGGTCCAAGAGCTACTGACGATGGAGTTGGCGAATTTGAGGGATCGTTATACAATCGACTCCAAACTGGAAGCTCTTGAAGCCAAGAAGAAGTTGCTCATCCAAATGCAGCGCGGCCAGGTTAATGTCGACTTAGTCCTCGATCAGACCATAGCAGCTATCATCAGTGTCAAGCAGGTCTTGGGCATGGAAGTAGGAGCCGACGATGATGATGTCGAGGAGGACGATGAAGGCAGTGAGGACAATGAAGATGAAGATTTGGGTGGGGATCCGACTGATGGAGCTAGTGCATCAGGTCGAGACCCTGGCCAAGATGATGATTGATGCCTCGTCTAGTCCTTCTTGTAAATTTATCGGATGTCACTGACTCTGAATATTGTTAACTCATGAATGAATGTATATTTTGGCTGCCTCTTTTTTGTCTGACTGGCGAGGCTTGATGACCATTTTTGGTCTCAAGTTTCGCTTATATGAATGATGTTGATATCTGTTGCTTAATGAGGTTTTCAGAGGTCAGAATTATGTTTCAAATCCTAGTGTCTGAGTTCCCTTTTTGGCTTTAATCTGCGCAGATGTTTGAAATAAAATTTGATCATAACCAGGTTAAGTTACCCTTAGTTAAGATGAATGAAATCAGGCCCCCTGGGCTGGACGAAACCAGGCCGTTTAGGTTGATTGAAATCTGGCCGTGTAAGATGGTCTTGCGATAAACTTTGCTTATCATATTTGACAATTGAAAGTTTTCGCAGAAAAAAAATTTTGTTAAGGTTGCCCTGTTATTTCTATTGAAAATGATAGGTAACCCAATGACCAGAACACAGGATTGTTTGGTCGTGAACCAGAACACAAGATTGTTTGGTCGTAAACCAGAACACAAGATTGTCTGGTCGTAAAGTTGTAGGATTTGGGCGAATACTGGCCGCAAAATGTAGAAAATAACGTAGCACAAGTAAAATAGTTCTATTGAACTTACTTGATTCTGCTTAGTCGTGGATTTAGCGAATGATCATGACCTTGCTCTGCTCGAAGATCACTTATGTTAGCCGGGACTTTAGCCTACTGGGGCCCTCGCCACCCCCCCTGTTTTTATGTTGAAATTTCGTAATTTCAGACATAAAAAGACAATGGGTGAAACGCTGAATCAGAGAACACATATAACCAAAAGAGGAGTGTGTCCGTTGTGGGATTTGAACCCACAGCCGCGAAGCACGAGGACTTCGAGCTCTACCAGTTGAGCTAAACGGATCTGGCCTTTTGAAGATCGTTAGTACCATTTAGACAAAGATAAGAGAACAGAGTAACTTAAAAGAAAACAAAGGCAAGTAAGCAACAGAGAATGGATAGAAACACTAACCCATGTACTACTTAGAGGTAGTACCTCTTCAAGTGAGTCACGTTCCAACTGCTGGGCAGAAGCGATCCATCTGGTCGTGCCAAACGGTATGAACCCTTACCAACGGATGCAACCACCTTGTAGGGACCTTCCCAGTTTGGACCAAGTTTGCCGACGTTTGCCTCTTCCGTATTCTGGGAGACTCTACGCAATACAAAGTCCCCGACTTCAAAGTTATGCAGCCTCAGTCCCCGATTATAATATTGCTCTATCCTTTCTTTCTGAGCCACTACTCGTATAAGTGCTAATTCTCTGCGTTCTTCTAGAAAATCCAACTCCTCGGAGAGGTTGACTGAATTAGATTCTTCAGTTGCATGAGCATATCGTAGACTTGGCTCGCCGATTTCGACTGGAATCAATGCATCGGAACCATATACTAAGGAATAGGGCGTCTCCCCGGTGCTCATTTTTGTGGTTGTTCTATATGCCCAAAGAACCCCGGGGAGTTCTTCCACCCAGCACCCTTTGGCCTGCTCGAGACGCTTTTTGAGTGAATCCACTATTATCTTGTTGGTCGATTCTGCCTGCCCGTTTGCCACTGGGTGATATGGGGAAGAAGTAATCCTTTTAATATGCAGATCTTCAAGGAACTTTGTGACCCTATGACCAACGAATTGAGGACCGTTATCCATGACAGTCTCTTTGGGTGCTCCGAATCGACAAATGACATAACGCCAAAGGAAATCAACTACTTCCGTTTGACGTATCTTTGAATATGCTGCAGCTTCAACCCACTTTGTAAAATAATCAGTAATGATTAACAAGAAACGTACTCCTCTAGGTGCAGTGGGTAGTGGCCCAACGATATCCATTCCCCACTTCATAAACGGCCACGGGGAGATGATTGAATGCAAGGGCTCTGCTGGTTGATGGAGGAGATGTGCAAACCTTTGGCACTTATCACATTTTTTGACAAACTCGTTAGTATCTTTTTCCATTTTGTCCCAATAATAGCCTGCTCGTATAAGTTTTCGCGCAAGCGCCTTTCCTCCCAAGTGATTTCCACAGCATCCCTCGTGAACTTCCCTCATCACATACTCAGTTTGGCTGGGACCTAGACATTTGGCGAGTGGGCCTGCAAAAGTCTTACGATAGAGGGTACCATCTATAACTGTATACCTGGTAGCTTTTATCCTCAGTTTTCGAGCAGCCTTAACGTCTGATGGTAGGGTTCCATGCAGTATATAATTGATTATCTCATTCCTCCAATCCCAAGTCAGACTGGTCGTGTTGACCTCCATTGCGTCTTTATCGATTGTTGTACATAGGAGATGAGCCACGGCCACTGAACCTGCTGCTCCAATCTCTACGACTGAACCCAAATTTGCCAAAGCATCGGCCTCATGATTCTCCTCTCGTGGAATCTGTGTGGCTTCCCAATTGTCGAATTGTGCCAGCAAACCAGTGACTCGGGCAAGATACCTCTGCATACGAGACTCCCTTGCGACGAAACCTCCAGTTATTTGATTGACGACCAGGGCAGAGTCAGTCTTAAGGTGAATTCTGTCTGCTCCGTAATCTCGAGCCAATTTTAATCCTGCAATTACGGCCTCATACTCGGCCTCATTATTTGTAATAAAGGGACATTTTATGGCCTGTCTAATGGTCTCCCCCGAGGGAGTGGTGAGGACTAAGCCTAATCCTGACCCTTTTACACTCGAGGACCCGTCAGTGTGTAAGGTCCAAGTCCCCGACTCCGATCCGGCGAAAAGAACCGCCTCACGTTGAGCATCAGGGTGCATAGTAGCACTAAAATCTGCAATAAAATCTGCTAGCGCCTGAGATTTTATGGCTACCCGGGGTTGATAAGATATATCAAACTCACTTAATTCTACTGCCCATTTTACTAGCCTGCCCGAGAATTCAGGTTTGTGTAAGATATTGCGTAAGGGGAAGGTAGTAACTACAGCTATTGAGTGACTTTGAAAGTAAGGTCTCAATTTACGGGCAGCGATTACCAAGGCTAGTGCTAATTTCTCCAAAGGTTGATAGCGAGTTTCAGCATCTAATAAGGATTTGCTAATGTAATAAATTGGAAGTTGCTTACCTTTGTCTTCTCGAACCAGACTGCACTTACTGCGGACTCAGACACGGCCAGGTAGAGCAATAGTTGTTCACCTGGTTGTGGCGTTGAAAGTAAAGGCGGGCTTGACAAGTATCGCTTCAAATCCTTAAGTGCTTGCTGACATTCAGGGGTCCAATCGAACTCCTTGTTCTGTTTCAGCACGTCGAAGAAGCTTTTGCACCGATCAGATGAGCGGGAAATGAATCTCCTTAGCGTTGCCACTCTCCCGGTTAGCCGCATTACATCTTTTCTGTTATGAAGTACGTCGGGGATGGCTTCTATCGCTTTTATCTGGGCGGGGTTCACCTCGATCCCTCGCTGGGAAACGATGAAACCAAGAAATTTCCCCGAACCCACTCCAAATGCGCATTTCTCCGGGTTGAGTTTCATGTTGTATTGATCAAGGATTCGAAAGGCCTCCTTCAAATGAGCTAAGTGATCTTCTGCCCGTTTGGACTTGATCAGCATGTCGTCGATGTAAACCTCCATGGTTTTGCCAATGTGGTCGTGAAACATCCGGTTGACTAATCGTTGGTAAGTCGCACCTGCATTTTTAAGTCCAAAAGGCATTACTTTATAGCAATACGTACCTCGGCAAGTAATGAAGGAAGTTTTCTCCTGGTCGTCGGGATTCATTAAGATTTGGTTATAGCCTGAATATGCATCAAGGAATGTAAGTACTTCGTGCCCGGCCGTCGCGTCGATTAGTTGGTCAATTTGAGGTAGTGGATAAGAATCTTTTGGGCAGGCTCTGTTCAGATCAGTGAAGTCGATGCAGACCCTCCATTTGCCATTTTTCTTTGCCACTACGACCACGTTGGCCAGCCAATCTGGATATTTGACTTCTCGGACGGAGCCAATCTTGAGCAAGCGGTCAACTTCATCATTTATGATCTGGTTCCTGAATGCTCCTTGTTGACGCTTCTTTTGCTTCACCGGGCGGTGGTATGGATCCACGTTCAACTTATGAGAAATAATCTTCGGGGAGATTCCTGTCATATCTGCATGTGACCACGCAAAGGTGGTGTGCCGCTCCTTGAGGAAGTGCAAGATATCTCCGCGCAAGTCTTTGTTTAACTCCGCTCCCAAATATACCTTCCTTTCAGGCATGTTGTCGAAAAGTTCCTCTGGTTCCAAAGCTTCAATAGTTGGCGCGTACTCTTCCCGTGCATCCAGTTTTGATATGAATTCCGGGACTTGGTAATTTGATGCTTCATTGCTTGATTCTGATCCCGGGTTCTTTAATTGCTATTTTTCCTCCTCGGGGAGCTTGACTGCAACTGAGTAGCAATCTCTAGCGCAACGCTGCTCTCCCCGAACTTCCCGTATTCCCCACTCTGAAGGGAATTTCATTACTTGATGGTATGTTGACGGGACTGCTTGCATATCGTGTATCCACGGCCTCCCAAGGATTATGTTGTAAGCCATATCCCCATCAATGACATGAAACGTTGTTCGTCTCATAACGCCTTCGACCAGGGTCGTCAATGTAATTTCTCCCAACGTCTTCTCGCTGGAATTGTTAAACCCTGAGAGAACGCGAGAAATTGGTACAATCTCATCGTATAATTTCAGCTGCTGCACGACCCGAGATAATATGATGTTTGCTGAACTGCCTGGATCAACGAGTACTCTCTTGACATCAAATTCTTCCACTCGTAACGTTATCACTAAAGCGTCCATGTGAGGAAATTGCAAGCCATCTGCATCTGCTTCTTCAAAAGTCATTGTATCCTCAAGTCGTGGTCGTTTGGTCTTTGTAATAGATACCTTGGCGTATTTCCTTGCTGTGTATGTGACTGCATCAACCTCAATACCACCAGAGATGACGTTGACTGTCATCTTTGGAGATGACACTCGGGGAGGTTCTGATTTATTTTGCTGGGCCTTTGCGTGAGTTTGCTTTCCTTTTTCTGTCAAGTACTCCTTGAGATAGCCCTGTTTCAATAAGTTAGCGACTTCGTACCTTAAAGCCTTGCAGTCATCCGTTGTCCATCACGCCACAAGCTTTTGTTGCGCTTGCTGGGGTCACCCTTCATATCCTTAGGCCATTTGACCTTTTCGCTCATCCCTTCGAGCACTGCTACAAGTTCGACTGCTCCGATGTTGAAAACGGGCAGGGTTGGAATTCCACTAGAAGTTGAAGCGGAATCATTGCCCCTTGCCAGGCCTTTATTGTTACGACCGCGTCCATTTGAGTTGTTACACGACCGACTGGGATATGGCTCGTGCCGTGCGTCTGGCCTATCTGTCTCGATCTTTCACCCAGCGCCATTGGTGCGAGTTTGGCTCCGTCCTCGGGTACTTGTGCCAATCAATTTATCTTCGTCTATACGTACCTTTGAATTATAACGGTTGTAGACATCCGACCAGTTTGCCGCAGGATATTCTCGCAGGGATTCATACAATCGCCTGGTCGCCTCAGAACTCTTGACGTCCAAGCTGTTAGTGAATGCAATAGCCGCCCATCGATCTGGAACTTTGGGTAGCAACATACGCTCGCGCTGAAAGCGATCCACATACTTCCGGAGAGACTCCCCGGGCAGTTGCTTGATTTCAAAGATGTCCTCAATTCTTGTTTCTGTTTTCTGAGCGCCTGTGTGTGCTTTGACGAATAACTCCGCCATCTCGGCAAAAGATCCTATTGAATTTGGTGGCAGCATTGAATACCACCGTAGAGCGCCATCTGCCAGGGTTTCTACGAACTTCTTCAATTGCACTGATTCGATCTCCTTGTCGGTGAGATCGCTTGCCTTTATGAAATTGCTAAACATCATCAAGTGGTCATTGGGGTCAGTTGTTCCCCGGTATCTTGGTATGTTTGGCATTTTGAATGTTTTGGGGATTGCCTTCGGTGCTGCTTCTTTCTTCCAAGGCCTCTGAGTATACCGTTGAACGTCAACTTTCTTCAAAGTGGGTGGTGCGCCAGGGATCTGGTCAATCCTTTCATGAAGAGAGCGCTGCAGGGCCTCCTGGCTCTCTTTGAACTGCCTGGTGAGGGCCTCCATGACCTCGCTCATTTCTGTTGGCACCGCTGATCCTGCATTCTGATTTTCAGCGCGCCTCGAGGCATGAGACGGTGAAGCGTCCCTTGGACGTCCCATGGGTGGATTTCCTGCGTTTGGCAGGTTTTGTCCTCGTAGGCTGTCGATAGCTTCCCGTATTTGCCTGTTGATTTCAGCCTGCTGCCGTATGAATTCAAGGACAGCGTCTTGAGAGTTCCTTGAATTCCCAGGACCATTGGGTCTTCTAGATCCTCCAGGCCCTTGGTCGAAGTTCCCTCGGCCAGGATGGCGGCTATTTTTGCTACCTTGCTGGCTGTGCTCGTTTTCTTGTTCCGCTGGGAGCACGTTCTCGTCCTCTGCAATGGGGATCACGTCGTCGTCTGCAGGAAGAACATCTTGCTGCTCGTCCCCGGCAAAATTCAAGTCTACCTGCTCCGCAACGTTGAGGTCTTGTTGCCCGTCAATGGGAGCATTGTTGTGCGAGTTGGTATCTGCCATTTTGACAAAAAGAAAACGAGGAGAGCCAACGAGCGAGAAAAAAGCGAATAAAGAATAAAATACGATGAGCAATCAACCTACGGAAGTTATTGACCAGCTCCCACTGTGGTCGCCAAATTGTTTATCCGTAATTTCGTTTATTAGGTTAAATCACAATTAAATTTGTAAAGCGGAGTCACGATCAATAATCGAGATTAAATGCTCTTTATGAAAAGATATAAATGACGGTAATAAATGCAAAGAAGTAAAGATGCGATTAATGCGATGTAATGAATGAAGATTTAAACAAAAGGAACCGTGCTCAGGCCGTATAGACTTGATCAAATTCCCTTCCTCGTACTCTTTATGATATTTAAGCAGCGGAACAATAAATGAGATCACACGATTATCAGCAATAGTAGTAAATATTGACAGAAGGTAAAGAATTGGGCATTAATTGATAGCAGGAATACAGATGTATGTTCAGAGAAGAAGATCCCCCTATGCTTGCGACTTAAATTACAATATATAGATAACTAGGCTTCCGTTCACGAGCAGTTGTAACTCCTCACTCGAGCAGTTACGTTGCTTAGGGATAAGACTTCTATTTTGAATTGGCTTGATGACGAGTTGCGACTATTCTGGCCGTGGTGACTGTTCATCTGTCCGTTGTAACTGTCCATCTTTGATTCTATCCATTGCCTTTATGCCCATTCACAGCCACGTGTCGTCTATACATCGTCCTATGTGGATGCTTAGTCACTAACTTTGGTGACGACGGATTTAACCCAATACATTTACGTAGGAAGGAAACCGGAGGTGGGTAAGGAAAGAAAGGCAAAATTTTCTAAAACTGTGGGTATTTATAGGTTGTTATATTTTGTATGTATTTGAAAAAAACTATTGTTATTTTTTTTAAGTAGAATACTATCGGTATTTTACGTAATTTTGGGTATAGGATTGTATATTTGTGTAAATCTCCCTTGATTTTATGAGGCTTACACCCCAATGGCCCGACTATATAAACTAAGTGGCGAATTTGAAAAAATATGAATCTCGTTAACCGATATTTTGCAAAAACGCCTCCGTTAAAACTTAATTAAAAAAAATCCAGACAGAAACTCCCTTGTCAAGTTTTATGTCGGGGGCAAGACTTGCCTTTATATCTCTCTACTTTTCAACAGTTATCCCTTCAAGTGTTGGCAAAAGGCAATACTTGCCGCACTTGGTCGTAAGACTTAGCAAAGGCCAAGACTTGCCTTTGACCCCTCTCTATTTGTCAGCACTTACCCTTAAAGTGTAGCAAAAGGCAACACTTGCCGCACTTGGTCGTAAGTCTTGGCAATTGCCAAAACTTGCCCTTTCCAGTATTTCCCTACATTCTCGCCGTATAACTTGAAGTATTGGCAAAACAGTACTTGCCTTTGAAGTTTTTGCAATTTCCAAGACTTACAAGATTTTTACTTTGAAGTCTCGGCTTCAGGCGAAAAAGGGTATTTTGCTAAAATATTTCTTAGCGCGGACTTTTTGCAAAACCACACCTTATGGAGGGCATGCGGTGAAATTTTGTTTAAACCAAGTAGTGAAAAATTGGTGAGTAGCCATTTCTGAACACTCCACGTGAGAATCATCCACTATTTCACAATTCATTGAGAAATAGCCAAATTATGCCTCGCACGTTTACAGCCTCATGACGTTAAATAATGCCAAGACTAGCCACAGTATAAACATCTAAGACTTTGAACTAAACTACAGTAAAAAAATATGGAGTTTTGTTCAAAGTTTCAGATAAAAATTGGAGTTCTATATTTAAAGTCCCAGCATTTTATACTGGGACATTAAACTAACATGTTCAAAATCTCAGTATTTTATATTGAGATTCATATTTAAGTGAACTCAGTATAAAATAATTGGATTTTAAAATTTTGTTCACAAATCCTAGTATAAATTACTGGGATTTTTCGGGATCTGACTAGTCTTTAAAGAGTTTTGCACCACTTGCTAGTTTTCATTTAGCGTGATGCAAACAAGCAACAAAGCTAAATTTTTATACACTAAGTATGCATAATGCTCAACGATCGTGGCTCGCCTAATAGTTCATACGCTATTCATATGTCAATTTCGCAAATTAACGATGTTGATCCATAAAAGGTTTTAAGAGAATGAAATATAACTGTTCTATTTGCCACAAGCCCACACCTTTTAAGACACGGATGAGCATTGAAGGTTCGAGCGGAAAATGGATGATTTATCATAAGACCAGCTCTAAAATTACACATTGCTGACAATATCTAAAAGATGCAAAAACAAATGGCATTCAATGTTTGTAAGACAATTGATGTAACGTTAGAAAATAGAAAAAATAAAATCATAATAATAATTTAAATTCCAACCACTAAACCAATACATTTCATACTCAAAATCAATAATTCCAACCCGATTGGAACAGAAGTTTACCCCCGGGCCACATGAGATACAACCCATCAGGTTTCGCATGCCAACTGCACAGTTTCCTATCCCCACACACAGCGCTTAAATCAGAATATTTAAAGACAGGAAAGCCCATCTTCTTACGTTTAGGTGCACTCATGTCACATGTTGCTTCATTTGGCAAACTATTAATATCTACATACGCATGCATATGTTGACCTGGTGGAAGTATGGTATCGGGAAAACTTTTTCCTTGTGACTCGCATACTAAAAGCAACGGGTCTGTCAAATCATTGATAACTTGCCAACTCCAGATTTCTGCTGTTGCTATTGTTGATTTCTTGGAAAGTAGTAGAACTAGATAGATTGCAATAAGGAAGTAGTAGTTGCACGTTTTGGGAGAAGGTGGTTTCATCATGATTTTCTTGTTTCAAAGTTTTCTTGGCTGTTTGTTTGCCTTAATCTATTCTCGTATAGTCATATATATACATTGTTTTACAGATTATAACGATCCATAATGGATATATATTGATTATGAGATTTTAGTAATTAACTCGGATGGTGGTATATGAGTACTTTCACGTATCCTTTTTAATTATCTGTCATTTAAACTTTTGACATACCTAGTAAGACTGGTTATTTATTATAATTCCACATTATCTTAAGAGATGTTGCATTAATTTACCATCATTACCTCTAAAACTGTAATCACTGATTACGTCTTTTGGAATGTAAAGGTAAAATTGAAAATAAAACAATATTAATGACGTACTAATTGTTTTATGAAGTGAAGTATTTTTTTTTATCAAAAATACTTTTTAGGTGAAATAACAGATGAAAAAACACGAATTAGTGTCAAGCATTCTTTTTTCTGTAATATAGCGTCATATTTTTGTCGGTTTTGGTTGAAAATATCAAAGTAAGGTCGGGTATCAGTAAATTACTAAATTCTCACCTCTTTAATTAATTTTTATAATTTCATATTGGAGTTGCCAAACTTGGTTATTATCTAAATCAGACAATTATGTATTTTGACCTTATTTATTGATTTTCTCTTCAAAGCAAATTCGAGTCAAAGATGCCAATCTTTATATGATTCAATTTGTTATTTTAAGTTTTATAATTATGTCTGGTAAGTTTTTGCACGCTCTAATTCTCTATTTTAAAAAGGCAGTTTTGGGACTCGTTCGGAACTCGCTCTGGGGCGGGCACTTGCAAAACGCCCTGAGGCTTTTGGACGGGGCTTAGATCCGTGAGGCTTACGCCTCAAGCGCCCGACTGTGTGCCCAAAGCACGCCCAACGCTCAACGCTCAAGACTCGCCTTACAGAACCTATGCAAATGATCTATCCAATTCCCTAATTAAAATTGTTCATCCACAATTTTCTTTAAAAATGAGGTTCTATTCATCTATAGAAGTTCAGAAATTGAGTGTAGCTCAATTAGAAAGACATAATATTGCATGTATTATAATTGAGAATATCATGAGGGTGAATATCATCTGTGTACTTGAAAATACAAAGTCGATGATTATATCATCACTTATTATTGGTCTTAATGTCTTATTTTTGTCACTCAAAATTGTTAGGCTTCAATTATTTTGCAATTTAGAAGCAACTTTTATATTTATGAATGAAGAAATAATATTTTTAAATTATAATTGTAATAAATCTTATTGTTTATTCGCTTTTATAGTAACAAATTTTTACTTTTTAATTATTTGAAAGTTAAGAGCCTATAGTTTATTTGTATCTCATAAAAACTGTAACATTATTCAATTTCTTACAATTATAAAAAATGTTAGATCTTTTGTTTCTATAATCTTTTTCTTATTTTTAATTTTCATAATTTTTTTTATGTATTTTCAATATTTTTTTGGGTTATTATGCTATTTTATTAATTTAAATTAATAAAAAATAAGATCCATGGGACTTACATCTTACGTTTCGGGGCTTACGCCTCGCTCCATTGTAAGTAAAACGTCTCGTATTGCGCCCGCCTTTTAAGACATTGGCCTAATTTGACCGCTTTTAATATGTAATTACCTGCTCCCCTTTTCAAATTGCAGGTAAGTTTTCACTGAATGCGTTTTGGTTTTGGATAACTTGACTCATGACTGGGTAAAATTTCTTTACATTATTGACATAAAATAACAGTACTTTTTATATCTAACTTATGGGTGTCAAACGGGTAGGGGTCTACCCGTCAAAATTCGGACCCGGACTCATTAAAATCCGACCTCATTCGGACCCGCAAAAACCCGGACCCGGACCCGTAAACCCCCTAAAATACCCCTACCCGAACGGATTTTTTTTCCCTTAACGAATACCCGTATCCGTTAAAACCCGTCAAAATTATGGGATATTACTGGATATACCCGTACCCGTTAAAATAAACTGAGTAATAAAACTTGTATGTGGAGAGAAAGGTATACACAAGTTTTCCACTCATTGTTTAATTCGTTTTGTGTCCATATTATTACTAGTGAAATATGTTCAAGAGAAACAAGTTTATTTATTTAACTAAAAAAGAAACTTGATATTCCATAACAAATCAATAATTTGAATATATATTACTCAAATATGGTATAGAACTTAAACTATTAACTTCGATATATACCTCAGAAAATAAGCTACTTGGAGTGGGGCAAAGTAATTATTGGGCGTATGTTATTAGAAAATATAATTATTTAATTCACTACATAAAATATTTTAGTTGTACAAGTTTCAACAGTTGTATCAGAAAGTACATTTAGCCAAGGAAAATAAATGATAGATGATACCCGCCACTCTTTGGGTAATAATGCTTTGGATGTTCTAGTTTGTTTACGAGACTGGATTAGATCGGAGCGAAGAAACCGAGGAATTGAAGACTCACTAGAACAAGGTGATAACCTTGAAGAAATTCTGTTAAGTGATCAAGCACCATCAATGGCACCTACAGTGGAGCATGAGGGAAATGACATGAAAGAAATTACACAAAGAATTAGGCATATTTAAATTTGTAATTTGAATTTTCATTATCTAATTTTGATGTTGCACTTTTCAAATTTAGAAGTTTAATGTTCAAGACTTTAATAGTTCAAGTATTTTAAATAAAGTAAGTCTTTCAGCTTCTCCTATCATTCATCTTTTTTTTTTTAAGTATTTAAAATAATATTATTAAAAAAAGTTAAAACTCGGACCTAAACCCGATTTGTTAAGACCCGAACCCGTACCCGTATCCGCTAAGACCCGAACCCGCACGGGTTTTTTCTTCTTCCCGAAACCCCGACCCGTTAAGAACCTGTAATTTAAATCCGTACCCGTACACGGAACCCACGGTACAATTTTACAATCCGAACCCAGACTCGTATACCCGTTTGACACCCATAATCTAACGGCACAACTTCTAAGAATTACTTCACTTTTTTCAATTATATAAAAAGATTTCATTTGCTTATCCACTATTTTGACTATGCTGTTATTGGATTAGGATTAACCTCGTTCCATTCTAATATCATAAATAGGTAATGATGAGAACAACAATAACGACTAATCGCTCAAAGATTTTCACAGCAATCCGGAATCGATTATACTCAAATTGTTGCTCATCCGATCAAGTTTACAGTGTTTGGTTATTTCGGTGGCGCTACAAAACAATTGGTTTACGAAGAACTAATCATAATTAAGCAAGACCGCTTAGGTTGGTTAGGAGAAGCAATGTAAAACCGAACACACTCACAGAAGAGAAGAATAAGATTTAGGTGAAAATTCCTTAATTCATTGATGAAGAGAGTCCCTATTTATACAACAGAAAACCAGAAAACCTAGAGAAAACCTAGTAAACCTAACTTAGGGACCAAGTAACACTACAACAAAAGTCATCTTTAGCGGCAAATGATATAGCTTTTAGCGGCATTAACAATTGCCGCAAATAGTTTTACCAGCAATAACCTATTAGCAGGCAATGTTGTTGTCGCTAAAGGTTTTCCCGACAATTGATTTGAGTGCTGGTAAAGGCCTATTCTATTGCCGCTAAAAGACCCTTAGCTATAGCGGCATTTGTTTCCCAACCATTAAAAATTGCCACTAAATCTAGCACAGAAAAATGGCTTGGTTCATTAGATGTATCGCCAATAAAGATCTATTTTAGTCACTAAAATAGGACCTGCTAGCGTCATTTTACTGTAGCTTGAAATGATTCTCAAACCCTACTATTCTTATTCATTCAAAAATAAAAACATTTCGAATAATATACCAACACTCATGACGAAATGCATAATAATTCAATAAATTCCACCAAACAAAAAAATCATCAATATTTTCTGCTTTAATACCATGAAAGAACTTAAACATAGCTTTTGTCCACTAAGTAGTTTCATGTAAAGTCTAATAACTAGTGCTAAACTTGAACAACCTAGAAGCATTTGTTCCACTCTTGATCAAGGTAAATCCACCATATCAAGTCCGATAACTAGCGTTGATTTAGTGCACAACCTGCAAACATAGAATGAAAAGAAAATAATTACAACTAATCCTTCTCTGTTCTTTTGATAAAAAGAGACATGTATTAATATAATTATGTGCACACTGTAAAAATGTGTCAAATTAGAGGCAAAATCATTCTTTACTAGATTCACTCGTTCTTATACTCCAGGGGCTCTAATAGCACGCGATGAACGATGTACATTCATTAGTAAAAAGGTCATAACTTTTTGTACAGAGCTCCGATTGAGAAACCATTCGATGCATTGGAAATTAGACATAGGGATCTACATTTTTCATTACTTCATTATAGATAGGCTCTATGTTCGTGAAAAGTCAGACATTGTGTGCACTCAAAATTTTCAGGGTTGCCAAAATCCATTAAAATAAGCACTTCAGCTCATGCTAAACTTTCTATCAAATTCATTTACAAATCCAAGTACTAACTACTAGATTATCACATAGCTATGAGAACAATCAACCTGATTAGAAAAGGCAAAAAACAGGGCATTTCAAGCTCATAATAAATTCGACTTAATGAATTAAAATGAGAAAATTGTACGCAATAGCAGTAATCAAATGGATTCACGGACTGGAATCACAAGATGATCAGAAAGAGAAAAGTAGAATTTAGGTGTTTGTAAGGATAAGAGCATGGGCGATGAGAGCATTACCTTGCGACGGTGAAAGGCGACGGCGAGCAGCGACTGTGAAAGGCAACGGCGAGCATCGACGGTGAAAGGCAACGGCGAGCATCGACGGTGAAAGGTGAAGGAGAGCAGCGACGTCGAGCGGCGACGGTGATGGTGGGCGGCTGTTGGGAAGCAGCAATGTCGAGAGGTGAGATCGTGAATATTTTACCCTTGGGTAGGTAATGATATTTTTGTGAAAAAAGCTGGAAACAATTTTTAATTTAAAGATATTTAATGGCAATTTCTACTTATTGCCGTTAAAAAGACCTTACTTATTGTACTTATGAAAGTCATTTACCGGTAATTAGTTTATTGCTACTAATAAAATGTCGCTAAAAGCCTTTTTTGTTGTAGTGTAAGCTAGCTTAACGGGTTTGGCCCAATATACAATTTACATAACTAACCTATTCACATATCTACCTATTTAGAATATAACATTCATTATCCCCCCTCAAGTTGGAGCGTGAGGGTTCCGTATGCCCAACTTGTTAAGGAAGTACTCGAACTGGGCACGTCCCAGTGTCTTCATAAAAATATCAGCAAGTTGAGTGGTCATAGGCACATAGCTGGGACGAATGATTCCTCCGATGATTTCATTCCGAATAAAGTGACAGTCGACTTTGATGTGTTTAGTGCGTTCGTGAAAGACAGGATTCCGAGAAATATGTAACGCTGCTTGACTATCACACTTCAAATTCATCGGAGACTTGTGATTGATTCCAAGGTTCCATAATATCCATTTCAACCACTTCAATTCACACACAGTCATCGCCATCGACCGATAATTTGCCTCGGCGGAGGACCTCGACACGATCTGTTGCTTCTTCGTTCGCCAAGATATCGGTGAGTCCCCTAACAACACATACCAACCTGTTAACGATCGACGTGTCAACGGACAACCTGCCCAATCAGAGTCACACCACCCATGCAATCTCAGATCACACTGAGAATTAAATACGATGCCTTGTCCCGGACAGCCTTTCAAATATCGAACAACCCTAAGTGCCGCTTCCATATGCTCAATGCGGGGACTCTGCATGAATTGCGACAACACATGCACACTATAGGACAAATCCGGTCGTGTAAAACACACGTAAATCAATCTTCCAACCAGTCGCAGATAGCGTTCAGGATCTTTGATAAAGCGACCAATCGCAAGCGCCAAGTGATGATTTTGTTCAATCAGTGTACTAACCGGTTTTGCCCCCAACAAGTCTGCTTCCGTTATGATATCCAATGCATACTTACTCTGACACAAGAAGATTCCCTTCGGAGCACTTGTCACTTCAACTCCCAAGAAGTATTTTAAGGCACCTAAATCCTTCATATGGAAACATTTCGAGAGATACAACTTAAAAATTCGAATTGCCTTCGAATCATTACCAGGTATGATTAAATCATCCACATAAACAAGCACATTCAAATGCACATTTCCATTCTTCATCGTAAATAATGAGTAATCCGAATATGATTGTCGAAACCCATATCTGGGAACTCAACATCATCTGGGAGCTTGTTTTAAACCATACAATGATTTTCGAAGGCGACACACAGTTCCTATCCCAATCATGCGATGTCCCGGAGGCAATTTCATATATACTTCTTCGTGAAGATCACCATGAAAAAATGCATTGTGCACATCCATCTGATGCAATTCCCAATTTTTGGCAGCTGCTACGGCCAGAAAAACTCGGACAGTCACCATCTTTGCAACCGGTGCAAATATCTCCGTGTAATTAACTCCTTCGATTTGATGATTCCCAAAAATCACCAGTCTTGCTTTGTACCTTTCAATAGTTCCATCTGAGTTGTACTTTATCTTATATACCCATCGGCATCCGAGGGCCTTCTTCCCCGTAGGTAAGCGAACTATCTCCCAAGTTTTGTTCGCTTCCAATGCCTTCAATTCTTCCCCCATGGCTGTTCTCCATTTGTCACTTTTCATCGCCTCCGAATAGGAGGTAGGCTCATGTCCTTGCGTTATAGCTGTAAGAAAACTCACATGTTTCGAAGAGAAATTATCACAATTGACATAGTGTGCTAGAGGATATGGCTTACCAGAGGGTTGTTGAGAAACGGATGAACAATCAGACTTTCGGACACAGGACGATACCCGATGACTCATCTTTTGGACCGCATTAGTAACAAAGTCTCTCAGCAAGATATTCTCTTTCTTAGTTCGTTTTCCACGACCCAACTCTTCGGGTTCAACTTCGGGAACAACTTCAGGTTCAACTTCTGGAGTCACCACTTCGGGTTCAATTTCTAGAGTCATGACTTCGGGTTCAACACCCCTCTTTCCTCACACACTCTCCTCTTCCTCCTCCAATGCTACGGTGACAGGAACCGTATCTTGTCTCCGTTTTTCGTCCTCAGTTTCCTTGGATGCGAACGGAAATTCCTTTACATAAAACACCACATCCCCTGAGAACACAAACTCTTTTGCCTCCAAATAATACATTTTCCACGCTTTCTTCCCATTTGGATAACCCAAAAACACGCATTGACGACTCCTACTTTCAAACTTGTCACTTGTTCTTCCTTAATTGCGAGCATAACATAAGCAACCGAACACCCTCAAATGATCATAATTCGGTGTCACACCCATCAAGATATCGTAAGGTGTCTTCCCATTCAACAACTTAGTGGGTGTCCGGTTGTTGATACCCAATTTTGTCCCGGAATTATTCAAATTAATAATTTACTGTGGAAGGGTTGTAATTAAGGCTAAAATTGAAAGTAAAAGGGAAAAAACAATTGAATTTCGATAGAAAGGGCTAAAAATGAAATGTGCTGCCCTCAATTGTGACCCACCCACGCAAAACACATATATACATTCACACAACACATTACACACATGCGCATATCCCCTCCATTCCCAATTCAGTTTTTCCCCAACCCGATTCCCATTTCCCACGACCCGATTTCCCCCCCAAAAACCCCTCGAATCAGTCCAAGAAAAGAGTACGAATGGTCCCCTCCACGTTCCTCCACATCGTTTATCTTGTACAACCAGTTGTCTCGATCCCATCCATTCATTTGAACAAGAATTTGATCCGAGCCGTAAATTGAATCCCAACGGGTAAATCCTTGATGACAAGGATTAATTCGGTACGATCCTTAGTGGATTTGACCAAATTCACCCTTGTTCTACAAGGAAAATACAAGTTTGGGGCTGATTTAAAAAAGATGGAGCCAAAAATCCGAAACCCTAGCTCCAGGTATATATACTCTTTTCATTTTCATTTTAAGCAGGGAAAAAAGGGGTTCCATTTTGGAAAGGCTAAAATTCTAAAAAAAGCAGCAGCATAAACATATATGAACATTTTTTTTTCTCAGTTTTTCTAAAAAAGACATAGCGATTACTTGTTTTCTGTTCGATTCGTGTCGTCGCTTCGCCTTTCAAGTCATCGACGACTTTGTTCGAGTCATCGCCCTTGCTCGCGTCGACTTTATTCGAGTCGTTTAGTCGAGTCGCGTTTACTTTGAACCCTCGCTCCTGTTCACTGCCTTAAAAAAGGCAAAATCTGAACCTTTGCATTACTATTTTATTTAGTTACATGTTGTTTTCCTGTGTAAAGTCCTGATTGTTGTGTAGTGTTGGATTGGTTGAGTTGAAGTAGTATTTGTTCTTTGTTAATCCAAGCAAGTTGTGTGATGAATGTCATGCCTATTCCTCTCTTTTTCCTTATCTAAATTTGACATCTTACTTGTGTTGTTCTGATTTTGTTACGTTTGAACCTGCCTTAGCATGCTGTCTAATGTCATACTTTTCTTTCTGTTTCAAGTGTGAAGCTATATCTGCTATTGCCCTTGGTTTCAGTTTTATTTGCTTTGCATTTCATGCTGTTTTTGTGAGGTTTAGTTGTTCCTCTAGACTGTGAGTTGCTCCTCTGTTTTGCTGTAACATTTCTAAACCTAAAGGGTACTAAGAGAGGGTGTAAAAGAGTTTGGTTCTGCTAAGTTTTCATATGTTCAAAGTTCTGGTTTTTTTTTTCTAGTTGATTTTAGATGTATAAAGATGGTTTGTATGGCTCTGATTTTGATAATAGGATTGTTTCAAGTTTTTATGGTGGAGTAGAGGCTCGTCTCTGACAGATGCATGGCCTGTAGTTAGTATTAGTTGTCCAGGTGTTTTGGGTTTGGTCTTGATGGTTTGCAGATAGCTTAGGATGCCTTGGTGATTTGAGGGAAATGTAGCTTTGGTCTGTGAGGCAAGGAATGAAGGAGCTTAGTTCATAAGTTCAAAGAGTTCAGGTTGAGATGTGCAGGAGTTGTTATGGAGCCTGGATGTCCTGGTTCTGTGTCTAGATGTTTGGGGGTTGATATTTGAGGTCTGGTATGTTCCTGGTATGGGTGCAGGTGTTAGCTTAGCATGCAGGGGTGTTTGAAGCTTGTAGTAGTGTGTCTGGGCAGTGACAGTTCAGGCTGGTATTAGGGAAGTATGCAAGTGTGCAGTGATTAGAGGCAATTCAGGATGGTTCCTGGGATCTGTTTAAATGATGTGTGAATTGTGTGCAGGATTGTTTAGTGAATAGGAGGGTCCTGGTAGTTTGCAGGGATAGAGTAAAGGGGTTTTCTTGTTGCTTGAAGCTAGTATGAGATCTGTGTGTTTGTTTGGTTGCCTAAGTTTGTTAAGGAAGTAGTTTGCTCTGTAAGTTAGCCGTGTGAGGATGAGGGAGGTTATGAGGTCTATGGATGCTGTAGGTTGCTCTGAGGGTAGTTGGTCAGGTGTAGATAGTTGTTTTTGGGTCTGAGGGTGTCTGGAGTTGTTTCAGGGGCTGCAGATGTCCTGGTTGTTTCTGGTTCTTGTTTTCTATGGGTTAAGTTAAGTCAGGGCATTTCAGGGGTGTTGTGTGTGGGGATGAGTTTTGATGTCTGCAAGGTAGTAGTAGAGATGTGCAAGAGCAGTTGGTTCTGGTAAGTTGAGGACTGAAGGTGTATAGGGAGTCCTTGATGGTTCTACAGTGCATATGCAGGGGTATGTGTGCAAGCAGAAGATGAAAGGGGCAGGGCTTAGGTGATTCAGGTGGTATGCAGGTTGTTAGGAGTTGTCTAGTGGCTTGCAGGTCTTTCTAAGTATGCAGTTTTTTTTTGGGGTGCTGAAGGTTAGACATTTGTCAGAATCTGAAGTCTCTTCAGGTGTTTCTCTGGTCTGATGGTTGTTGTGGGCATGTGGGATGGTCTATAAAAGGTCTGATGTGTGTATGGTTGTTAAGAGAGGGTGCAAAGGTGAGATGGGGTTTGTTTCTTAGCTTGGAGTCTGATCCTGGAAGTGTATAATTTAACCTTCATCTAAGAGAGTTAATTATTTCCATTGCTCGATAAAGTTAATTTAGTTGCCTCTTTGTCCCCATTTAGGTGTCATTTCTTATATAATTCTAAGCTAAATGATGTCATTAACTTTGATTGATTTGATTCTTGCCTCGGTTTGGAGTTAGCTTTACTGATTTGCAAGTTGTATCGAAAACTTATTCTTGTAAGAAGGAAGTTATGGTGTGTATTGCTACAAGATTGAAGTAGCGTGCTAGGGATAACTAGTTTGACTTGCTTCATATTTCTTGTATTTTGTTTGTGTTCACTGCCTGTAGGGCAATGAGTTTGGATTTGAGTTGAGCATGGCTGCTGCATATTGTCTTCTATAGATGGTTCCTTCATAGATTAGTTGTTCTGTTCAGTATAAAACTACATTTTATAAATGTTATTAATCTGATTAAAGTATGCACCTTCTGTGTTTGAATTTATATGAGTTCAATCTTTAGAAAATTAGAAGGATAGTCAGGCTTACTTGATTACTTGCTTACATTTTTTTGTTCCTTGGCATGAACCTTCGGGGGCGAGTTGAAATAAACTCACAAATTGGGACGGCTGTTTGCATTTGAAGTTATTTGCTCCGCTCCGCATTTTCGGGACTTGATATCCCCGAAAATGTAAGAAAAGAAAAAACGAAAATCTCAATGTCCAAGGCTCAATGATGAGTTTGCGCTTCCGGGTTCTATCTTCTAAACTCCATCCTTCCCCGCTCCCTTAGAAAATGCATGTTGTATAGGATTTCCCCATAGACCGGATTAGTAGCCCGGTAGGATAGAAATGATATTTGAATTGTGAATAACTATTGTAAATCGCTTAAAAATTCTTTTATATGAATGCTTTGTATCATTTCTTTTCGAATCGCCAATTAATTTATGGATGTTTAGAATCATTTGTAAATTAATGAGTGCAAAATCAAATTCGACTAAAATCTTACCCTCGTCATAATTCGCATTCGCATTGCTTGTTTATTTATTATATTAAATATTCAATTATCTAATTTATTTATTTAGTTAATCAATTAAATTTTAATCCTTTATTTATTCATTTACTTAATCTAATTTATTTAATTAATTTCAATTAATCATTTATTTAATCAATTAAATATTTATTTATTTATTTATTTAATCAATTATTATTCATTCACTCCTTTATTCAATTAAAATTGATAAGTATTCATTTATTTAATTAAGTTATTTATTTTCTTATTTATTTATCTACTTATTCAATCAATTAATTAATCCTTTTATTATCATCTAATTATTTATCTAATGTGTTTCATTTAATTATTTTATTTCATTTAAACTTTGCTTATTCTATTAATTAATCAATTGATCATTATTTCATTATCCGTTTAGTTAATCTTAAATTGGGTCATTTATTTATCTAAGTATCGGCATAATTAAAATCTTATCTTATTTATATTATTCATATTATCCTTGTATGAAATTAGCTTTATATATTTATTATCCTTAACAAATTCGTGAAAACCGCCGGATTAACCGCATTTAGCGGATTTTCGAAAGTGCTCCTGCAAGGGACCTTCTTTCGAATTTAATAGAACCACTTACCTAGAATCTCTGATTTTTAATTTAATTTCATTTAATTAATGAATAAATTGCACTCATTAGTTAACCTTAGGTTCCTAATAATCCTTAAATTAGGTGGCGACTCCAAAGAAAATCCTTTGGAGTCCCATTTTGTTGAAATATACCCGAAACCTGTCTTTTCTTAAAGAAAGGATAATTTTTGGGGTTCAACAGCGTGGCGACTCCGCTGGGGATACGCAAATGGTTCTAACCAAAAGGCTTTCACGAATTTGTTTGTTTGTATTGTTTGACTTGTATGCCGATACTAGTATGCGTAGCTTATTTATTTATTGCGTTTGTATGTTGAAACTGGCATGATTATATCTACTGTTTATTTGCGAGCATGCTTAGTTTATTTAATTGATTGATGTGTGTCACGAAAGCATGTCACTACACCCTCTTTGTGCACATATAAACTGGCATTCCGTTCATACTTTCCCCACTCCTGGGAACCTCTTGCATTCTCACTCAAATATCCGCGAGGTGTGTGCATACGCACCCGCAATTTCTTCCACTAAAGAACCCTTTGACGAGTTGGTGTACCGGCGGATTGTCGTGTGAGTTATTCGACCACGAAGCCGCCTGCCAGTCACCTGTTAGCCTCAACCGTTAACCCACTCTTAGACGGAGTTTTAGGAGCATGGATAAACTTACACTTTAGTCTGGACCCGGTCCTTGGTACCGCCTCCATAGTTAGGAAACCACCCTTACGTCAGCGGGTTTTTTTAAAAAACCCAACGGCAATGCATATTATGTGTTATGTGATGACGAATCCTCAGTCCTAACCGTGTTTTGAGCAAAATTAGATTTAGAATTTTGTCTCCTATGTTGTCTTTTAGGTCAGAAAATGGAAGAATTTAGCAGAATTGAGATCATAATGCAGATTTTTGTGAACAAGGTAGAATTGTAGTCGGGGGAAAGTTAGGCAGATTTGGTTGGTTTGAGTCTTGGAGATGGTATGGTGTAGTGAGATCTAAGAGGCGAAGCCCCTGGTGTCTTTAAAAGATCAGTGGGGTCCCTCTCGTGAATGGCTTTGCGTGTGTGCAGGCCCATGTTGACTAACCAGCTGCAAATTCTTATGGAATGAAGTATGCGTGTCGCATACTAGGAGAGTGAAGCCCCTATATCTATAAACGACCAATGGGGTCCCTCCTTGAAGGCCAGTGCGGTCTTGACTACCTAGGAAACTGAGAGGCTTGATTAAAGCCGAGGACCAGTGAGGAGCCCTATGAACAAGGTCTGTGAGCCTTGCAAAACCTAGGAAGCTGAGAGGCTTGTCTGAAGCTGAGAGGCTTGTCTAAAGCCGAGGACCAGTGAGGTTTTATTGTGAAAGGCCAATTGGCGCCTTTCATGATTTGCAGTCTGGTATTGTGAAGGCAGTTGGAAATCTCACCCTTGGATGTTGTGAAATAATTGGGAGTTGTGCTTGGAGGAGCGTTGATGTTTGCAAAAGGTATAGAGGTTTGTTTCAGGTTTTAGGCATTTGGGTTTAGAAATTTGGTGCAGATGTTATGGAGAGCATGAGCTGCGTTAGAATTTCGAGTTGACCCCAGCTTTTTGGAAGTTAGTTGGGATAATAGAATTGTAGTGTCGAGACGGCGAGCTGATTATTATCAATTATTGTTATTATTTATTGCTTACTCTAAATCTGAATTGCTCAAAACTGGCATGAACTATTTTTCGTTACCACTTGTTTGCGCGTCTTAGGCCCACCTCTGGCAAAGAGGCACCTTACAGGGTAGGAAACGTTCGCATTTTCATTTACGCTCAACTACTTGTGTTTGCCACATGTCAACTTGTTTAAAATGCAAAGCGCTGCGTGATGCGCGCTACGTGATTTGTGCGCAATTTTGCCAATAACATGCAAACTAACATGGGTACTTTTGAACTTTTCCTTTTGTTTTGTTTATCCCCCATTCAGAGGTTTGATTTGTGCTGATTTAAGCTGGCTGATCACTCCTATTACACTAGGACAAAGGACCAATCTGCATACTGGTATACATTTCCACAACTGACAATGACTGGAATAGATGATGAACCTCGCAATACCGAGAAAAATCTTGCAACTCCTGAATCATCAAGAGGAAATGTCATTATTGCTCAAGACGAACTGATTCTTGAAATGGCTAAGGAACTACAGATGTTAAAAGATGAGCTGGCTGCGATAAAAGGGCAAACTCCTAAAAACACGCCGCTGCGTAGGCCCGATGCATCACACTCTCTGGTTCAAATGGGGGAATCTCCGGGGCAATCTCTGAACTCAATTGATGGGTTCGCCAATATGAACACACCTTTGAACACCCACAATTCTTTAAAAGCACCAGTCCACCAAAGCAACTTGCCACTTGTCCAAGCTCCACCTCCAAATAACGCTCAATCTATCCAAACAATTAATCGACCACCCATCTACCCATCACATCAACAACACCCATCATACACCCCGCACCCTACCAATACTTATTATCAGACAAACACTCCATATCCATACCAAACCTCCACTTACCAAAATGAACCCATCCCGCAAGCTTATACTGAAAATCCACCTGCACCATTAGTCCAAGTGGCGGTGTCTGGCGGGCAAGATGTTCCTATTGTGCAAATTGATGATTACACCAATCCTCCTTATGTGAAGTTTCAAAATGGTGTTAGAAGAGCCGAAAAAGCAGTCGATGGGTGTTGCTCCCAAACGCACACGCAAGTATACGCGGTCGCCAAGTAATAAAGTGACAAAGTCAAGTATCGTTCCCACGAGGACTATGCAGACTATTGCTTAATAAACAAT
Source organism: Petunia secreta (assembly GCA_029990175.1). Taxonomy (NCBI): domain Eukaryota; kingdom Viridiplantae; phylum Streptophyta; class Magnoliopsida; order Solanales; family Solanaceae; genus Petunia; species Petunia secreta. The sequence goes on from JARKIP010000159.1 coordinate 639,352, forward strand.
CCCTGAACAAACTATCCAGGGGTCTTTTTCCAATGGTTGTAAGAGTTTTTATAACTAAAATGCAGTAAGTAAAGTGCTAAAGATGTAATCGAGCAGTGGGGCAGAACTTTGGTTATCAACAATATCAAGAGAGCGATCCAGGGTCAAAGTTACGAACAATCCAGTTGATGTATTCAATTTATTCCACTTCTTAAATCCCGGGTTACTAACTGACAGGTTAATTGTAATTATGAAAACCTTTCAGTTCTTCACAATCTATGCAAGCTACTTCAATCCCTGTATGTCTACGGGTTAAATCACATACACGCATTAACGATCCTGTAATTAGTTAAACTAGGCAAGCAAGTATATGTCTATCCTACCCGCGAATTGATTCCCCGATGCCCGGGTTCACAAACTAGTTCTATTCTTCCTTATTACGTAATTAGATTCTCTCTTTCGAGTTCAACCCAAAAACCATAGATGATGTATAACTATCGAGCTCTAACAATTATACAAGTTAAATCAAGAAAGAATAAGTAACCCGTTATGGGATTCAATCAATGGAAATCAATCTTCAACAATCAACTTTCATGTAAACTCTAACCCCAGAACGTTAGGAAATTAGCCACACATATTCATAATCACAAGATAAAGATTTGGTGTAATAATGAAATACTTGATGTAATAGATGAAAGATTTGGGAATAACCCTTGTTCAATGAAGTGTGTAGCTCTCAATATTGCTCCAAAGTCAAGAACCCCTTACAAAAACTAAGTAATAAACTATTTATAATGTTTCCAAACCCTTGGTAATAAGTTAGACCCGAAACTAGAAGGAATAGGGAGTAAAAACGCGCATAAGGGGCGCTATAACGGGCGCCCCGAAAAGCGTGACCACGACCAGACCACGCCTCCAGCCTTCGTGCCTTAGCCCTGCGTCGCATGCCAAACGCGCCAGCCTCTGCGTGCGGTAGGCTGCGCGGCGCGGGAGCTGTAGCGCCAAGCCAAAATGCTCTTCTTTCGCTCCAAAACTCGGCTTGTGTCGTGCCTTTGTGTGCTCAATCCAATCTCAAAACATCCTTCAACCAATTCATGCTCAATCAAGCTCCGAAACGCTCCAAATGTATCGCGTAACGACCTACACACGAACAACACAACATCAGCGCAAAACCACATTCACAAGCTATCAAACAAGTGCAAAACAAGCTCAAATGTGCGGAAACATTAAGGAAAAGTAGGCATAAAATGCCAAACATCACCACCCCACACTTGAACCTTTGCTAGCCCTCGAGCAAATCACATCTCACTTCCCATCCTAGGTAAAACAGGTCTGCCTATGACTATGGTTGATACCGACCATTGAACCAATACACACATGACTACCATGGATCCACAACATGCCAACAATTTACCAAAACCAAAAACATGAGAACAACCACCCCAAAATAGCTCAAATGCACAAACTCAACTTAATGTACCATGCTCCCACAAAAATCACACCTATCTACTCAATCAAAAGCCATCAACTTCACCTACTTCATGCAAACCACATACCCTCATCAATATGAAAGAGAGTGCCCCCCAAAGATCACACACAAAAGCAAGTATCATGAATAGAACGGGGGCAACAACAAATGAATTCACTCACTCTCATGAAAGGCTCACATGTCACACACAACGTACCATAGGCTTGCCCGTAGTGTAGAACTCCACTAATGTAAGCTCACTCCAATCGGGATTAACTAGGACTTTAGAAAGGTCGTAATGTAGGCTAAGGGGCGGGTAGGATACATATGGTAATAGTGACTACCTCCCTAAGCACTTTAATACATCACACTTAATTTCAAGCACAATTCTCATCAAACCACCCAATCACAAGTGTCACACATACACCTTCCCAACATGTAGCATTTTTCTTTTTAAGCACACACTAGCAAGGAATGGACATCTTTCTCTTTTTTTTTCTTTTCACAATTTTTTTCAACTTTGCTATTTTTTTTCTTTTCTTATCATTTCATTTTTTTCAATTTCATTAACTTCCATCCTTGCCAATGTTTTCCACTACTTCACAATTTTCACAAGTATTCCCCTTTTATTTGTTCCACTCAAGAACCTCCCAACATCCAACCACAACTCCAATCATCTACACAATATCAATAAAGTGCTTAAGGAGTAAGGGCCAAAAGAGTCAATTAAGAATAAATGGGTAGGCTCGGGGTGTGGGTGCCAACAAAAAGGGTAATATAAATTACAACAACAATTTTTCAAGGTATATATGTAAGGGTAGGCTAACAAGAGAAGGCCTTGTATCATTTCCCGACTAGAGCGAACCTAGGATTTCGCTTTGCACACACACGGGGCAAGTTCTAGACATTAGTACGCAACATGGAGCAAATAAGAACATGCCTCACACACACATTGCACATGGTTCACACAAAGAGGTTCCATCAACAACTCTCAACTAAGCTTCTAGAATGCAACTTGTGGAAATTTAAGCACTCATGCACAAAGGGTAGCAATCAAGTTAAGCAAGCGGACTCAAGCATCTCAAGGGGGTCGTTCCAATTTTTCATAGGCATGCATCAAACTAAAACCCAAGGACACCACAAATAGCACATGCAATCAAGTTCAAGTCCACCGGTATCAAACAAATCAAAGGCACCTAGCATTCTACCTTTTCCTTAGCCTAGGGTCGTCTACAACTAACTATCCTATTCCTAGAAATGCAAAAAACTACCCGGTTCAAAAGCCTCCCCGTGGAAAAGAACCGAGGCCATAAGAAAAACCACGGGGCGGATGACATGTACCACTAAAACAACTAAAAGGAAAATCTTTTTTTGGAATTTTTCATTGGTTTTCTAATTTTTTTTTTCATTTTTTCATTTTTGCATATATTAAAGCAAGAAATAAATCAAAACAAAGTCAAGCGACAAAGGAAAAAAAGTCCTAAGGTACATGCATCCTATCCTCAAAAATAGATAAAGGGCAGTACCCCACCCCACACTTAAACTAAGCAATGTCCCAGTGCGACAAAGAAGTAAGTGCAAAAGTAAGAGTACAAGAAAACTGCCCTGAAATCTGGATGGTGCGCGAGAGTGTGGACCTAGGCCTCCGCCTCATGATCAGTCTCATACTCACTGTCTGGATCATTGTCCACAATATCTGAATCAGTGTTCTCATCCTCCCGCGGATCCACCGTTTTAGCTTCAACCTCGCCCAACAAACCCTTCGAGGTCTCCGTCAGCGGGACCTTGCGGTCAATAGCAGTCATATCAACGCCCGACTGACGGGCCATAGCCTCCATCATCAAGTACTGACGTGCGGCTAAGTTGGCACTTGTCTCCCGCCACTCGTCCGCCGTCAGCTTCACCGGTGCCGTGGTGATCACCCCCTTGACCGAAGCAATGTCAAACGGCCCCCCTATATCAGGGACAATGCGATCCCCAACCTCATCTACGGGGACGCCCGCTTTCTCCAAGTACCGGGTCAAGAGGTTCCCAAAATATAACCTACTACATGATTTTTCTTTTCTTTGCTCTTTCATCACTCTCAGCATGTAGTATCCTATGTTCACGGGCCTCCCAGTCATGAAAAAGTACACCATGCACGCCCGAATCTTAGTGACCTCGGAATAATGAGAACAAGGTAGTATCCGTGCATTTATGAACCTCATCCATACACGCGCCGGCTTGAGAAACTGGGAGAAATGCATAAACTTGTGTCTCCCAGCCGCTCCTCGCCCCCATTTATGCGTGGAACCCTCACCACATAGGGTCTCCCGCAAGGCCGTGTAATCCGGTTTCTTGATGTACTCTCTCAACACATCATAATCGGGGTCAACTACCCCCAAGAAGGCATTCAATGCCGATGGATCTAATTTCACCTTCACTCCCCTAACCGTCACCATGTCATCATCTCTCCACACCTCATCAGGCTCCCAGTTGGCATAAAGTTCTTGGACCATGTCCAAGTTGGCGTGCCCCGGACTCTCAAACACTGAGTCCCACTTGAGGGCAATGATCTGCTCGGCCACATCTCTAAACTTTTGTAGCACCGCCCGTTTATCAATGGCTTGCTCGGGGATGTACCCCGCAAGCCGCATATTTTTATACCATGTTTGGCAATCTCCCTTCTTCACAAAAGGGAGGCCATACCGAGTCTTGCCTCCGGGACGTGGTATCGGCACCGCGTCCTTTGGAATCTTGGCCTTAGCCTTTGCTTTTGCCTTGGGCTTGGCCGGTGCCTTACCCTTTTGCTTTGAGGAGGAAGGCCCGGCTTGAGGTTCTCTCCTCGGGCCCGCAGTAGATGAAGAACTCGCCTTTTGAGATGTGGCTACCATGGTACCTACACAAACACAAACATCAATGTTAGATATATAGCTATGCACCAAAAACAATTTAAGCTCAAGGGTACCACCCCACACTTAGCACACACTCTATGTGGCAATCACTTGTTTCAATGGCACGAGCACCCCACACTTGAACAAAACTAGCCTTGGCAAAATATGCCACGTTTTGAATTTTTAAAATCAAGCTAGTGTGGGTGCCTCATGATCAAATCTAGTGTGTATGCAACACCTAATGTTCATTGTAAGCCTAAGGAATGCATTGCTACTCAAGAATTCACAATGTCATTGATATTTCATCTTTGAGGCTTTTTCACAAACACCTAGTGTGCACAACTTTGAACTAGCAATTTCAATGGATTTTGTAATGTACCAACCCTCCCAAATTGTTGGGAGATCTCTTTTTTACAAGTCACAAGTTCTATACTAAGCATCATAAACAATTAAGCACATCAAGATTGAATTTTTATGAAAAAGCTTGTAACTAGCTAAGAGAATCACCCATGAGCAATAATGAAGACAACTTACATGTAATTGAGAAGGAAGAGTAGTAATGGACTTACTTGAATGTGGTAGAGGTGATTGCACAAGAATTGGGATGAGTTCAATTGTTGCTAGTGAATTAGTGTGTGATTAGAGAGTGTTTGTAGTGAAAATAGGGGAGAAAAGATGATAGGAATCGGGGTTATAGGGGTTGGGAAGACCGGGTCGCGGGTCAAAACCCGTTTGACCCGGCAAACTTACACAGCAAGGCCTTGCGCGTTGAGCCCCGCGGCGCAGGCCAAACGCGGGCAGCTTCCTGGACATTCTGCCAAGCCTCGCGCGGTGGGAGGCGCGGGGCGCTCCCAACCGCGCCTGGCTACTTTGCTGCAGCTTTTTCTCGCGCTTTGGGAAGCGCGGGGCACTCCCGAACGCGCCCGAGCACGTTTTTTCGCACCGATTTTTAATTCTAAGTACAAACCCAAGCGTGGGACGTGTCTCGGGACGTCCTATACCCCTCAATGCATTCATTTCACCTGATTTAGCTCACCCGCTTCCTGCAACAACGACACACAAAAACAACAAAAACGTGACACTATAAAACAAAAGAAAACTAAACTATTACAAGTACAAACTCGGGTTGCCTCCCGAGAAGCGCCTTATTTAACGTCGTGGCACGACGGGTATAAATCAAGGGTCTCTCAATGTAATTGAAGTGCGATGATTCACCGCACCTCCCCAATAATGTTTCACCCGTTGACCATTAACCAAAAATGTGCTTTCAGAGCCCGAGGCTCTCAATGCAATCGCACCCTGTGCGGTAACACGAACAACTTCAAAAGGCCCCGACCATCTTGACTTCAACTTGCCCGGAAACAATTTCAACCTCGAGTTGAACAACAACACACGCTGCCCGGGCTCAAAAGAGCGATGCTCAATGTGCTTATCATGCCACTTCTTTGTCCGTTCCTTATATAATTTCGCATTTTCATACGCATGGAAACGAAACTCTTCAAGTTCATGCAGTTGGAGCATCCTCTTCTCACCCGCTAAGGCCATATCAAAGTTGAGCTTTTGAATAGCCCAATACGCCTTATGCTCTAATTCAACCGGCAAGTGACAGGCCTTACCATAAACAAGCCTATATGGAGAGGTTCCAATAGGCGTTTTGAATGCAGTTCGATAGGCCCAGAGAGCATCATCTAACTTCATAGCCCAATCCTTCCTCGAGGCATTCACAGTCTTCTCAAGGATTTGCTTGATCTCTCTGTTAGACACTTCCACTTGGCCACTAGTTTGGGGATGATAAGCAGTAGCCACCTTGTGGCGAACCCCATACTTAGCCAATAACTTATTGAACAATCGGTTACAAAAATGTGTACCTTCATCACTAATGATAGCTCGCGGTGTCCCAAAACGAGTGAAAATATTCTTCTTCACGAACTTCACCACCACACTCGCATCATTTGTAGGAAGTGCAATGGCCTCCACCCATTTAGATACATAATCAACTGCTACAAGGATGTATTTATTGCCCATAGAAGGTGGGAATGGACCCATAAAATCAATACCCCAACAATCAAACAGCTCAATCTCCAAGATATTGTTCAAAGGCATCTCGTGACGCCTAGTAATGGTACCCGTTCTTTGGCAACGATCACATTGCTTCACTAGTGCATGAGCATCTTTAAATAAAGTAGGCCAAAAGAAACCAGATTGAAGTACCTTTGCAGTTGTTCGATCTCCACCAAGGTGGCCACCATAAGGAGAGGAATGGCAGCTCTATAGAATCGGCTCTACTTCTTCCCTTGGAATACATCTTCTAGCTAGTTGATCAACTCCTATCTTGTACAAATAGGGTTCATCCCACACATAAAATCTGCTCTCATGAAGAAGTTTACGCTTTTGCTCAGCAGTTGCCCCAGGGGGATACACATTACTCACAAGTAAATTTACCATGTCAGCATACCATGGCACCTCAGCTGCATCAAGAGCAAAAAGTTGCTCATCAGGAAACACCTCTTTAATCTCGGGCCCTTCATCTACATGATCTCTATTCTCCAGCCTTGACAAGTGATCAGCAACTTGATTCTCAGTCCCCTTGCGATCTCGAATTTCAACATCAAACTCTTGCAATAAGAGAACCCATCTAATGAGTCTAGGCTTGGAGTCCTTCTTTTCAAACAAATACCGGATTGCGGCATGATCAGTGTAGACAACAACTCGAGTGCCAACCAAATAAGATCTGAATTTGTCAAAAGCATAAACCACGGCTAGCAACTCCTTCTCAGTGATGGTATAATTAGACTGGGCTGCATCAAGCGTCTTGCTTGCATAATAGATGGAGTGAAAGATTCTTCCAATTCTTTGGCCTAGAACAGCCCCAATAGCATTATCACTCGCATCACACATCAATTCAAATGGCAAAGACCAGTCAGGAGCAATGATTATTGGTGCGGTCACCAACCTTTTCTTCAACTCTTCAAACGCCTTGATACAAGCATCATCAAACACAAATTTCACATCCTTCTCTAACAATTTGCACAAGGGAGTGGAGATTTTAGAGAAGTCCTTTATGAAACGTCTATAGAACCCTGCATGTCCCAAGAAACTACGCACCCCCTTAACAGAGATAGGTGGTGGTAATTTCTCAATAGCCTCTATCTTCGCCTTGTCAACCTCAATCCCTTGCTTTGACACCTTGTGCCCAAGTACTATGCCTTCTTGAACCATAAAGTGACATTTTTCCCAATTCAGCACCAGATTTGTTTCTTCACAACGGCTCAGCACAGCATCAAGATTTTTCAAACATTCATCAAACGAATCACCAACCACTGAGAAATCATCCATAAATACCTCCACAAATTTTTCCACCATATCAGTGAAAATAGCCATCATGCATCGCTGAAAAGTCCCCGGGGCATTACACAACCCAAATGGCATCCTCCTAAATGCATAGGTGCCATATGGACAAGTGAAAGTGGTCTTCTCTTGGTCTTCAGGGGCTATCACAATTTGATTGTAGCCCGAATACCCATCCAAGAAACAGTAATACTCATGGCCTGCAAGTCTATCCAACATCTGATCAATGCAAATTCGCCACCCTGTAACAGTTCTTGTAGGAATCAACTCATTGTTCTCATTCTTCACCACTGTCATGCCCCCTTTCTTAGGAACACATTGCACTGGACTCACCCACTTGCTGTCAGAGATAGGAAAAATTATACCAGCATCCAGCCACTTGATAACTTCTTTCTTCACCACCTCCTTCATGATTGGATTTAGCCTCCTCTGCTACTCTATGGACGGCTTATGATCTTCCTCCAAGAGAATTTTATGCATGCAGAAAGAAGGACTAATCCCTCTAATATCAGCAATAGTCCAGCCAATAGCTCTCTTGCGCTCTCGCAATACCCGCAACACCTTCTCAACCTGCACATCAGACAACAAAGAAGAAAGGATCACGGGCAAAGTATTACCTTCACCCAAATAAGCATATCGTAAATGTGCGGGTAAAGGTTTGAGCTCAAGAGTAGGAGCTCTCTCAATAGACGGTTTAGCAGGAGCTAAGGTCAACGGTCTATCAAGCTCCTCAAATTTCTTCCACCCTGGGATGAATCTACTCTGCATATTAAGAACCTCCACATATTCTTCAGTATCTTCATCCTTCAGGATATCATCATCATCACATAAGAGTGCCATTTCTAAAGAATCAACACTAGAAGCCAAGAAGGACCTCTCTTCAGCAGTCAATTCATCATCTATCACTTTTACCATGGATAACTCTTCATAGTGAGAAGGAAGCTGGGTAGCTCTGAACACATTAAACACAGCTTCTTCCCCATTTACATTCATAATCATCTTACCAGCCCTGACTCGAATAACAGCATCAGCAGTAGCCAAAAATCCTCTTCCCAATATGAGAGGCACCTCAGGATCAGCTTCATAATCAAGAATAATAAAATCAACGGGTAATATGAACTGACCCACTTGTACAAGCACATCCTCAATAATCCCCTCGGGGCATGTCAAAGATCTATCAGCAAGCTGCATGGTCACAGTAGTGGGTCGTGGCTCACCCAGGCCTAGCTTCCTAAAAACTGAAGAAGGCATCAAATTCACACTAGCACCCAAATCACATAAAGCACGACCAACCTCATGTTCCCCAATTTTCAAAGGGATGGTAAAACTGCCCGGGTCCTTCAATTTCTGCGGAAGCTTGCTTCTAACTCTGGAACTGCACTCCTCAGTAAGTGCAACTGTCTCAAACTCAGTCAATCTTCTCTTGTTAGCAACAATATCCTTGATGTATTTAGCATATTTGGGAACATCCCGCAAAAGCTCCACCAAAGGAATATTTACCTGAATTTGACTCAATATCTCCAAAAATTTCTTGCATGCTGCATCAACTTTCTGCTTCTGAAGTCTCTGCGGGAAAGGTGGTGGTGGTCTCACAATAGCAGACTCGGGCTGCTTTTCAGTTACCTTTTCTGCTTCTTTTTCCACTTCCCTATCAACATTTGGCTCTAACTCACCAACAGGCTTCTTTGGCTTTGTGGGAACTTCCTCCAGTGCTCTTCCATTCCTCAAAGTCACTGCTTGCACAAATTCTCTAGGATTCTTCTCTGTATCACTCGGTAAAGCACCCCGAGGTCTATTGTTTTGTGCTCCAGCAAGCTGCCCCAATTGTCTTTCAAGATCTTTCTGTGCATTGCTCAAATCTTTAATTGTTTGTGCTTGAGATGTTGACTCATCAATGAGCTTTTGCTGACCTGCAAGAATTTTCTTGAGCATATCCTCCATAGTATTAGATTGCTGTGGTTGAGCCTGAGACTCCGATCCCTGCTGTGGTGCATTGTTTTGAGTAAATTGGGCTCTCTCATTACCCTGAAACTGCTCACGGGTATCCCTCCAAGAAAAATTTGGGTGATTACGCCAACCCGTGTTATAATTATTACCATACTGATTTCGGTTTTGGCCCTGTGATCTGTTCTGATTACCCACATAATATACTGACTCTGGGTTAGATGGACAAACCTCAGTGCTATGATCCTCACCACATACCTCACAAAAGGTCTGAACTTGCTGCACTGGAGCTGGTTGTGGCTTTGCTTGGAGAGCCAGCTTGCTGAGTTGATTGGAAATCGCATCCATCTTCGCTCGCAACTCTGTAATTCCATCTAGTTGAAGGACCCCAGCAGCTTTCTGCATAGCAGCTCTGCTAGCCCCCTCACTATGTATATTAGCTCTGCCATCACCCTGCCAATCAGGATTGCTCTGTGAAAACTTATCAAGTAAGTCATAGATCTGTTCAAAATTTAAGGCCAGCACTTGGCCTCCAGCAGCAGCATCAACCACAATCTTAGTATGTTTGTTCAACCCCTCAACAAAAGTGTGTGCAATAACCTCATTAGTTTGATTGTGGTGAGGACAATCTCTCAATAACGCTTTAAATCTCTCCCAGGCTGCATATAATGATTCGCCTTCAAACTGCCTGAAGGACAAAATTGCACTCCTCAACCTGGCCGTCTTAGCAGACGGATAAAACTTAGCCAAGAATTTCTTAGCTAAATCCTCCTAAGTAGTGATAGACCCAGGCTTTTCAGCCTTTAACCACTTCCTTGCTGTCCCAATCAATGAAAATGGGAACAAAGTCATTCGCACATAATCAGTAGGCACACCTGCCGGTGTATAAGTATCACTGATCTCCAGAAAGTTCTGCAAGTGTTGCTGCGGATCTTCATGCAGGAATCCACCATACTGCCCCGTCACATGCAGCAACTGAATCATGCCGGGCTTGATCTCAAAATTTCCAGTAATAGCAGGCTTCACAATACTTGACTCTACTCCTTTCAGACTAGGAAGAGCCACATCTCGCACTGCTACTGCTTGTTCTTCAGCCATTTCAACAGGAAGGGAGGCAAGTACGATTGCTAATGCTTCTCGATCTCTCGCTTCTTTCCTTGTCTTCCTCAAGGTTCTTTCAGGCTCGGGATCAAAAGGTGCGAGTGATTCGTCCTTTTTGTTCCTTTGCATTCAAAACCTATTGCCTGAAACAGCACAAGAAACTCAACAAAAAATTAAACCTGAATAGCAATTAAGTAATTGTTCAAAAGTAATTAGTCCGTAATTAGTCCCCGGCAACGGCGCCAAAAACTTGTTGCTCCCAAACGCACACGCAAGTATACGCGGTCGCCAAGTAATAAAGTGACAAAGTCGAGTATCGTTCCCACGAGGACTATGCAGACTATTGCTTAATAAACAATCCCTGAACAAACTATCTAGGGGTCTTTTTCCAATGGTTGTAAGAGTTTTTATAACTAAAATGCAGTAAGTAAAGTGCTAAAGATGTAATCGAGCAGTGGGGCAGAACTTTGGTTATCAACAATATCAAGAGAGCGATCCAGGGTCAAAGTAACGAACAATCCAGTTGATGTATTCAATTTATTCCACTTCTTAAATCCCGGGTTACTAACTGACAGGTTAATTGTAATTATGAAAACCTTTCAGTTCTTCACAATCTATGCAAGCTACTTCAATCCCTGTATGTCTACGGGTTAAATCACATGCACGCATTAACGATCCTGTAATTAGTTAAACTAGGCAAGCAAGTATATGTCTATCCTACCCGCGAATTGATTCCCCGATGCCCGGGTTCACAAACTAGTTCTATTCTTCCTTATTACGTAATTAGATTCTCTCTTTCGAGTTCAACCCAAAAACCATAGATGATGTATAACTATCGAGCTCTAACAATTATACAAGTTAAATCAAGAAAGAATAAGTAACCCGTTATGGGATTCAATCAATGGAAATCAATCTTCAACAATCAACTTTCATGTAAACTCTAACCCCAGAACGTTAGGAAATTAGCCACACATATTCATAATCACAAGATAAAGATTTGGTGTAATAATGAAATACTTGATGTAATAGATGAAAGATTTGGGAATAACCCTTGTTCAATGAAGTGTGTAGCTCTCAATATTGCTCCAAAGTCAAGAACCCCTTACAAAAACTAAGTAATAAACTATTTATAATGTTTCCAAACCCTTGGTAATAAGTTAGACCCGAAACTAGAAGGAATAGGGAGTAAAAACGCGCATAAGGGGCGCTATAACGGGCGCCCCGAAAAGCATGACCACGACCAGACCACGCCTCCAGCCTTCGTACCTTAGCCCTGCGTCGCATGCCAAATGCGCCAGCCTCTGCACGCGGTAGGCTGCGCGGCGCGGGAGCTGTAGCGCCAAGCCAAAATGCTCTTCTTTCGCTCCAAAACTCGGCTTGTGTCGTGCCTTTGTGTGCTCAATCCAATCTCCAAACATCCTTCAACCAATTCATGCTCAATCAAGCTCCGAAACGCTCCAAATGTATCGCGTAACGACCTACACACGAACAACACAACATCAGCGCAAAACCACATTCACAAGCTATCAAACAAGTGCAAAACAAGCTCAAATGTGCGGAAATATTAAGGAAAAGTAGGCATAAAATGCCAAACATCAATGGGGGTGAAGATTTGGAGAAAAAGGTACAAGGTTGGGTGATGAGTGCTCTTAGCAAAGCCTCAAAAGGCAAAGATAAGGAAAGTTTAGAATATGAAGACTTGTGTGTTCATCCTGGGATTGAATACCCAGAAGGGTACAAAGTACCAAAGTTTGTTAAGTTTGATGGCAAAGGCAACCCCCGAGCCCATTTGAGAAGATACTGTGAAACCTTGGGAGTGGGGAAGAATGAAGAGCTCCGTATGAAATTATTCATTCATAGTCTTGAAGGCGAAGCTTTAGACTGGTACTCCGAGCAGGATCCCTCAAAATGGATTAACTGGAGGAGTATGGCTCACGACTTCATGGAGCGTTTTGGTTTCTATGCTGAAATACCATTAGATCGGTTGGCTATTGCAAAGTTTAAGAAGAAGCCGACCGAGACTTTTAGGGAATACGCGGTACGTTGGAGGAGTGAAGCGGCCAAAGTTAAGCCTCCAATGAGTGAGGAAGAGTTTGTGGGACATTTCATCGAGACATTGGATGAATTCTACTATGGTCGAATGGCATCCATGACTAACTCTAATTTTGCCAATCTAGTGAAAACGGGGGAGATGTATGAAACTGGTTTGAAATCTGGTAGGATCACAAATTTGGCCGCTTTGCAAGCTACAAGTAAGGCAATCCAGTCTGGGTCTGGTAATGGTTTTAACAAAAAGAAGAAAGAGGAAGTGGGAGCTGTTGTGGGAGACATCGAGCGTCGACCGGCTGGAAAGTTGAATTTTGACAATTCGTCTGCTTTTCCTACCTACCAAAGCCCATATTACCCAAATTACCCCACTCACTACCAGATGCCACCTGTTCCTTATCCGGTTTACAATGCACAAGCAAATTACTACCAACCTAGAGCACATGCACCTAATCAATACCCTCGTCAGCCAAATTTTCAAGCACCCCAAAATTACCAGCCTCGTCCTCCTGTTCGTCCCAATGTGCAAGGGTTTAATCAGAATTACGAAAGGAGAGCAACCAAAACCTATACTCCTATAGCCGAGTCATATGGCCAGCTTTTTGAGAGATTAAGGAATGCAGGAGTTGTGCAGCCTATCCCTGATAACACCCCAAACCCTCGTCCAAATTGGTATGATGCAAATAAGCACTGTGCTTATCACTCAGGAGCAGCCGGCCATGATATTGAGAGATGTTATACTTTGAAAGACAAGGTCGAGGGTCTAATCAAAGCAGGCACCATTCAACTCACCGGCACTCAGCCAAATGTGCATGATAATCCTCTTCCCAATCATGGTAACAATGCAGTTAATATGATTTCTCTTGATGAAGAGCCAAATCTGAAGGGCACCATAGTCTCTATTTATGATGTAAAGGTTGATAATATTGCTTCTAAGGTACCTAAGCAAGCACTAACTCTGTTGCCAAAGAATGAGGGAACTTTTGGCCTAGGTGGCAACCCCGCTGAAGGAAAGATGGAAAAAGCTGAGTCTGAGAAGAAGCCGACTAGTGTCATACCACAGTCTCTTTTACCATTGAACCAGTCATTTGTCCAAGTGCCAGATCTGGTTGAAGGAGTTGGTAATTTGTTTTTGAGTGATGATTGGGAATGCGGTGTTATTATTGAAGACTATACTGAGGAATCACCTGTGCAGAATGCTGAGGCAAAGGATCCGATGGTCAATTGGACTTGTGTCCCAGTGGACGAGACTTGGTGAATGAACTCACTAGTTTATTTCGGCGTCACAGTCAGATTGCGGCCGTGAACTGTGTTTCGCCTTTGGTTTATATTTATGTCTTTTCCAAAATAACCTGTTTACATTCTGCATGTTTTACTTTAATGTACTGCCTCCCTAAACTAGACTTTTGAAATAAATAAAATGCACTGCATTCCCCCTACTATTATTTTACTCTATTTTACGCTTTTGATTAATGTTCGTTTCTGTTTCAGCTTTCCACTTAACAAAACTGCCGAAACTTTGCTTGTGACATATAATGAAACAACTGAACAAACTGGCACCGATGCACTGAGTATTGGGGAATTTGATGAAGATTTTGTTCCTGATGAAATAACAAGAGAAGTGGATCAATTTGAGAATAAACCAAAGCCTAACTTGGAAGAAACCGAGTCAATCAACTAGGGAACTTCAGAAGATGTTAGAGAAACCAGAATCAGTGTTCATTTAACCTCGGAAGAAAGAAGAGCTTATATTGAACTATTGAACGAGTATCGAGACATCTTTGCTTGGTCTTATGATGATATGCCCGGTTTGAGTACCGATCTTGTCACTCACAAGTTGCCAACTGATCCTTCATTTCCGCCTGTTAAGCAAAAGAAGAGAAACTTCAAAACTTCCACAAGCAAACAAATATTGGAAGAAGTGCAAAAGCAATTGACCGCTAAGGTGATTCGGTCTCTCAAATATCCCACTTGGTTAGAAAATATTGTGCCGGTGCCCAAGAAGGACGGAAAGGTTAGAGTTTGTATTGATTATCGTGATCTCAACAAAGCAAGTCCAAAGGATGATTTTCCATTGCCAAATATTCATATCCTTATTGATAGCTGCGCAAAACATGAGCTTCAGTCTTTTGTCGATTGTTTTGCTGGTTATCACCAGATTCTAATGGATGAAGATGACGCTGAAAAGACCGCTTTCATCACGCCTTAGGGTGTGTTTTGTTATAGAGTTATGCCTTTCGACCTGAAGAATGCCGGGGCAACATATATGAGAGCAATGACAACTCTTTTCCATGATATGATTCACAAAGAGATTGAAGTCTATGTAGATGATGTTGTTATCAAGTCAAAGAAGAAAGAAGAGCATTTGACTGATTTGAGAAAGTTCTTCAACCGCCTTCGGCGGTATAGCTTGAAGCTTAATCCTGCGAAATGTGCATTTGGTGTTCCCGCCGGTAAGATGTTGGGTTTCATTGTAAGCCGGAGGGGTATAGAATTGGATCCGTCTAAAATCAAGACTATCCAAGACTTGCCTCCTCCAAAGAGCCGGAAGGATGTAATGAGCTTTCTTGGCCGCTTGAACTACATAAACCGCTTCATTGCACAATCCACGGTTATTTGTGAACCGATAATCAAGTTGTTGAAGAAAGATGTCGTTATTGAGTGGACGGAAGATTGTCAAAAGGCTATTGATAGGATCAAGGAGTATCTATCTAATCCGCCTGTGTTAGTTCCTCCTGAACCTGGAAGACCATTGATCTTATATTTGTCCGTTTCGGAAAATGCATTTGGATGTGTCTTGGGGCAACATGACAAGACCGGGAAGAAAGAAAAAGCCATTTATTATCTAAGCAAGAAGTTCACCCCTTATGAAGCTAGGTATACTCTTTTGGAGCGAACTTGTTGCGCCTTGACTTGGACCGCACAAAGGTTAAGGCACTATCTTTCATCATATACAACTTATCTTATCTCGAGGATGGATCCTTTGAAGTACATCTTCCAAAAGCCGATGCCCACGGAAAAATTAGCAAAATGGCAGATTCTGTTAAGTGAATTTGACATAGTTTATGTCACCCAAAAGGCGGTAAAGGCACAACCATTGGCGGATCATTTAGCTGAAAATCTTGTTGATGATGACAACTATGAACCATTGAGAACTTACTTTCCCGAAGAAGAGGTCTTGTTTCTGGGTGAAGACATCTCTTCTGAATATGATGGTTGGCGTCTTTTCTTTGACGGAGCAGCAAATTTCAAAGGTGTTGGTATTGGAGCTGTCTTAATTTCTGAAACGGGTCAGCATTATCCTGTTTCGGCCAAGCTCAGATTTCCATGCACTAACAATATGGCTGAATATGAAGCATGCATTTTGGGTCTTCGATTGGCGGTTGATATGAATATTCAAGAACTTTTAGTGATCGGGGATTCTGACTTGCTGATTCACCAAGTACAAGGCGAGTGGAACACCAAGAATGCAAAGATTCTTCCTTATTTGCGTTGTGTCAAGGAATTGTGCAAAAGGTTTGCAAAAATTGAGTTCAAACATGTTCCAAGACTTCAAAATGAGTTTGCCGATGCTTTGAAAACTTTATCTTCTATGATCCAACATCCTGACAAGAATTATATTGATCCTATCGAAATTGAATTGCATGATAGGCCAGCTTATTGTTTTCAAGTTGAGGAAGAGCGAGATGGCCATCCTTGGTATTTTGATATCAAGAATTATCTCAAGGTTGGGAGTTATCCTGAAAATGCAACAAGTGTTCAAAAGAAGAGCAATCGGAGGTTAGCAAATCAATTCTTTCTAAGCGGTGAAATCCTATATAAGAGGACCCCAGACTTAGGATTCTTAAGGTGTGTTGATGCCGTTGAAGCCAATAAATTGCTTATAGAAGTGCATGCGGGAGTTTGTGGACCGCACATGAATGGTTTTGTCTTGGCAAAGAAGATCTTGAGAGCAGGTTATTTTTGGCTAACTATGGAAACTGATTGTGTTCAGTTTGTGCGGAAATGCCATCAATGTCAAATTCACGGAGATATGATCAAAAGACCTCCTTCTGAACTTCATGCAATAAGTTCTCCCTGGCCTTTTGTTGCTTGGGGAATGGATGTTATTGGTCCTATTGAGCCGGCCGCTTCAAATGGACATCGCTTTATTTTGGTGGCTATTGATTACTTCACCAAGTGGGTGGAAACAACTTCTCACAAGTCCGTAACCAAGAAAGTGGTGTCAGATTTTGTGCGCAACAATATCATTTGTAGATTCGGAATTCCTGAATCAATCATTACTGATAACGGGGCAAACTTGAATAGTGATTTAATGAGAGCAACTTGTGAAAGCTTCAAGATTACTCATCGCAACTCTACTGCATACCGGCCTCAAATGAATGGAGCTGTTGAAGCGGCAAATAAGAACATCAAGCGTATTCTTCGCAAGATGATTGATAATTATAGAGATTGGCATGAAAAGTTGCCTTTTGCACTTCTCGGGTACCGCACCACCACTAGAACTTCAACTGGGGAAACTCCCTATCTTTTGGTGTATGGCACGGAAGCAGTCTTACCCGCGGAGGTAGAAATTCCTTCCTTGAGAATCATTCATGAAGCTGAGTTAGAAAATGCTGAATGGGTGAAGATCAGATGTGAACAGTTGATGCTTATTGATGAGAAAAGAATGAATGCAATTTGTCATGGGCAACTTTACCAAAATCGCATGATCAAGTCTTTTGGCAAGAAAGTGAGAGTGAGAGACTTCAAAAACCGGGGCAATTGGTGTTAAAGAAGATCTTTCCTAATCAGGAAGAAGCAAGGGGCAAATTTGCACCGAATTGGCAAGGTCCATATGTGGTTCATCGGGTTTTGTCCGGAGGAGCACTGATTCTGGCAGAAATGGATCGTCAAGTTTGGCCAAAAGCAATCAACGCAGATGCCGTCAAAAGATACTATGTCTGAGGCAATCGCAAGTTAGCATCGTTCTGAATGTAATTCTGATGTAATGCGACTTACGCGTGACCAGAATCCCAAGGCGGGATACGTAGTAACTCACATAGAGTTTGGTTGCATTGATATAAGAATTTCCTCTATTTTCTCTTTTATGTAAGTTTGAACTACTTCTGACCTGATTCCTGGAATGGCAACAGGATAAGTAGGAAATCCCCATCGGATTCGGTCAAAATATTGTAACACTTTAGGCTTGTTTATCTTTTATGATGTAATGCCGAACTATGCATCTGGGCAGATGCGTGGATTTTCCAATTCGGATACGGCTTCGTACTTAGATTGCCATATCTTCCCAAAAAATCTTTATGTAAGCAGAACTACGCACAGTCTGATTCCCGTGGAGGGATACGTAGGCGCTCTAAACGGACTCGACTCCATAATATTAAAATTTTTAGTTTCCCCTAAAGCGAGCAACTGGGGCAAATTTTTCAAGATGAATTGAAGATATGGAAGATAGAAACTGGGGCAAATTTTGCAAAAAGAGTTCGAAGGCATAAAGATTATAATTGGGGCAGATTTTTTTGCAAAAATTGGTTTGCTTATCAAAGGATGAAGCGGCAAAAGTTCTAAAAGTATTCAAGATTAGCACAAGTTGCAAATACAAAGGACGTTCAGTTTGTTTCGAGATATGTCATGAGTTCGAGTTAAAGCAGGAATTTTAAATGCATTATAAACTTTTCATTTGCATATCAGTGATTACTTGCTTACTATTTTACCAAATTACTTTACTTTGCCTCTATCTTGAAATATTATACAATATTGAGTTCATAAGTCAAGTCTCCGAGTATAATTTGCAAGCCCAAGTCTAAAGAAGAACGAGGGAGCAGCAGCAGCACCAACTTCAAGATGAATCAGCACAAATCAGACGCCCCTATCCAAAACTAACAAATTTTTCTTTGAGAGCAGGAACATGAAAGCTTGCAATGAAAGGATCATTCACATTATGGATGAACAATTTATTGATCGCGCACCCAAAGTTGCCTTGCAGATTGCGACGCATTGCCTTTTTCATAACTTAAAGCATTATACTTTGTCATGAGTTATTACCGAACAGGCGGCATTTCTACCCCTATGACTTTCATTCCTAATAGGCGACAAAGCCGAGGCTTGTTTTGTGTTTTCAAAACTAAGCCAAATAGGGCATCGCTTTGTTTCGGGTGATATTCCGCACAAAGCCATCCTTGCCAGATTGTCTCGCCAATTGATTTATCAATGGCTATCGCACCGACTACATTCCCGCACTACTTTTCTTTGCACTTTCTTTGAATTATGTCTTCGCACTTGCTTTAAAATTAACGCCTTGCTTTACTCTTTCAGGTTGACCATCGGCTATGAAGATCCCCTTTGTTGGACTATCTAACCTATTGATTCGCCAAATGGCTCTTGCATTGCTCTACATTCCCGCATTGCTTTTCTTTGCACTTGCTTTAAATTATGTCGTCGCACTTGCTTTAAATTATGCCTTCGCATTTTCTTTGTATTACGTCTTGTTTTACTTTTCGGGTTAACAGGTCAGTCCCGAGACCCTCCTTGCTTCGTGCCGGACCGGTTCGCCAGCTGATTTGTAGACAATCAACCCCAAGACCCTCCTTGCTGCGTGCCCGACCGGCTTGCCAGTTGATTTATCGAGATATTCAAATTGCCTTGCACTTGCTTTCAATTATTACTTTGCACTTGCTTTATATTATGAACTACTTTACTTTTAGCTTAACAGGTCAGTCCCGAGACCCTCCTTGCTTCGTGCCGGACAGGTTCGCCAGCTGATTTATAGACAGTCAATTCCAAGACCCTCCTTGCTGCGTGCCCGACCGGCTTGCCAGTTGATTTGTCAAGATGTTCAAATTGCTTTGCACTTGCTTTCAATTATGACTTTGCACTTGCTTTATATTATGACTTGCTTTAATTTTAGTTTAACAGGTTAACATGTCAGCCCTGAGACCCTCCTTGCTTTGTGCCGGACCGGATCACCAGCTGATTTGTAGACAATCAATTCCAAGACCCTCCTTGCTGCGTGCCCGACCGGCTTGCCAGTTGATTTGTCAAGATGTTCAAATTGCTTTGCACTTGCTTTCAATTATCAATTTGCACTTGCTTTATATTATGAACCGCTTTACTTTTAGCTTAACAGGTTAACAGGTCAGTCCCGAGACCCTCCTTGCTTCGTGCCGGACCGGTTCGCCAGCTGATTTGTTCGACAGTCAACCCCAAGACCCTCCTTGCTCCATGCCCGACCGGCTTGCCAGTTGATTTGTCAAGATTGCATTATGCCTTCGCACTTGCTTTATTGCTTCGCCAGTTGTTTGGAAGACAACTTATCAATGATCTCGCAGCCCGCACTTGCAAATTTTGAATATTTGATCATTCTTTACTTTTGATTATCAGGCTTATTAGCAGTTGCTCGCTTACCGTTTGTTGAGTTTATTACAGGACTTTAGCAGCACCGCAACAGCATTTGGAGCATAACGTGGAACTTTTTCGTAGCAGTGAACTGGGGCAATCGTTGATATGAGGTAGACTCGTCAACGAGGATCTGAAGAATCGCACTCGAACAAGCAAATTCTATCCTAATCTTTTTCTTCGGATTAGGACGTCGTGTTTGAATTCTTCCCTATTCGTGCGTCCTTTCCTATCAATCGTGCGAGTTTTCGTATCTAAGTGTCATTGAACTACATATGGCCTGATTCTCTTTCAGCCCGAGATATGTAGGCAACTCGAAAACCGGAGTTCGGCCATGTCCATAAGCCTCGCACTTTGGTCCTTGAAATCGAAGTCCTTGGCTTTATCGCGACAAAATTGGTTTTCCGTCAACTTCTTTACCCGAAAACTCTTTCATCCTTTCCCGGGTAAAGAGGGGCAGCTGTTGACACCCAATTTTGTCCCGGAATTATTCAAATTAATAATTTACTGTGGAAGGGTTGTAATTAAGGCTAAAATTGAAAGTAAAAGGGAAAAAACAATTGAATTTCGATAGAAAGGGCTAAAAATGAAATGCGCTGCCCTCAATTGTGACCCACCCACGCAAAACACATATATACATTCACACAACACATTACACACACGCGCATATCCCCTCCATTCCCAATTCAGTTTTTCCCCAACCCGATTCCCATTTCTCACGACCCGATTTCCCCCCAAAAACCCCTCGAATCAGTCCAAGAAAAGAGTACGAATGGTCCCCTCCACATTCCTCCACATCGTTTATCTTGTACAACCAGTTGTCTCGATCCCATCCATTCATTTGAACTAGAATTTGATCCGAGCCGTAAATTGAATCCCAACGGGCAAATCCTTGATGACAAGGATGAATTCGGTACGATCTTTAGTGGATTTGACCAAATTCACCCTGTTCTACAAGGAAAATACAAGTTTGGGGCTGATTTAAAAAAGATGGAGCCAAAAATCCGAAACCCTAGCTCCAGGTATATATACTCTTTTCATTTTCATTTTAAGCAGGGAAAAAAGGGGGTTCCATTTTGGAAAGGCTAAAATTCTAAAAAAAGCAGCAGCATAAACATATATGAACATTTTTTTTTCTCAGTTTTTCTAAAAAAGACTAGCGATTACTTGTTTTCTTTTCGATTCGTGTCGTCGCTTCGCCTTTTAAGTCGTCGACGACTTTGTTCGAGTCATCGCCCTTGCTCGCGTCGACTTTATTCGAGTCGCTTAGTCGAGTCGCGTTTACTTCGAACCCTCGCTCCTGTTCACTGCCTTAAAAAGGTAAAATCTGAACCTTTGCATTACTATTTTATTTAGTTACATGTTGTTTTCCTGTGTAAAGTCCTGATTGCTGTGAGTGTTGGATTGGTTGAGTTGAAGTAGTATTTGTTCTTTGTTAATCCAAGCAAGTTGTGTGATGAATGTCATGCCTATTCCTCTCTTTTTCCTTATCTAAATTTGACATCTTACTTGTGTTGTTCTGATTTTGTTACGTTTGAACCTGCCTTAGCATGCTGTCTAATGTCATACTTTTCTTTCTGTTTCAAGTGTGAAGCTATATCTGCTATTGCCCTTGGTTTCAGTTTTATTTGCTTTGCATTTCATGCTGTTTTTGTGAGGTTTAGTTGTTCCTCTAGACTGTGAGTTGCTCCTCTGTTTTGCTGTAACATTTCTAAACCTAAAGGGTACTAAGAGAGGGTGTAAAAGAGTTTGGTTCTGCTAAGTTTTCATCTGTTCAAAGTTCTGGTTTTTTTTTCTAGTTGATTTTATATGTATAAAGATAGTTTGTATGGCTCTGATTTTAATAATAGGATTGTTTCAAGTTTTTATGGTGGAGTAGAGGCTCGTCTCTGACAGATGCATGGCCTGTAGTTAGTATTAGTTGTCCAGGTGTTTTGGGTGTGGTCTTGATGGTTTGCAGATAGCTTAGGATGCCTTGGTGATTTGAGGGAAATATAGCTTTGGTCTGTGAGGCAAGGAATGAAGGAGCTTAGTTCATAAGTTCAAAGAGTTCAGGTTGAGAAGTGCAGGAGTTGTTATGGAGCCTGGATGTCCTGGTTCTGTGTCTAGATGTTTGGGGGTTGATATTTGAGGTCTGGTATGTTCCTGGTATGGGTGCAGGTGTTAGCTTAGCATGCAGGGGTGTTTGAAGCTGGTAGTAGTGTGTCTGGGCAGTGACAGTTCAGGCTGGTATTAAGGAAGTATGCAAGTGTGCAGTGATTAGAGGCAATCCAGGATGGTTCCTGGGATCTATTTAATTGATGTGTGAATTGTGTGCAGGATTGTTTAGTGAATAGGAGGGTCCTGGTAGTTTGCAGGGATAGAGTAAAGGGGTTTTCTTGTTGCTTGAAGCTAGTATGAGATATGTGTGTTTGTTTGGTTGCCTAAGTTTGCTAAGGAAGTAGTTTGCTCTGTGAGTTAGCCGTGTGAGGATGAGGGAGGTTATGAGGTCTATGGATGCTGCAGGTTGCTCTCAGGGTAGTTGGTCAGGTGTAGATAGTTGTTTTTGGGTCTGGAGTTGTTTCAGGGGCTGCAGATGTCCTGGTTGTTTCTGGTTCTTGTTTTCTATGGGTTAAGTTAAGTCAGGGCATTTCAGGGGTGTTGTGTGTGGGGATGAGTTTTGATGTCTGCAGGGTAGTAGTAGAGATGTGCAAGAGCAGTTGGTTCTGGTAAGTTGAGGACTGAAGGTGTATAGGGAGTCCTTGATGGTTCTGCAGTGCATATGCAGGGGTATGTGTGCAAGCAGAAGATGAAAGGGGCAGGGCTTAGGTGATTCAAGTGGTATGCAGGTTGTTAGGAGTTGTCTAGTGGCTTGCAGGTCTTTCTAAGTATGCAGTTTTTTTTTTTTTGGGTGCTGAAGGTTAGACATTTGTCAGAATCTGAAGTCTCTTCAGGTGTTTCTCTGGTTTGATGGTTGTTGTGGGCATGTGGGATGGTCTATAAAAGGTCTGATGTGTGTATGGTTGTTAAGAGAGGGTGCAAAGGTGAGATGGGGTTAGTTTCTTAGCTTGGAGTCTGATCCTGGAAGTGTATAATTTAACCTTCATCTAAGAGAGTTAATTATTTCCATTGCTCGATAAAGTTAATTTAGTTGCCTCTTTGTCCCCATTTAGGTGTCATTTCTTATATAATTCTAAGCTAAATGATGTCATTAACTTTGATTGATTTGATTCTTGCCTCGGTTTGGAGTTAGCTTTATTGATTTGCAAGTTGTATCGAAAACTTATTCTTGTAAGAAGGAAGTTATGGTGTGTATTGCTACAAGATTGAAGTAGCGTGCTAGGGATAACTAGTTTGACTTGCTTCATATTTCTTGTATTTTGTTTGTGTTCACTGCCTGTAGGGCAATGAGTTTGGATTTGAGTTGAGCATGGCTGCTGCATATTGTCTTCTATAGATGGTTCCTTCATAGATTAGTTGTTCTGTTCAGTATAGAACTACATTTTATAAATGTTATTAATCTGATTAAAGTATGCACCTTCTGTGTTTGA
This sequence comes from Petunia secreta, assembly GCA_029990175.1. Taxonomy (NCBI): domain Eukaryota; kingdom Viridiplantae; phylum Streptophyta; class Magnoliopsida; order Solanales; family Solanaceae; genus Petunia; species Petunia secreta. The sequence goes on from JARKIP010000159.1 coordinate 663,033, forward strand.
ATTTATATGAGTTCAATCTTTAGAAAATTAGAAGGATAGTCAGGCTTACTTGATTACTTGCTTACATTTTTTTGTGTTGTTTCTCTTCATATACTAATCCTTATTTCCATTTTCCTTGGCATGAACCTTCGGGGGCGAGTTGAAATAAACTCACAAATTGGGACGGCTGTTTGCATTTGAAGTTATTTGCTCCGCTCCGTATTTTCGGGACTTGATATCCCCGAAAATGTAAGAAAAGAAAAAACGAAAATCTCAAAGTCCAAGGCTCAATGATGAGTTTGCGCTTCCGGGTTCTATCTTCTAAACTCCATCCTTCCCCGCTCCCTTAGAAAATGCATGTTGTATAGGATTTCCCCATAGACCGGATTAGTAGCCCAGTAGGATAGAAATGATATTTGAATTGTGAATAACTATTGTAAATCACTTAAATTGCTTTTATATGAATGCTTTGTATCATTTCTTTTCGAATCGCCAATTAATTTATGGATGTATAGAATCATTTGTCAATTAATGAGTGCAAAATAAAATTCGACTAAAATCTTACCCTCGTCATAATTCGCATTCGCATTGCTTCTTTATTTATTATATTAAATATTCAATTATCTAATTTATTTATTTAGTTAATCAATTAAATTTTAATCCTTTATTTATTCATTTACTTAATCTAATTTATTTAATTAATTTCAATTAATCATTTATTTAATCAATTAAATATTTATTTATTTATTTAATCAATTATTATTCATTCACTCCTTTATTCAATTAAAATTGATAAGTATTCATTTATTTAATTAAGTTATTTATTTTCTTATTTATTTATCTACTTATTCAATCAATTAATTAATCCTTTTATTATCATCTAATTATTTATCTAATGTGTTTCATTTAATTATTTAACTTCATTTAAACTTTGCTTATTCTATTAATTAATCAATTGATCATTATTTCATTATCCGTTTAGTTAATCTTAAATTGGGTCATTTATTTATCTAAGTATCGGCATAATTAAAATCTTATCTTATTTATATTATTCATATTATCCTTGTATAAAATTAGCTTTATATATTTATTATCCTTAACAAATTCGTGAAAACCGCCGGATTAACCGCATTTAGTGGATTTTCGAAAGTGCTCCTGCAAGGGACCTTCTTTCGAATTTAATAGAACCACTTACCTAGAATCTCTGATTTTTAATTTAATTTCATTTAATTAAAGAATAAATTGCACTCATTAGTTAACCTTAGGTTCCTAATAATCCTTAAATTAGGTGGCGACTCCAAAGAAAACCCTTTGGAGTCCTATTTTGTTGAAATATACCCGAAACCTGTCTTTTCTTAAAGAAAGGGTAATTTTTGAGGTTCAACACCGATTAATCAAATAACATGCTGTCATCACACATTCTCCCCAGAAGTCAATCGGTAAATTGGCTTGAAAACGTAGCGCCCGTGCCACGTTTAAGATATGTCTATGTTTTCGTTCAACTCTACCATTTTGCTGGGGTGTCCCTACACAAGAAGTTTGGAACAAGATCCCTTGTTCGAGAAAATACCCTCTCAGACTTACAAATTTGGTTCCATTATCACTCCGGACGCTCTTAACCCGTTTATTGAATTGTCTTTCTACCATTGCAAAGAAACCTTTCAATTTTTGTCCGACCTCTCTCTTATCAACTAACAAGAACACCATACTCCTCGTGAACAATCATCAACAACAGTAAAAAAATATGATGCACCACATGAAGACTCAGTTCTATAAGGACCCCACAAGTCACAATGAACTAAATCAAAAGGTTCATCAGCTTTATTATTACTCGAAGGAAATACATTTTTAGTTTGCTTTGCCCTAAGGCATACATCACATGTTTTTTCTTCTAAGCTACCTTTCCCACTATCTTCTAAGACTGAAAGAGAATTTGTTACTTGAATCGAAGGATGTTCCAACCTTTGATGCCGCAAATCTACCACATCAACCTTCACAGCTTTCACCACGGGTATCATTCAAAAGTAGTAGAGTCCATTCTTTTGTTCACCCGCTCCAATCAACTTCCCCGTAGCCCGGTCCTGCATAACACACAAATCATTAGTGAAATTTATATTGCAACCAACTTGATTAATTAATTGAGACACAAAAATCAAATTTCAAGTCATTTCGGGCACATATAACACTCTATGAAGAACCATGTCTTCATTAAATCTGATGGATCCTTCCTGAGTCGCCATCGTACTGCTTCCGTTCGGTAAACCTACCGGACACTTTGGTATTGTTCGTAAATTCTCCAAAGTACTTATCTGACCGGTCATGTGATTTGACGCCCCCGTGTCAATAATCCATGAAAGATAAATTTTCTTACCAATCGATGGTTCACTTGTGCTTGCCTTCTCCTTTTTCAGTAAATCGAACAGCATCTGCAACTGATCACCTGTTATTCCGGACGAGTTAGTTTGTCCGGGCACACTCATGTGTCCGTTTTCTCCATTCTCGGACTCAGCTTGAGCAGTATTTGCTCGATTATTGCCACGTCCTCGACCAGCATTCGAACCAAACTGTTGATGTCCATGACCTCTTCCACTTCTGTTACATTCACCTCTTCCTCTGCCACGTCCTCCATTCGAAGAACCTTGCTTCGGATAATGCACCCACCCCTCCGGATAACCAATAACTTCATAGCAGCGTTCCGGAGGATGTCCTCCTCGATCACACAAATGACACTCCTTATAGCCTGTCTTCGGTGAAGGTGATCGTTGTGCAGCAAACAATGTCACCTCCCCTCGTTCTTCCTAAGTTCGTGCCATCCCCTTGACTCGTTCATCTTGGATTACCTTTTAGTAGACTTGATTCATCGATGGCAACGGATCTTGAGCCAAGAGATTGGAACGGACGGTTCCATAAAGACTTTCATTCAGACCCATAAAAAATAAGTGAACCCTATCATCTTCTCTTTTCTTCTCCAGTGCAACCGTTAGATTGCAAGTGCAGTTTCCACACGAACAAGTTGGAAACTTATCACAATTTCCTAGTTCTTCCCACAACATAGCCAGTTTTCCATAGTAAGCAGCAATAGTTAATCCCTTTTGCTTAAAACCAGCCAAAGCCGCTTTCAATTCTTGAATTCAAGGTCCGTTTCCCATGGAGAAACGTTCACGAATACTTTCCCACAGATCTTTCGCCACTTCCATCTGCGATATGGTGGTCTGAAGAGCAGGTTCGATCGAATTCCTAATCCACGACACCAGAAGAGAATTGATAGTCCACCAGTCCTCATAATCAATCAACTTTTCATCAGGCATATTGATCAATCCGTCAACAAAACCAAACTTCTTCCTTGCACGCAGCGCCATTCTAACCGACCGCGCCCATTCCTCATAGTTTTCACTGGTCAACTGGATCTGTGTGATAATCAAACCAGGATTATCATTCGGGGTGATATCGTACGGAGAGATTGTCTTCCGTACGACTGCAGCATCACCTACTGGAGCCGCCATTACTTTTCTACTTGAAGTGTTTCACTGTGGCTCTGATACCATGTAAAACCAAATACATTCACACAAGGAAAGAATAAGATTTAGGTGAAAACCCCTTAATTCATTGATGAAGGGAGTCCCTATTTATACAAGAAAAAACCAGAAAACCTAGAGAAAACCTAGTATACCTAACTTAGGGACCAAGTAAGCTAGCTTAACGGGCTTGGCCCAATATACAATTTACATAACTAACCTATTCACATATCTACTTATTCACAATATAACCTTCATTAAGCAACTTGATATCCTTTAAGTGCATATCACCCCAGATTATCAAATCCTATTCGTGATTATATTCTTCATTTGCTATAAAATCAGCACACTAGCTAGACTCCCTCCAGATATATCTAATCGTGACTTTATTGCATTCTAACAAATATCTACCATCTTTAATAATAAGCTTAAATGGATAATGTCGTGTGTCCTCTTCACTAATAAGCTCGACAGTAGATAGGCATATTGTTTCCACTGCTAGCCCTTTCTTGATGTTCCACATTTCTGTAGTGAGGCTAGAGCCTAGAAATAGGCGTCAACCTAACAGATTGCAGTCATTGCACTATTCGACTATGATATTCCATAATGTATGGTTAAGGAATCAACTTGAAATTGTCTTTCTGTAACACCATTAAGTTGGTAGATCGCTCTAGGACGGTATTGAGTTTATCAACATCCTCGATTGGCTAGTTAAAAGTTTCAAGGGACAGTTAGCTATTTGACCACCTTCAAGTTTCCAATTAAAACGTTTTAAAAATTGGGTAGATGACCTCCTCTTATTTAATCATGTTTAGGGTTTAATTTGACCCAAAAAACAACTAGACGTCCCAACCTCTCAAGTTCCAAATATTATACTTTGGCTCATACACAAAAAAGAAAAATTCCCTCCCCAAATTTCCCAGCTAAAATCCCCCCCCCCCCCCCACACACACACACATTTCCTCTTCTTCTTCTTCTTCTTCTCAAGCTCGTTCATTAGCTTCTTCTTCAGCTAAACGTTGTTCCATGCCCCAAATTCATACCATTTTATTTTGTAGCTATCACAATCCAATTCGTCCTCATTTCGTGATTTCTGGTCGTGGGAAAGTTTTGAAATTTTCAATTTTCGTCTTTTTCAAAAGCTCAAATCTGTCTATTGTGGTGTGTGCATTGACATATAATTGGGTTGATATCAGCTTCTTCGTGGTGTACGAGGTATTTTATTGAGCTGGTAAGCTGCTTTATCATCTCTGTCATTGTTCTTGTTCCATTAGAAGTCTGCTTTAGTTCATCGATCTATTGCGGTATATTGTCGACTCGTTCACTAATGGGGGCTATGCAGTAGTGGATGCTGATTTCTTAGAGAAATGGGTAGAGATGACTAAATATTGGTCTTGGTGTTCCAATTCTAATGCAACAATACCTATTACAATAAAATTGGATGGTACATTTGACGAGTTGATTGACAACGTTATTGAACGCAGACAATTAACTTGTGATCGCAGGATGTGTCCATTAGTTATATGCTTGGTGTTGCACCTACGAGGGGGAAAATAGCTCCTTCATTTATAAGGAATGATAGCGATCTGCGCATATACCTCCTAGATGTAGATGGTAATGGAAGTAGGCCTATTATTTATATTTCGATGGTTGAGGGGTCCCCCATAGCTTCAAATGTTGCTGCAGCATCTTCTATAGCAATTGATGATGACCAATGGGATGAGGTTTTTAGGCATGTGGTTGAGGATAGTGGATATTATCGCGCGAACATGGATAAAGAGGAGAGTACTAGCAGTGATAAAACGGATGAATCTAAGCGTGAGGGGCCTGCTGAAACACAGACCGATGTTGGTGGGGGTGATGTTGGCCATATTTATATATCTTTTGATATTAATTCATCCCTAATTTTATTTTCTTTTGAGTACTTTTATTGTTGAATATGTCAAACTAGTGCATGTTCTGGATTTTATATTGATTATGTCTTGATTGTGATTTATTTAGGAGAATGAAAAGTTTATGCGAAAAAGAAGAAGAAGAAACAATATTAATCTATGTGATGACATGTTGAGACTTACCAAAGTTGTGATGGTTGTGACGTGGAGTCCTTGTTCACATAGAAGAAGGAATATTTCATAGCAAGTCTAAGAAGTTGGAAGCTAATTAATTACAACAACATAAGAAGACAAAATAGCAAAGTTACAATTCAAGTTTAATTAGGAGGTGCTGCCTTAACTTCTATAAAAACAGGTTGTTGGTAAGACATCAGGGGAGACTTGCTCACGTGGGACACAATATCAAGGACGCAGCAATGTTGGCATACTTGGGCAACCGAGTTCTTTTCCTTCTCTTTTTCTTTATTTAGTTTATTAGTTCTAGGGTCGTGGGATCTCCATGAATGTTGATATTCGGATGTTAATTTGATTTTATTAGTTTATCGTATTGGGTTATTTATTAAATCCTGAGCTTAATTATTTAATTATTTGATCACCAATTGAATACTATTTATGAATCTTGAATTGAACTTGGGAAAGAGAATTCTTGATTGCAATAGGATTTAATAGGGCTTGTTCTTGAACCTGAGCATTGGGGAATATATTAGCGGATAAGGATAGGAATATACCTACTCGCCTTGCTTAGTCATCATACATGAATTATTAATGCGTTCTCGTTAACTTCTGTTTCCATAGGAATATAGGCATTGGATTAGCTTGAATAGACGAGCAAGATATTGGAAAAATTTTGTGAGCAATATTAACCCTGTCAATTAGTAACCCAGATAAATTAATTTAATTTAATTAACTAAAAAATTCAACAGGATTGGCAGATATCCCATAACCCTAGACTATTATATCTTGTTGAATCCACCATCTTGCATTTAATTTCGTTAGTTAATTCTTTAGTTTATTAATTAATTTTAGTTTGATTAATTCTTGATAAACTATTGAAATCTTCTTGTTTAGATAATTAGGAATTGTTTGATCTAGTTAATAGTTAATCACAAGTCTATGTGGGACGATACTCGATCTTATCACTTTATTACTTGTCGGCCGCGTCTACTTGCGTGTGCGTTTGGGAGCAACAAGTTTTTGGCGCCGTTGTCGGGACTTAAAAATTAGCTATTTTTCTAGATTAGACTTTTACTATTATCTATTCAAGTTTTTTTTTTATTTATTTAGTTTTTATTTTAGCCTAGTTTAGTGTTGGGTTACTTTTGTTAACATGACATCTTTTAATGAAAATTGGCCGAATGATGGTTGCTCAAATTTTGATGATCTCTGTCTACTTTGTGGAGGAACCCACTTGTGGAAAAATTGTCCAACTCTTTCAACCCTACGAGACTGGTTATGTGAATTTTCTGCCACCTTTGATTGGAACTTTTGTAAATTGTGTGGTGGTCGGTGGAATGATTATCCTAAGTGTCATACTCCTTCTCCCAATAATTTTTGTGATGATTCTAACAATGTTTGTGAGTTTGACAGGAGCGATAAAGTGCAGGTTAGGAGCCAAAGTTGGATTAAGGATTAAACTGAACTCTTAAAAGCTTGTAGGGACGTTAGGAGTGAACTTACAAATATGACGAGGCAATTTATGGAAGAAAGATTGAAGCTCGGAAAAGAGATTGACCAATTTGGCTTAGCTATTCATGACTTGGAGGCGAATTTGCGTGAAACAATTGAGGCGTCTAAGTCTCAACAACAAATTATTGTGGATAATAGGTTTGAGATTGACGAAGAATTTAGGAGCCAATTTGAGCAAGTTCTGGAATTCCATCCGTTCGATCCTATGAAAATTCATGATGCCATTAGTGAGAAAGCCGCACTAGAGTCAAGTGAGAAAGTGACAAACATAAATTTTGAAGATTCTAATGCGCTTAAAAGTGAGGAAGTAGAACATAAAGCAATTATAGAGTTGCAACGCGTAAGCCTTCATTCTAAACACTTTTCCACATTATGTTTGGGTGGTGACATGGAATTCGAGCCTTCCGAGCCAATAGAGGCGTCGATGGAGGAGGAACAAGGTGCACATATTCTGAAGTTTGTCGTGCCGAGAAGGCAAAATGATATCCCTCACTTAAAAGCCAAAAGGTACAAGATGAGACGTCGCGTGTTTGGTAATTTTGGATTTATATCACCACCTCGAGACCATAATCGAAAGCTTGAATTAAAGTTGGGGATTCAATTCATATCTTCAAAGTGGAGACAGAAGTGTAATTATTTAGGCGAGGGTAAGGACTTAAATTCAAAGACAGGAGTGGAGATGATAATATGAAAAGAAACGAAAAGGAGGGAACTAAGGGAGGAAGATAGCTTTATTTCAGAGTCCAAATAAAAACTTGCAGTAGTTGAGCAGTGAACTACACCTCATCGCGACCACCATCGCGTCTAACAACAGATCCTAGAAATAACATTGACGCTTTGCGTCCTCCTCAGCGCGCGCAGGTAAGTGATTCTAAGCTCTGAATTTTTCTAAGTTCCAAACACCATTTCTTTTACCATCATCTGTGAACTCCACCGCCCACTGCACCCTGAGACAACCAGGTACGCCACTCTTTCTTTCATCTCATGATTTGCTCTCTACTTCTTGATCCACCTCCTCCTCCCCTTATCTAGTTGATATTTTTGATGGTATTTCACTTGAAATTTGAATTAATTGGTGGTGAATCTGATTATGGAGAGGTGCGGGGCTGCGCGAGGATGGTGTAACTGTTAGAAACCCAGGAGTTGGGTGGTTAAAGAGGCTGCATATAGTGAGCAACAAAGCTGTCCAAAACTGTGCACATTAGATGCTCGATAAAATGTCCCATTGAACTGTTTGAGATAAATAGCGAAGTCTGAGTAGCCAAATCACCCCTATACACTATGTATGAATAATTTTAGTTGTGGGGTAACATGGGTTGGTGTTGGGATGTATTGACATACTTGAGCAACGTCGCTCACGCACAACTTATCATAGGAGCAGCCCATGCCACCCGTGTCTTAAATTCAGTGGTAGTTGTTGTAGGTGATGTTGCATTGCTGCTTTAAAAATTCACTTGCCTATGTTGATTGTAGTCTTTGTTGCTTGGTTAAATGCCCTTTCTTAACTTCTTAGGTACTTCGGCATAAGTGTGGGGTGATCGCACACCATTTACACGCAATGGTCATTATGAACAATTTGTTGGCTGGAAATAAAATTAAGCGCGCGTGAGGGAAATCTTACTACCTCATGAGTTAGTAATTTGAAGAAAGAGTGATCTTGTTATATTCTAGCTTGGCATATTTTTGAGTTTCAAGTGATAAAGGGAAGGCGAGCGCCTATGAAATAGTTTTTTTTCTCTGGTTTGAGTATCCCGGCTGTTGAATTTACTCGGATATTTTGTCATATCTCTTGGGCTAATAAGAAAAAGAAGGCAGTACCTATTGTGTATGTGCGAACAATGTGTCAGTTAGGTTGCAGTAGAGATGCAAGTCCCTGTTTTAACCTGCTCTGTAAGCTAATGTCCCTTGAAGCGTACTTGTTATCCTAGATGACTAAACTGTCTAAAAGGTTAACAGGCTACTGCCTGCTTGAAACTTTTATGTAAACTGATTTTGTGTCTAGTGGAAACTTGAAAAGCAAGTCTAACTACTTTATTTAGCATGTGCAGCAGTGAAGTATTGGCTAACGCATGCAATGCAATGCAATGTTCTGTTTTAACTTTAAAGATAATTTTGGAAGCGTCGCCTCCGAGCTCGCGCACACAGGTAAGTTCAGAATTATGATGTTTTCACACCTTCTCATATTTTTCTAAGTCTTTCGCTCCCTCCTCTTTCAAAATCTCCTTCACGATCTCACACACACACCAAGCACCACCACTGGACACACTCTATTCCACCATCAAAACTCAGGTACGCCCCCTTGCCTCTCCTCTCTCTCTCTCTCTCTCTTCCTCTGCTACTTCTACCGCACCTTCTCATTCCCTCCCCTAATCCTCTAGCGTTAATTGTTGGTTTTTCTTATGGTATGAACACTTTAGTTGAAATTTTGAAGTATTTGGTTGTTGTTCATTGTGGAGAGTGTGGAGTAGCACAGAGATGGAGTGGTTGTTGATATTCCAGGAGTTGGGAGGCTAGGGTGCGAGTTTAGGATGGATAGATGAAGCTGCTAAATCTGTGCACACTATATGTTCGCTAAAATGCCTAACCTAGTTTATTTGATTTGTTTGGTGAATTCTGAATAGTCGAACTACATTGTTTGCTATGCGGGCATGATTCTGAGTGTGGGGTTATTGGTCGAGGGGTTAAAACACTGATTCAGTAGGTTTCACACGCTCGTGCACGACCTGTACCAATTGCAATGCCTGTGACCCTGTCTGCCTACAGTCTACTCTGGTTCTTTGCTTGGTCCCTGCTGCTTAGTTACATGTTCTCTTGATTTCTTATGCGTTCAAGGCTAAGTGTGCGGTTGAACAGAGGAGTAGATGTGTTATTTAAGAGCTTGTATGTGATATTTCTGGAAAATTTGCATGAGAATGTCTACAAACTATAGAGCAGATTGTTTTACTGCTGAAGCTAATAGAATTTTCTTGTTGAATCCGAACTCTTGATACAATATGGATTGGATGGTTTATTGAGTTCCCATGAACTATCGCTCTTAATGGGATTCTTTCTTGCTTCATAGCCTTTGACTGCTAGCTTTGCTTGTGCAACATATTTTCTTAGGTGTAGAGTGAAACACTTCACAATGTAGTGCTTGTGTGACTTTCCATTTTTCTGGGTTGATATTTGTGCTAAGAAATAGGGAAGCAACATGGTGAAGTAATAGAGAGTGATGATGCTACCTCATATGAGTTGTCTGCTTTAGGTAGTTTCTGATTGTTAACAGTAGTCATGAATTGTTATTTTTGAATGCTTGAAAATTGAGCTACAACTGCAATGCATAAATGAAATTGATTGTGGGATATACTTAGAGATGTTAGCTAAGGTGATCAGGTTTAGAAAGGAATTTAAGACATTTTGAGCAGGTTCTAGAGTACTGATGCTCTTGAAGTTACTAACAGTTGGTTGCAGAATATTGAGTGATGCAGACCTGGAGCGCTATCCACATGATGGGTGTTGTGAATCTGCTTGTATTCACCTTCGATCCACTTATTGTTATCTCCAGTGATCCAGTCAAAGGCAAGAAACAAAGTCAGTCTGCTGCTTCACCTGCTCGGGCTCCTACATCAGCTACATCAGGGAAGTTACTTACTACTCATTCCATTTATTTTTCAATTGTTATGTGCATTGAGGACATTGCACAATTTTAAGTGGGGGTGGGGGATTCCTATATTTTGATGTGTAATTTTTTTTTTTTTTAGTTTGTCAATTGAGTTTTTATTTGTTTATTGCTTTCTAGTTTAGTTTTAAAAATAACTAAAAAAAAATAGAAAATAAGAAAACTCCAAAAATATTTAGCATTAGCTTTCTTTTGTAGTTAGTCTTTTCCTTATATTTAGTATGATTAGAGTAGATAATAATTGTAAGAATATGGATCACGGGTCATGGGTCGCTCCAATTGGGCTGATCCGACCCGGTTAGGAGAAATAAGAATATGTGGTTAAAGGAAGTTACCACATTCCACCACATCTCCTATACTTCCTCCACTAAAGGAATATGCAAAAGTGGGGGAGTGGGGAAGTGGGGGAGTGGGGAAGATAGTGGGAAGTTACATTATCTTCCAACTTCTTTATATTATATATAAGAAGAAGAAACAAAAGAAAAAGTGAAGTAACTTTTCACTCTTCTTATTATTCCACCAAAAAGACACAAAACAAAAGGAAGGCATTTAGTTGGTGACAATTAAACTTTGTTTCCTAGTGATTCAAAGTAGACTTGGGCAATTGCAAGGTGATAAATACAATCTTCCGCTGTGGTGTTAACAGGTACACAATTCATGTTCCTGTTACCGTTTATTAATTTCTAACAATAATCCCTCATGATTTTTCTTTGGTTATCGAATCTTTTCCATGGGATGTAAACTTGAACCGGGTACTTTTTATTCCTTTTAGATAGTTTTTAGTTGCTGTAGCAGAAAAAGAAAAGGATAAATTGCTTAGCTTAATTCATTATAACCATAGCCTGATGACACTTTGTATGATGGAAAGTAAACTGTTAGGAGAGTAGGGAATGACCTGATTCTTAACTTTAACTCAAGTACATTTGCCTAAGTCTTATGGCGTCCACTGCACTTTGAGCACTTTGTTTTTCCCTATGTACTTAAATAATTGTGAAATGATTAGCAATGATAAAAAGACTGAACATAAGGGGAAAAAAAAAGAATGAAAGATATGATTGAAAATCATTTGAGAGCCTATGAAAGGGAATGAAGCAAGAAGGGTAACTGAAAAAGGGAAAAAATGTGCAAAGCATAAGAAAAGCAAAAAAAAGGAGAGAAAACGGATGGGGGCAATGTTTCTATACTCGGTTAAGGGTGATTAAAGCCTCGAGTATGAACACGCTAAAGACACCCTAGTGATGTTGACGTGTCTGTTGATTTCCTAGGTCCCCAATCATCCAAGTATTATGCAAATAATGAAAAATACCCCGTTGTTGACCCTTGAGGCTTGATTATGGAAGATGAAGTTAATTGTGATATCTATTAGTTAATTATATGAAATTATGCGAATTCTCTGAAGTCTTGCCGCTTTGGTCCATTGTTTCATTATTGAAGTTGTAAGGAAAAACAATCAGACACACACGGTGGACTCTTGAATTTATGGTACTTGCATGAGAGTTAAGTTAATGCATCAATCTTATTTCCCGAATGTACTTAATTGGTTGTGATCTTGATATTATGGAAGGTTTTGGTGTTTTGAGTTAGGTGAAGCAATAGAGAAAAAGAAAGAACTCTAGCATGGTGACTTAACTGTTGATTTGTTTAGTGAGTTGTTGAATTTGGTTTGCTCGAGGACGAGCAATAGTTTAAGTGTGGGGTGTTGATATTGGCCATATTTATATATCTTTTGATATTAATTCACCCCTAATTTTATTGTCTTTTGAGTACTTTTATTGTTGAATATGTCCAACTAGTGCATGTTCTGGATTTTATATTGATTATCTTAATTTTGATTTATTTAGGAGAATGAAAGTTTATGCGAAAAAGAAGAAGAACACACAATATTAATCTATGTGATGACCTGTTGAGACTTACCAAAGTTGTGATGGCTGTGACGTGGAGTCCTTGTACACGTAGAAGAAGAAATATGTCATAGCAAGTCTAAGAAGTTGGAAGCTAATTAATTATAACAACATAAGAAGACAAAATAGCAAAGTTACAATTCAAGTTTAATAAGGAGGTGATGTCTTAACTTCTATAAAAACAGGTTGTTGGTAAGACATCAGGGGGACTTGCTCACGTGGGACACAACATCAAGGACACATCAATGTTGGCATACTTGGGCAACCGAGTTCTTTTCCTTCTCTTTTTTTTTATTTAGTTTATTAGTTCTAGGGTTGTGGGATCTCCATGAATGTTGATATTCGGATGTTAATTTGATTTTATTAGTTTATCGTATTGGGTTATTTATTAAATTTTGGGCTTAATTATTTAATTATTTGATCACCAATTGAATACTATTTATGAATCTTGAATTGAACTTGGGAAAGGGAATTCTTGATTGCAATAGGATTTAATAGGGCTTGTTCTTGAACCTGGGCATCGGGGAATATATTAGCGGATAAGGATAGGAATATACCTATTCGCCTTGCTTAGTCATTATACAGGAATTATTAATGTGTTAACTTCTGATTCCATAGCATAGGCGTTGGATTAGCTTGAATAGACGAGCAAGATATCGGAAAAGTTTTGTGAGCAATATTAACCCTGTCGATTAATAACCCAGATAAATTAATTTAATTGAATTAACTGAAGAATTCAACAGGATTGACAAATATCCCATAACCCTAGATTATTATATCTTGTTGAATCCACCCTCTTGTATTTAATTTTGTTAGTTAATTCTTTAGTTTATTAATTAATTTTAGTTAGATTAATTCTTGATAAACTATTAAAATCTTATTGTTTGGATAATTAGGAATTGTTTGATTTAGTTTATAGTTAATCACAAGTCTCTGTGGGACAATACTCGATCTTATCACTTTATTACTTGTCGGCCGCGTATACTTGAGTGTGCGTTTGGGAGCAACAGGGGGTCTACTGAAACAGAGTCCAGTAATATTCTTAATGATGGCACAGGTTTTTATAAGGGTAAATTATTCTTGAACAAGAATGGGTTGGTTTGCTCATTGAAGTTAGCGGCGATTAAGAAAACGTATACTTTCTGCACGAAGAAGAGTATAAAAGTTTTGTATTTTGTGGCATATGCATCGCTGAAATGCAAGTGGATGGTACGCGCTATGCAGTACCAAACTTCTGATACATTTAAGATCACCAAGTATTGTGGTGATCACACATGTGTGGTAGAGAATGCTACGAGCCACTATCCTCAAGCTTCGGCAGAGGTTATCGCTCGTCTTGTTAAAAATAACTGTATATAATTGTATATCATGTGTGTGTCTATTTATATATTTTATATAACAATATACAGTGAAAAAATACTTGGCGTATAATAAACAATTTTAAAAAGAAAAACTTAAAAAAATTTGGTGACCGAAAATCGGTGGCCAGTGACTTGCTCTAGCTAGCAGCTTGTGGGCAGGGAGTTAGCAGGGGAGGAGGGGCAGTGTGGAGGAAGAAAGGGATCTATGGTTTTGTTTCTACTTTTTATATATATCTAACTATACTAAAAGAGCCAATCTCAAAAGCAAAATGTAAAAGACCATTTTGCCCTTCAAGCAAATACTACTATCTATAATTTTGCACTAAAAATTAATTTACCTTTTAATGATATCATCCTTTAATAAGGACTTAGGCTTTGTTGTGATATAAAAACATGAATCTCCTAAAGCAAGAAATGAATGACATTTTACCATTCAAATATTGTTAGACCTTTTTTTAAAATAAAAAAAAAAATCAATTTATGCCTTCTTGGTTCTCACCTTCCAGGAATTCGTCCCCCATGATACATCCTATCTTAATTACTCCATTATTTATTATTTATAATGCTAAACTTTTCACATTTAATTTTTTAATGTTTTGCTACTTTCAAACTTCCGTTATTAGTAAGTTTCATGTATGAACCTTTCACATACTTTGTTGCTATATATATATATATATATATATATATATATATATATATATATATATATATATATATATATATATATATATATATATAATAAAACTATGCAGAATGAAATTTCAAATCACGTTATTTTGTTACTCCATTTTATTCTTTCTCTTCTCGATATCATTATCCAGTGGAAATTGTCATCTTTCTGCTCTTTTCATATTCGCTAAGCACCATTGCAAAAGAAGGTAAATTTTTTTCTATGTATTTTGTAGGTTGGCTTGCTATGAGTTCTTTTGTGGATCACAATACTTGGAATTATTCGCATCTTTAAATTTTATTTCGTGACTCAAGCAAACTTTTCTCTACCACTTTGTTATCAATTGAATGATAGAAAAATACAATAAATGGTATGTTAACCGATTAATAACGGGCGTATTTGGCATACTGAGGTATGTTCCGATCCCTTATATCTTGAATAATTATTTTTATTTTATAGATTCAAACATGTTGATGTCATTTGTTCAACTCTTTTTTGTTTTGTTATTATATCATGTCAATTTATTTTTATTTATTAGTAGAGATACACATGCGATACACGTGTTTGAAAATAAATTTATCGCATTTTAGTCAAGCACTAATCCAATAAGAATTCTGTACAAAGCCGTAAAATACATTTTATAGAAGATAAAAATCAGAAAAAATGCGAAATTAAAAAGAAATTTATTATTCTTGCAAACTTAAAGAATTTAATCAGTTGCAACGTACTCAATATATATATATATATATATATATATATATATATATATATATATATATATATATATTAGAAGTCAGATCCATATACATGCATCAAAACTCATAAGAAAGTAATTTTCCAAAAATGAGTAGATATTAATTTCTAGAAAAGCTAACCGATAAAATATCCAAATTACAAATATGATTCACTAAATGCTTATTGGCCGAAAAACTCATGTCTTTTACATGTCTTCCCTTACTGTGAATATTGCATTCTTTAAAGCATTAAAGTTGTAAAATCATGTGATCTTAATGTGATAGCAATGAAAAGACTTATAAGTTGCATAAATTGTGCAATTAAAGGTATTAAGAAAGCAAATACACAGTATGTGAATTATGTCATCGTACTTAATGCTAAATAGAAACATCCAAAATGTGAAAGGACTGAAATTAAATAATTAATGGGGTTATAGATTGGCTAAATGTCATCTTGCTCGATCATAGGCCAACTCCTTTCAACATTTCTTTATTCTTTCCCAAAATTCAGTTTTAAAAAAAAAAAAAAAAAAAAACTTCTGCGTTTTTAAACTAAATCTTGAACTGAGGTAATTTAAAGGAAAAGTCCTTTATATGGACATTCAAAGTTCCCAATTAGTTAGATTACGTGAATATACTATTACATTTGAAGGTCGGAGTTTGTTTTATTTAATCTTAAATTATTGTTCTTGAATTTCATTCATATTGTTAATCTTATTGGTTGTTGCATTTTTGTCTAATTTTTTAACCGCTATATGCTATGGACTTGTGGATGACAAGGATTGAAAAAACTGAGTTTTTCCTTCGCGTCTATCAATCAATTGCGCCAAGCAAGAACCTCCATTTTGATCAGGTAAAAATATATTAGTATTAACCTTTTATATATGAGTTGTTTGTTTTCCTTTGCTCATTCCATCTACAGAGATAACATGACATTGGTGTTTGTAGTATTTTATGTTTTAGTCACTTATACTTCATTTTGGTTGTTTTCATGACATTCTTTAACTTGATTTCGTCTTTAGGGTTAATCCAAATATTATTTTTTAAAAATGTTACTTTAGGTTATATTTGGATTTTTATAGCTTATGTTATGTATAAATGTATAGAGTAGTTGGGTCATGTAATTGTGCAGTATCTAATATTTAAATTGGTCTTTTCAGTTGTTTGTGCAAAAGGTATATATATGTATAAAAAGATAGAAATACTCCTGAAAATAATCTGAATACAAGCCAAGCTCTAAAGCAATTCCATAACCTTCCTATCAAAATTATAATAACAAATTTGAGAACTTCTATTGGCAGGTTCCTTATCCTATTGTCTTAAAAAATATGATTAACATTATCTCTTTCAAGTTACTTTTTAGGATTTTCGGTTTACAATTTGAAACATTAATATTTAAAATTTATACCTATAGATGAGACATACGCGCAATGCGCGTGCCAAAAACTAGTATATATATATATATATATATTTGCTATTCTTTTTAGGTATTTTTATGCTGCATACCCACCAATTTAAAAAAAATTACTTATTTCTATCCATTTCAAGCATCATTTCACCAAATACCCATTAAGCTCTAAATAATTACCCGTTATATCCATTTAGCTCTAAATAATTACCTGCTCCTGCTCATTTCATTCCCACATCCATTTAAGTTCTTCATTTTCCTCAAAAAAGAAACCCAAAATTCCAGCTCTAAATCACCATCTCCTCTCCTAATTTCCTCTCACTCCCACTCTAATTTCTCCCAATTCTCTCTCTCCCTCGCCATACTTTTATTCTACTTTGTGTATTTACAAAATGTTTAAATCTTGTTTTTCAATTGTTCATCATCAATTTTGTTGACGGTGGAAGTGATCAAGGATTCAAAAATTTGGGATTTTCTTAATTGAAGGATCCTTAAAGCATTCCTAGTCTTTTTTTTAGTATAAAAATTATTTTCAAGCTTTGATTCGAGTCATGTCGCTTGGTCGTTTGAGTGGTCAATTATTTCTTCGGATTTATCGCCTCAGTTCCTGCTCCGGAAGAGATAATATCCTACTTTTACTTTATTTTTTCATTTTCTGTAATTTCTGCGTAGAGTAGATAAATGGTTGTTTTCTGTAGCATTGAGATATATGTTCAGTATAAGTAGAATTAGTTTATTGTTTAGGTTTCTAAGCATGATATTGTATTGAGAAAATATATATTATTTTACTGCTTATCGTGATAAAGTTTGAATCTTTTGGGATCGTGTTGAAGATCTTCTTAAGCTTATGGTAATTCAATGATTGATCTCCTATTATTTGGCTTTTTGCAAGTTTTTCCCTCAAATTTATTGAAGTTTTATGCTTGTTTGCAATGCAAGTTTTAAATTTTTTTCACCAAACTCTAAAGGTAAAGTCTTGTTTATGTGAAGACCTGTTTGTTCGCATTTGAATATCATCATGTTTATGCTCGTTCTCCTCTGTCCAAAATTGCATCTGTTTAGATTGTGAATTCAAGTTTTGAAAGATTTAATCGTGGTAAAGGTTTTAGCTTTGTGTTCATGGTAATAATAGCAGGTGTTTAACAGAAAATTGACGTCTTTTTCTTCTAATATATTTAAGCCCTTTTAACTTGAATGAACCTGCATAAGTTTGAGATCCTCTTGGCAATATATTGGTCTGCTTAATATTTGTCTTATTCTTTTTTGGGAAGAAGACATAGGAATCATGTCTTAATGACTTTATTTGAATGTCTGAATTAATGGATATAAATCTTTTTTTATGTGCTTGAAATGCTTTACTATGATGGTTGTTGTCAAATCTATATGTTTTGCAATTTAGCATTTGCAGTTGTTAGTTAATTTATTTTGGTTGTTATTTTGGTTGTTAGCTATATGCTTATTATAATCTGCTTATGTTAGGTCTAAAGCAATATGCTTTCATAATTGATTTTGCATTGCTACCTATGGTATTTTAGCCAAAATACAACAACATACCCAGTATATCCCACAATTGGGGTCTGGGGAGGGTGGGATGTATGCAGACCTTACCCCCACCAAGGTGGAGAGGCTATTTCTGATAGACCCTCGGCTAGGAAAGACATAGTAGAAAGCATTTTAGAAAATTATTTTGAAAATCAGGTCAGTATTATCATGCTGAAGAGAATGTTAAAACTAAAGTATATCCCAAACAAACAAATAATGACAGTAGATATCAAGGCCAAGACTAAAATAAAAATCGTCTATATATGTATAATACTACCTCTATTACAGGAAAAGGTACTTAGACTACTACCTAACCTTCTACCCTAATCCTCGACATCCACGTTCCCCTATCTAGAGTCATGTCCTCGGTAATCTGGAGGTGTTTTAGCCAGAATGATAGCTTGAATTGAATTATAGTAGGAATAGCCATTGCTGGAAGTCTGTTAAATTGATATTAAGTTTAAGAATCCACTCTGTTAGTCTCCTTTATTTACTTGCAGTTCTTTTTTAAATTTTGGAATATACATGTCCATCTGATCCCATTAAACCTTGATCACTTCCCAAATTCATACATCTTGCCAAAAAGAGTACCAACATCACGAAAATCTCCGCGTTTTACAACTAATGTGACACAAATGCTAGTATTTCATCAGTAATAGTTGTTGTAGCATCACTAATACTTTTACTGTAAGAATCATCATCTTCTTTAATATTTCGAGTACCTGAGAGTGTGGAAATGGAGAGAATGGTGTTCAAGTTTCTTCCACTACCGTCATTTTCAGGTTGGCAAAACTTGTATGAGGAAGGTTTAGAAGACGCAACAACTGCAGAATCTAAGGCTACCTTAGTTCTTTGGCTCCCCTATGCATGTGCGTCTCATAGTACTTTTGATGAGGAACACCATTCTTGCTGCATCTCCATTTCTTACCATCTGATCTTCTGCACCTCTGCGGTTCAGTTTCTGTAGTGTATTGACGATCACGCTTTGCAGATGTATTGAAAACATGAACCAAATTACCAGAATTCCTAGCATCTCCATAATTTTGTTGTTGGGTAGTTTTGCTGGGACTAATACAGTTGAGATCAATATTCTTGGTATTAGCATCTTTACCAGTGATTAAAGGTGTAGTTCTTTGAAGGTTGTGTTGTTTGTTGAAGTGCAAGTCATGTACTTGTCTATTTTCCCACTATTGTTGCAAAAACTGGCGGGTCTTGATTTAGCGGATGAGTCCTTAATGCTGTTATTTTGGTTATTTCTGCTAGTAGAAGGCAAACTAGCAGATTTTGTGCTTGTAGGAGCAATATTGCTACCAGCGTCATCAGAACTAGCATATAATTTAGTACTCTTGGAAGTGATACTATTATCTGATTTAATAACATACTCGGAAGCTTCCACATGCTTTCTTGAACGTCGACCTCTATATATGTGGTGGCGTGTGGCAAGGAAGGGGTGGGGGGTGGTGGGTTTGTATCAGGGAATTTGGGAGAGATGATTTAATTTAATTTTAATTTTTAGTTATAGGTAATTTTTTTTTTATTGAAAAAATACACATGGCACGATGTGGTTTGTTAAATTTCCACGTCATCCGCGAGTGATACTCACGTATGAGGTCTGTCAGTTCTTAGTGTTTACAAGACACAATGAAGACTATAAGAGGTGTCTATATGATCATTGGAAAAGTTAGAATGTTCAACTGGGAATTGGAGCCAACATTAAGGGGCCATCTATGTATTCTGCCTTTAAATAAAGTTATTGTCATCATGCAATAACTTGTATCCGAAAAGTTATTTTATTTTTAGATGTGCAAGTTAAAAATGCCATGAAATTTTGGCTCGTTTGTGCATGTACCATTGTTTGAAAGCTGTGTTTGAATATGTGATTGAAGAATTATAAGTACAAAATCAACCTCTTAACTGCACTTATAGTTTAAATTTTGGTTCATTCCATAACTGTTTGTCGTCGAGCCCTACTTCTTTACATAGTAGACCACAATCTTTTTTATAAATCATAACAGATCACTCAAGTTATGGGTTATAAAGCAACCCAGACAAAGTGACCAAATCATACGATGTTCTTGGCACTTTCAAAACAGTGAAAAATAAGAGATCACCGGTCAAATTTGCACATAAAAAGGAAAAACAACAGCCCTAATCATTCTCCTATTACATAGACTCCTTAAATAACGAACGAAAATAACGAAGTCATTTTCACTTTGTGAACCAACAGATTATCTAATTGATAATTCACATTCCTACACCAAACCCCCCACACAGTCCTCCACCCCCACCAACACCCTAACCATAACAATTTTTCAAAATAAACAATTTTTTAAGTTAGGCCAAACAAAATGCATTTCGGTCAAACTTCAAAAAACTACTTATACTGAAACATATTTTTTCTCAAGGAGTGTTTTTTTTTTTTTTTTCCTGTAAAAGTAATATTGTTAATTTTTTATAATATTGCAAATTGAACAAATTATGCTTTTTTGATATACTGTACTCTTTTAGTATATCATGTTATGTTCGGATCGAAAGGGTGAGATGTTACAGAACTCATAGATATTTTAATTATTATTATTTTTAAAGAAGTATACCTTTTTGGTATATTGTATACTCTTTTGATATACTTTTTTGTGTTTGGATCAAAGTGTGCGATGCTATCGAGCAAATAGATATTTCAGTTTTTGTTGTTTTGAACAAAATATACCCTTTATTTTGGTATACCTTTCTATGCTTGGATCAAAGTGTGCGATACTACCGAGCAAATAATATTTCAGATTTTGTTGTTTGGAACAAAGTATACTCTTTTGGAATACTGTATACTCTTTTAGTATAGCCTTTTGCACTTGAATCAACGTGGTATGAAATTGATCAAATAAATATTTTAGTTTTTTTTTTTAACAAAGTATACTCTTTTGATATACTGTATACTCTTTTGGTATACCCTTTTGTATTTGGATCAAAGTGTACGATGCTATCGAGTAAATAAATATTTCAGTTTTTGTTGTTTTGAAAAAAAGTATACCCTTTTGGTATATTGTATACTCTTTTGGTATACCCTTTTTGCGTTTGAATCAATTTGTGGTATGCAATCGACCAAATAAATATTTCAGTTTTTTTTAACATAGTATACTTTTTTGGTATACTGTATACTCTTTTGGTATACCCTTTTGCGTTTGGATCAAAGTGTGGGATGCTACCGAGCAAATGAATATTTCGGTTTTTTTTTTTTTTGTTTCAAAAAAGGTATACGCTTTTGGTATTGATGCCGGCCAAACTACCACAAAACCATTCACTCGGAGTCAAGCTAAAGAGATCCGAGATGCTCACCTACACTTGTTTTGGTAGGGCTTGGAAGATGGAGGCTTTTGAGATGATTTGAAGATCATACAGTTGAGCGCATGGAACGCCACAGCTCTAGGCAGACCGCCCAAGCTGCTAGGCGGACCGCCCCTGAGTCTAGGCGGACCGCCCCACTGGCTAGGCGGAGCACCCTACTGTCCTGCCTGGCCCTATTATGCCATGATGGGATTTCAACTTGTTTTTGTGTGTATTCCCTATACTAGCCCTATGTAGCCTTTAATGTTTTAACTTATTTTGGGCGTATTTTAGACCTTTCATTATGTATAAAGGGAAGACTATAAAAGCTTCCCTTAGGCTTTATGTTCATTACCTAGTCTTGACATTAAACAAAATCAAGAGAATGCTCTCTAATGAAACCTTGTTCTTGGCTTGATTTCAATTGGTAGAATCAAAGTTGAACTTCAATCCGTCTTGATCATTCTATTTATGAGAGCCCAGCGTCTCTTGAGAATAGTTGCATAGTATAGGTGATTATTGACCTTCACCCGAGGTGTAACGAGACTTAGTTCCTCATTGCTACTTAGGTAATCGTTCTAGTCTCGTCTTGTTTTTATCTTACTTTATCGCTTCCGTAGTTTACCCTGCATCAGATATACTATTACTCTTTTGTTATATTCTATTGCATTTGGATCAAAGTGTACAATGCTATCGAGGAAATAAATATTTTAGTTTTTTTTTTGTTTTCAACAAAATATACCCTTTTGGTATACTATATACTTTTTACCCTTTTGTGTTTGTATTAATGTGTGTGATGTTATTGAGCAAATAAACATTTCAGTTTTTGTTGTTTTGAACAAAGTATACTCTTTTGGTATACCTTGTTATGTTCGGATCGAAGTGCGAGATGTTTTAGAATACATATATATTTTAATTTTTATTATTTTTAAAGAAGTATACATTTTTGATAT
Organism: Petunia secreta; assembly: GCA_029990175.1. Lineage (NCBI taxonomy): Eukaryota > Viridiplantae > Streptophyta > Magnoliopsida > Solanales > Solanaceae > Petunia > Petunia secreta. Next base: position 685,650 of record JARKIP010000159.1, read on the forward strand.
ATTGTACTCTTTTAGTATATCTTTTTGTGTTTGGACCAACGTGTGTGATGCTATCGAGCAAATAAATATTACAGTTTTCGTGTTTTTTAACAAAGTATACATTTTTGGAGAAAAAAATTGAGTATAATAATATTACGGAGAAAGAAAATAAAAAAATAAAAAATTGGGGAGACATAAATAGTGCTAGAACAAGAGAAAGAAAAAGAAAAAAAAAAGAAGAGTGAAAACGGAGAAGGAAAAAAGAATAATAAAATAATGACAAAATAGAAGGAGAGAAAAAATAATAAAAGATATGGGGAGAGAGGGGCTTGAGTTCCTTGTTTTATGCATCAAAATAAGGAAGTAATGAGCTAATGGGTATATGATGTAAATAAGTTATTAATATAATGGATAGAGCTTTGTAAATAAGATGAGATGTATGAGTATTTTATAACTAGGTAAATAGGAAGAGATCATCTAATATCTTTTATAACTACTGGAATTTGAAAATGAAGATGAACTTTAAGCCATGGATAGTCCCCAGTACAAATTTCAACTAAAACAAACCAAAATGCCCAAGAGAAAAAACACAATCAGTCATCACATTCCATACTCAACAGTCAACATCATTCATCTAGCCACAGAATCAGGGTATGTTGCACAGACGCTACCTTAACAAACACAAGATAATGTACATGCTCTACAGTAGTTGCCCCCATGAAGATCTGAGTAAGTGGTACACCTATCAAATATATAAACTAGTAACAGTACCATCCACAGACACTATAGAATTAACAAGGAAAAGAAACAAATGCACACGCAGTGGTGCTGGAAGTTGAGCAGCTGTAGCTCACTATTTGCTAAAGTGCCTCTTTTATGAATAACAGGGACATACTATCAAGTCTACTAGTAATGGCATCTTTTATGTGATCCAGAAGTAGATGTGCTAGAGCAAAATAATAAATAATAGCTTATGAATGCATTATGTAATCTCAGTTTGTCAACTACATGAAAACGCGTGGAAAAATGCTAAAAGAAACAAATATCACGCACAATACAAAATCAAACTGATATCTTCCAGACTTCTAGGGCGTGTTTTTTTAAATCCCAAAAGGCAGGAGAAAATGAATCAGGAAGATGTTCAAACTCTACTTTCTATTCTGTATCTCTAATGCTTCCACTTGTCAGCCACAACTTTTTTTGCACGACTAAAACAACCTCATCGCCCTCCTGCTCTGGATCTGAGGTGGAATCAGCAGATCCAACTGCTTCCCAGTGTAATGCCGACAAATGCTTCTTTACAAAGTCGATAACGTGTTGTTTGTCACGAATGACAACAAATCCAGTAGGCCTTAATACGCGATCGATCTCGAGTAGCAAATCCTCACCACTGCAACCTTTCTTCTCAATGTCAGAGAACACGGTCCAAGCATGGAGCAAATCATAGGTCCTGGGATATGTTGAGAATGCTTCACACCTGCAAAAAGAATGTGTAAACAACTAATATTACAAATGAATACCTAGGCTCTGATCATGTTCCTACTGAGGAAAATATAAGACCAACACCGACTCCTGAACCATTATAAGAATAAGTTAACATTGCAATTATACATTATTTCAATCAAAATAAAGTAGGATTATGGCTAGAAAATTTTGTTAACACAAGCTGATAGTAAAGAAGTTGTAGGTTCCATCTCACATTCAGTTCATTGACATGTGAAGACGATCTAACCAGTGCCGGCAATTCTTACCCAGATTTGAAGGACCCGCCCAACCCACCCACATTTAAATGGGTTGGGTGATTACCCAAAAGTTATGGGCTAAATATGGGTTGTACCCATTTCTAACCCATAAAAAGTGGGTAAAATATAAGTATCCAATTTGCTTATTGTATTAGGTATTATTTGCTACTTACCGATTGAATTTGAAATCTTATATGGGTTGGTCAAAATGCTCTAGTGTCTGAACTCTGAAGCTTAAGCAAAAATGTTAGCAACTTTTAGATTTTTGAAAGTATAAGGAAAAAGAAAAGTAATTTGGGACATGTTTTGTATATTCCATTTGCTAGCATGTTTGGAGTTATACTTCTCCTCGTTTCATATAATTTTCTTCTTAATTACTAGAATTTACCTAATTAATCTTATAAATAGAAGGTAATATAATCTAAAAAGGAAAACGTCTGTTCAATTCTTTGATCAGTCAAACTTTTTGTACTTCTAACCGTCTCAAGCAGTGAATATAAAGGACATTTAATTAATAATAACTTAATATTGGGAAATATACCGTAATTCTAATGATAGAGAACCTTAGTACTTCATTAATTTTGATTTTGATTAAGCTATTGTCTCTATATATCAAGATTAGGTAGTTTTGTAGGAATTACTTCCATGTTTCATCAAAAGAACATTTTTTCAATTTTTTTTTTTTAAAGTTTACTGTAAATGACAAGTCAACAATAAAATTTAAAGGTTTTCTGTAATAAGATCAAATGTCTTCACCTCTGTTGACACTTCTTTCGCTTTTCAATGTCAATGAACTCAAGAAGTTTTGGTGTCATAGATTTTCTAATGCACAATATGGGTACCCATATAACCCATCATTCAACCCATTTTAAACCCATGACAAATATGGACGGGTTGGGTTTCAACCCATATATTTATCTAACCCATTTTTAACCCACCCAAATTCAATCTAACCCTCCCATTTGCCACCTCTAGATCTAACAGAGTACCTTTGTTGCATATTTAACTGAATACTAAGATTTGTAAATATATGATTTGTTCAATCTCCTGAAGGATGCCGGGTTACTGTTTTGAAGCAAAGACTAAAGGTGAAAGGTTTATGTGGTAAAATGCACAGCAAGATCACAGAGTTATACAAAGCATAAAAGATTATCCACCTACCAGTCATGAGTTGTGCCAATCAAGCCTCGGTCATATACAATCTTGAGAGTGTTGGGTCCATCTTTTGATACAACATTCATGACCCATACATCTTTCTCCTTCAGGGCAGCAGCAAATGACCCCAAGTTTGCCTTCATGTCCATGATATTTCTCAAGGTGTCGGAAGAAATCTTTGGACTTAATAGATTCCAATATTGGTCAACCCTCCGCCTCCAAATCTCCTGTTGATAAGCCAAGAACGCAAGGAGTCATTAAGTTTTCTTCTCTTTCTAAAAAATGGAAGGGACCACTTAAGCTCACACAAGTTGACCATTATACTAATGATTACCATGTCCTTTTCAAACATTTCATTTGAATACCCAAAATCAGCAAGGCGTGCAGGAGGAGTAGTTAATCGAGCTGGCCAAGGAGCCAGTCCACTTCCAGCAACTTTGTGGTCATCTGATATGAGAACATAGCAATAAGAAATAAGTTTTTGAGACTAACCTTCTATAAAGAGAATAATTAATGTAACTATAACTTACTGCTCCATGGATATCTTATAAACGTACTGCAACAATAACTACAAATGCCCATTCAAGAAAAAACACCAAATATATTCAAAATACAAAAGAAAGAAAATGCAATTATGAAGTCATAAAGCAGGTTAGTGTGAAAACAAAATTTTTAACTTTTATAAACCAAGTCACTGAAGTGTCCAATCCGAAGTAACAGTTACTCAGTTTATTCCAACTTTTGGTTTATTTTGTTAAGGGAGGAGGAAACTCAGTACCAAATGACAAAACTAAATAAAATGACAGCAAACCACTTTTTCTTCTTATCCCACTACAGGAAAGAGTAAAGACAGAGCTATCTGCAAGTGTATAAACTTACACTTACAGCAGGACAAGGTAAATACCCAGGTCAACTTCTAGTGCACCTCTTTTTAATTTGGAACAAATGATACTTAGAGAAATGAAGGTAAGAGCTTCTATTTTGGTATGATGGTATCTCTATGGCACATCATCATTATCACCACAAAAAGGTTGAAAGCCAAAAGACATCTCTGAACCTCTCCAGATACGGGTCCACCACCGGTCCACCGTATATTTTAGTTGATGCTTCACAAAGATCTCTCAAAAAATTAAGTGATAATGAACTTTTGGGGGGGGGGGGGGGGGGGGGGGGTAACAGAAAAAAGTTACGCCTTCAATGAAAAAGAAATGGTCTTAGTTAAACCTGATCATCTTTCTTTATGTTGTACCTAAAGATGTAACTGACATGAAAAAGTGCAAACATTTCTACTCAACTATCCAATTTAATCAATCAAAGTCAGATTTATGCCGTCGCAACTACGCCGTTGTAATAGCCATAATTTTCCATAACCAAGAATTCAAATTTGTTAACAAAATGGATATTGGGTCTAACATAACCTAAGAAGTTTGGTGAGAATTGCCCAAACAGAACAAGGAGACAAAAACTCACTCTTCAACCTATATAGGACACTTTGACACCTTCACACAAGTCTGGATATTTGAAACCATGTTAGGAAATATACTTTGGATCTAGCTCAAACCCAATCCCAAAAGCTAGCTCATGAGGTGAGAACTATCCATAACCATATAAGGAAACAACTCATTCCATCGGTCATTGTAGGACACTTAACAAAATTAAAATAAATAACACAACTTGAAATTGAATTAATCTACTGAAATTTTCGCAACAAACTAGCCCTCAGAATAAGTCAAAAATGGATCATCTATATCAGGGTAGAAAATCAATAAGGCATTCAAGCAAACCAACTTGTATTAAGTAGTTATGTGGAAAAATGTTTACTTAAATTATGCTTTTATTTCCAAACTTTTTGGTCATGAGATTCCACAATAGACTTGACTATTTAAATCCTTTGACAAATGGACCTTCAGTAAAGAAGACCCAAACTAGCTCGTGACTGAGGCATGGTTGTGTTGTTGTTCTTGGATTAGGCCTCACTTGAGAAAACCCTTCGAGAGACTGTCACTTTAGGGGATCAGGTATATTTAAACCGTAAAGTTGGCCTATTTAATATCAGATTGTATTTGTTGAGGTTTAACTTTGTTTTTAACTTCCCTTGGATAACAAGAAGCTACTTGTTACTGCCAAAATCTTATTTCCCTGTCTCGGTTTCACTTGGGGACATCAAAGAAAGACAGACAAGAGGCAAGCACTTACGTTCAGAATAAGGTGTTATGCATGCTTCCATATTTACACCCCAAACAGCGTCTGGATCATCATCAGATCGACAGAGTGGTGGTTGAGTGCCAGCAGGCCTTTCCATGTAACAATCATTGTTTAGAGGCTTTTGCCAAATGACAGTTTGGTTCTTTTTTGCTGCAATTCTCCAGCACATACGCTCAACAAGTGCACTCATCTCTCTCCATATTCTTAAATCCTCTTCATCCTGTGCATATGCTTCGGGGGATGAGTAGGCAAAATAGCCTCCGGGTCTAAGTACCCTATCAAGCTCAAGAAGGAGGATCCCATCCCTTTGAAGCCAATCAATCCTACAACGAGAACAGTGAGAAAATTCAAATGACCTGCTTGGATAGGGAAGCCTTTTTGTTCCAAGGACACCAAGATATGCGGGAATTCCTCTTTCCAAAGCAAACTGGATTTGATTCTGATGCACATCGTTTGGTGCCAATGACATTGCTATGATATCAGAGGATAGAAGGTAACCACCAAAGCTGGCCACACCACAACCAACATCGAAAACTGTGCGTATCCTACCCTCATTGTTTAAGTTATCATTTGAAAAGTTCAGCATCTGCAATCATAATTACAGGAATGACCTATAAGAACATCAAGCTTCTGAACATTTCATATTTCACTTATGGCTGATCATTTAGTTCCTTTTTTTGACATTTTTGCAATATCTAAGAAAGAGAGAAAGAGTCCTTACATTTGCAATTAAGGCAATGTACTTATCTGCTCCATAGTGAAAGTGTGTGCCTCCACCAGGAAAATTTATCTTTTCGCCTTTAACAACCATCCAGTTCTGGTCAGATTTCTCATGTGCAAGGTGTGTATGAGGGATGTTCACTTTCCAAACCTCATCTCTACTTTTTGGCCACTTAATTGGAACCTATAACAGCACGCAATGGGAAAAAAAAAAAGGAAATAAGTGTCTGATAAAGAAGAAATACCTACTAGTAAAGTGGAAATATTTCGACGTTAACGTCACTACAACTTCAGCATATTCACCTTGTAGCCAGGAGGAGGAGGAATCAGACAATTGAAACGCCTTTCAGGTAAGGGGCAATGTCTTTCATAGTGCTCCATCAATGACAAATCCAACTTTAATCTCATTTGATATATGAGATGTCTGTCCAGACACGGAATTAATTCTGAATGGCGATCATCACAGACCTTCAAATAGAAAAACCAGCACAAAATTAAGGCAAACAAAGGAACCAACACAAATGAAGCTAGTCATCAAGCCAGGAAATGAAAAAAGACAACTTACTGGGAAGCTCTTAGGGACAATGCCATCATCACCATCTTCCAGCCCAAACTTGTCGTCTTGGCTGCTGCTGAGATCGGAGCTGTCATCCCCACCCAAATAAGATGATCCCAATTTCCTCAAAGAACGGCTCCCATACTCAAGAGCAGACTCACCACCGCTCTTGGATCCAAAATACACGTAGAGGACCACAACCAAGACTGCACCAATAGCTACAGAAGTCCACAAGCGCTTCTTCTGCGCTCCATCTGATCTCCCTCGCATCATTTTATGTGTATGTGGGAAAACTTAACTTTGTCTTTTCTACTTCAGTTCTTTGAAATCATAATTGTCTAGAGAGTGGAGCAATCACAACCAAGTTTCCAAATTCACGAGATCGAACAATTAAAACTCTCACCAAAATAAGATCTACAATATTGAGGAAGCACCTGTTGAATCAAATGCATGAACTATCAGAATCAATCAAGTAGTGCAAGCTAGGAAAAAAAAAAAACAACTTAAGCAGAAAATTTGCAGAATACATTAAGATAGGCAGCAGTCCCGGAAACTAGAGTGACACTTTTAGCACCACTTGTTCAAAATGCCAGCTTTTGAGATAAAAGATGCCTTTCTTTTATTAACTTTTATGAATCGCAGCTCTACTAACTGCCAGTTAGCCTTCAAGATCCAAAAAACAAAAAATGAAATAGTAATTTACTTCTTCAAACTTTTCACAAGCTAAAGTAACAAGCCCGCGGTAACTCTAAATTAAACATTTGAAGCTCTGATATTCAAGCTTGTTCTCAAAAAAAAAAAAAAAAAAAAAAAAACTAAGTTTCATTCTATGCAGAGCTATATCCAGATTCAGTTACTTAGCTTTTACATAAAGTATCTCTTTGTGTAAACATAAGCTACTTTTGAAGCAAGAGCAGATCATTAGTTAACTAGAATATACTTTGGAAAGAACATGAGGGAATGCATTTTTTATTACTGAGAATTTCAGTGCTAGTGGTGCATAGTTGGAAACTAGATGGATAACGACCCCCTTCTACTTAAATTAAATACCAGACTTTTGCAGTGGGGTTGAAACTTAATTATATTTTCGATACTGAATTATAGTTAAAAGGCAAAAGAAAAAGTGTATGATTGGCTTGAATTCACATTGATTTACGAACATAAAATTAATGATTGAATGAGAAGAAAAGCTTACAACGGAGAAGAGATCTGAAGAGATTTGGGGGAACCCAAAGGGAAATATAAATGATGGGTTCCTAAAGTGTGTTCTGTATTAAATGGATATCAAGCTCTGTGTGTGTGTGTTTTCAGAGGAATAAATTGTGACGGTGGGATTTAGATCTCAATTTCTGTACCATTATGGGACACTGCCAATTCCCATTTTTGTCACTCATGAAACCTCATAGTTACTTGTGGGAAGTGGCGTTCCAGAACCGCCCAAGTCTTTTTTGGCAGAAAAGAGTCTCGGCTTTTCTTTTCCATTTTCCTTTTATTTCTAAGTCTGATTAACACTAATCATGGACCAAATTAACACTTTTAAAACTTGTGGGTATTTTTTAAAACATACATAATAATTATTTCAAACCTTGGGAACATCACTCATCAGTTAACCCCTTTCCCCTTCCCCGCGTGGCTTCTTTCAACTTCACACTTCATCTCCTTTATCACTCCAAATCTAAACCAAATACTGTCAAGTTCTCTGTGTTTTCAAGGAATCCGACCAGCAATACAACAAAGTATTTTATATAAAAGGTAAACTATGTCATTATCATTTAAACTGTGGTGTAAATGTCGATCCTTGGTTTTTGATTTTAATTTTTTCGTCGACAGTGATTAACGATGATTTGGGTGTTTGTTTTTGTACAAAAGGTGTAATATTGTGTTGAATGTATTTTAATGGGTAAAGTAGTTTCGAACTACAAAGGGGATTTTCGATGTTCAACTGAAATTTTTAGGGTGTTTACATTTTTTGGTTAAATTGTGACGATTTGAGGGTTTTCTGGGAACCAACGCTGCTTTATTTAGTTGCAAATTGAAGTTATTGCTGTTATGTGTCTTGATGTTCCGAACACCATAGTTGCTGAGGTTCTAAACATCTAATAGGATGTTCATGTTTTTCTGTAACTAAATTTAGTATCCCCTTGTTTTGCTTTGCAGAAAAATGGTAAATTTAAGACCGAGAAATAAAGATGAAGATGAGCAGAAGAAGCAGCCTACAAAGACTCCCAAGAAGGCGATTTCTAAGAAAAAGGGCCCTTCGCCGAAGAAGAAACTTGACAAGCCTAGTACTTCAGATTCGGAACGTACTCCAACAGATTTAGAACCTACTCCTAAACGCCCAAGAACTACTAAACCCACTAAAAGAAAATTAGTTGTGGAGAGTGACGAATGTAGCCAAGGAGAAGTAGTAGGTCCACGGAACAAAGGTGATAAACAAGAGGAAAGCCAAAGTCCAGCACCAAGTTACGATCTAAGTAAAGGTGGGGAGGATATGGAGAGGGCTGCAGATGAGGGTGAAAGAAGGGTGGATTTAGATGACGCCGGTATTGATGAACTGTTAAAAAGTGATTTTTTGAGGACTGGAGTGGAAGATGGTGATGGTGAAAAGGAAGAGGAAGATGGTGGTAAAAAAAATGAAGAGGCTGATGATTTAAGTAGAGAAAAAGGAGAAGAAGTAGAGGGGGAAGCAGATAAAACAGGGGAGAGTCCAAGAAGCAGCAAAGAAGTAGAAGAGAGGCGGAGGATGTAATTTTAAAAAGCAACTTTCTGAAGGATCGTGTAAAAAGAGTTAAAATAGATGGGGAAGCTGTAAATAATGCAGGTGGAAATGTTGAAGAGGAAGCAGGTGAAGAGAAGGAAACTGCTGAAGGAACATCTGGATTGAAACTGGAGGAAGACCAGGTGATAGTTGAATTGAAACGCGTATTGTTCGGAACGCCAATGTTGATGTTCTACACGACATTTTGTACGTTCCCAACATCAACATTAAGGCTGGTAGCTCTCGTTCGGAACACGTTACGTGTTGTTCCCAACAGTAGCAACTGGCGTTCAGAACCTCAGCATACTCATGTTCCGAACATTTATTAATTTACTATCATTGTGATTCATTTTATTAATTTTATGCTAAAATTATGTGCAGTATGAAGACGTTGGTCATGCTACTTTCAAGAGTAACATTGAGGGTCTCTTCAAGACCTTCCTGACCAACAATGAACCTTTTAATGGGAAGATTACTGTTCGTTCTTCATTGGCTAGGGCTATGATACAGTTCAAGGAGGTTCTGAAAAAATTGCAGGTGAGAAGGGGATTTGCCAATAGCTATTTCGATCCTTTATTGCAATTACCGGAATATCTACTGTTTGCCACCAAGTTAGTGCATAACCTCCTCATGCAAAGGATTATTTGCAAGAAGAAGAAAGAGGTTTGGATATCCTTCAATGGATTGCCAGCACGTTTTGGCCTATCCGAGTTTGCACTAATGACATGGCTAAACTGTGGGCCCTATCCAAGTAAAGAGTACATGGATAAAATGAATGAAAAGGGGAAGGAATTGTGGAAGTTTGTTGTTGATTATTTCAATGAGAAAAAGAGGAAGGAGAAGGAGAAAGAGATAAAGGGAAAGGAGGAGAAGGAGAAGAAGAAAAAGGAGGAGAAGGAGAAGGGTAGTGGGAAGCGAAAGGGGAAGAAGAAGGAGGAGGAGTCACCCTCAGCCTCACCTTCACCCTCACCCTCACCTTCACCCGCAAAGAGGAAGTTCAACAAGCCCAAAAAACAAAAACAGCCGAAGAAAAAGCAAGCTGTGAAGTCTGGTGACTTGCTTGAGTTGGTATGTTCTAGAACCTGTCCCAAGAAGTGGTATTTAAATCTGTGCATGGCTTGGTTTGTTCATACTATTCTGTGTGCGAGGGATTCCAAATATGGAATAGAGGAATGGGTGGTGTGCTTGTCCGCTGATCTTGAGTCATTCCAGCGTTATCCTTGGGGTAGGATGAGTTTTGAATTAACAATGGAATATCTGATCAAGCCAATGGAACCTCGTGCAGAAGGAAGCCAGACTTACAATCTTTATGGCTTTCCATGGGCATTCATGGCCTGGGCTCATGAAGCCATTCCTGCCTTGAGACCAAAGGATTTGCCAAAAGAAAAAACAATGCCAAGGATCATAAACAGGCTTACTGCAATTTGTGAAAGAGATACGGACAGGTTGTTTGACCAACAAGATGTTCCTGTAAGTATTCCGTTTCCATATATGTTATGTAATGTTTGGAACAACCTCGTGGTTGCTGAGATATTTCTAATTGATGTTCGGAACATCTTAATGAAGAACCCTCAACTTCTACAGTCAACAATGTTCGGAACATCCTTTTCCGATGTTTTCGAACAACAAGACTTTGTTCCAAACAACATTAAAAGATTTTTAAAATTTAGTTGATATTTATTTAATGTTGTTGGGTATATTAACAGGTTGTTCACCCTTTCCTCATTCCTACCGATGAAGAGCTGGACATGGATTACTTTCTAGACCTCATGCCATTTGATGACTCAGAGGACGACACAATAGATCATTTTTGTAAAGTGTTTGAGGATGCTTGCAGCGTTGGCCTTGTTGGTGGCACTACAATTTGTATCTTCAACAACAATCCTGCAACCCCTCCAAGACAAGTGATAGAAATTAAAGCTATGGAAGCCCCAGAAACGATGATGTTTGGAAGTGATGGTGAATACAATGAAGAGGGAATTGGTGGCCTGCAAGATGTAAATATTGACATTGGAAACAAAGCTGATGGTGATGTAGTTCGCGGTGAGTTTGAAGTTGCCGGTATCACTGAAGTTGGTATAGTGAAGAGGAGCTCCAATTGCAGAGGCTGCAAATATGGTGAATGCAGCGGATGGAGGGAAGCAATGGAGCAAAAGATTTTGGCTTACGATCAAAAGATGGTTGCTTATGATGAAAAGATCGTGGCTTATGAGAAAAGGATGGTGGCTTATGAGCAACAGATCGTGCCTTACGAGACAAAGGATGGTGCTTCTGAGCAAATCAAAGGTGATTCTTCTGGTGGTGATGGATTCGACATCCCCAAATGTAGCAGTTGCAATTACAAAGAGTGCGACGATTGGCGTAAAGGCATGGTGATGGAGATGGCGGCCGTGAAGGAGACGATTGAGCAGTTGAAGAGCAAAACTATTGTAAAACCTGCAACGGCTGTGGAATCACCACAAACAGAAGAGGAGAAGAAGCATGAAGAAGTTTGTCCGAGGCTGCCAGTGGATATTTACAAGCCATTGAAGCGGAAAAAAGTTTTGGCGTTGAGCGCATTTATCAAAAAGAGGAAGAAACAAAAAGATGTTTTTCTTGGATTGCCGATGAATTACCTAGATTTCAAACAACTGATGAACAAGAATGTGTGGCTGTGGGACATTGTAAGTTTATTTTTGAATGATTTTCTGAACTTCACATCGTTGTAGGGAACATTCTAACTGTGTTCGGAACATCATTAGTATGCTTGGAACAACAAAAGCATTTCTAGCTTCTCATAGATTTATAGAACATCACACAGTCGTTCTAAACATGGAATGATGTTCGGAAAGACAGACCTTTCCTTCACTCACTTATACTCCAATTATTTTTTGTCTCTCTTATATGTTCTGCAGTATGTTGAAGCTGTGCTGACAATGATGCGGGAGAGGCATTTGAATTACCCCTATCATTACGATCAAAGTGACCTCATTCTGGATATGGCATTCTTGACAATGATGAAAAAACACTACTACCAATTGGAAAAAGAGGCGCACGATGATAAGATACCGCTGGATGAGGCGTTGAATGCGTATAAGTTTGATGAGGAGTATCTGAAGTATGCACGTGGAAAGCTACCCTACCCAGGGGGTAGGTGTTGGGCTGGTGCTAAGAGGATCTTCGGCGTCTTCAACATCAACGACAATCACTACGTGTTGGTGGTGTTTGACATGGTTGAAGCGAAGGTTTGGGTGTATGATTGCAATCATGGTGTTAATGATGATGAAAAGTTCTTGCCAATAATTGTTCCCATTCTGTACATGTTCCCGACCTATGTCAGAAATTCTAAGCTATTCAAAGAATTGGATCCGATGTGTAATGAAGGAGACATGTGGTTGTTTGAGAGAGTGCCAAGATCACTTTGTCCACAAAATCTAACAGGGAAATCCTGTGGAGTGTTCGCGTTGATGTACATTGAGCATCTCATTACAAACACCCCCCATGAAAAAAATTTGTGACAATGAGGCTGATCAGTGGAGGCGACGTTTAGCCGTTTATATTTTCGACGGCAAAATGAAGCCTTGATTTGGGGAATATGTAATATTTGGATAATCTTTTAACTTTTTTTTGGTAATGTAATTAGGTATGGATGACTTTTATTTTCTTAGCCAAGTAACAAGTAACAGCTTTTGATGTGCTTAAATATTAAATATTGACGATTATTACATCAGTTCCAGAACGACATGAATCTGTTCCTGAAATGCAAAGTGATGTTCCAAACATCTGCAACATTTAATTAAGTTTACCCTGGAACAATAATACTTCATTCTGGAACGACAAGTCGTTCCTTAGAAAATGTAAAATACATATTATATCGAGACACAAATGGCACAATAATATAATAAACATATAAAATTATAACTAAAACAATCATAAGCAATCGAACTTAGGGTAGTGGTGCTTCAGGTGGTGTTCCTGGTGGTGTGGAGTACGGGACATAATCAATTCCCTTTTCAGCAAGCAGCCCTTTAAGCATTCTCTTCATCCTTCTTATGTCCCTTCTATAATTATGGAAGAATTCTTCAAATTTGAATTTCCATTCCCACCCTTCATACCTTAGTTGGTCCAAGCCATTGTTCGAATTTCCAGAATCTGAATGTGAACTCGAGGAAGGAAGTCTAGACCATCTTGAACTCGATGCTCCACTTATAGGTGCTCCCCTTGTTCTTGGACGACGAGGCATTTTGAAATGTGATAGATCAATGTGTGACTGTTGGGTATTTATCAATGTGTGAATGTGAACAAAGGGGCAATCGACGAGTCTGTTGGGAAGGGCTTTATCGAAAGTGACTTTTGATGAAACTCGTAACCGTTATGTACTACTCAAACGAGTGCAACTGATAATATTGTAACTGTTGTACCTTTTAGATTTTAACATGATGTTCGGAACATTATTAATATCGTTCGGTATACTGTGCTTATTTTAATTATATATAGATGGATTAGTTTTTTTAGAAAAAGAACAGAGCATATCAAGTGCTCATCAATTGTTCAGAACAAGATATATATGTTTTGCGCGGAATAACGATGTTCCAAACGAGATACTCTAATTGTATAAAGGTTAATAATGTTTCAGAACGACACAAAAACTTTCTGAACGGCGTGATGGAGTTCTGAACTAGATAAAAGTAATTTCCATTGATAATCATTGTAGAGCTTTACAAAAAAGAATGCTAGTTATATTAGCATTCAAATGGAGAAACTGCACATCACTGTCAGTGCTTTACAAAAGGAATGCTACTTATACTAGCATTCTACCAAAAGATACTAGATTATAAACATTCAAAAAGAAATATATAATAACATTAATAGGAACATCCAAATCTAGCGTGAAGGAGAGGAGTAGAAGTCAAGGTAATGCATCGCCTTATCAGCAAGCAGCCCTTTGAGCATTCTTTTGATCCTTCGCGTTTCCTTCGTCATCTTTCTGACGTCCTTTTTGTAGTTATGTAGGAAGCCCTCAAACTGGAACTTCCAACCCCACACTTCTGCCCTTAGTTGTTCCAATATGTCAATAGCTCTTTCAGTTTGTGATTCGTCTGCAAATGATAATGCCCTAGAGGTGGAGGCTTCTCTAGCCGTGGAGGCTCCTCTGGACATGGAGGCTCCTCTAGCCGTGGAGGCTCCTCTTGCTCCTCTTGTTCGTGGTTGACGTGCCATTTTTGATGATGAATAGTTTGAAGTGTAAGTTGATTAATGTGGATTGAAATTTCTTGAATTGTAAGTTGATGAATATGGATTGAAATGCTTTGAATCGTTGGGTATTTATAGAAGTTGAGAGAGGCAACCGAAACGTTTGTAGCCGTTTGGTGTATTGGTATTTGAGCGGGTTGTATTGTAGCCGTTTGTGTATTTCAAATTTTGAACGGGTTCCGAACGTCAGCCTATTTGTGTAATTGGTGTAACGTATCCACGAAATGATGTTCCGAACATCATTTTGACCTACCTGCAAACCTGGTCTAGTCTCTAGATGATAGGTGTATTGGTATTTGGAAATTGTATTGTAGCCGTTTTTGAATTTCAAATATTGAATCTATTGTTCGGAATGACACTGTACATAAGTATAATTCGCGTAACATATCCTTTACACGATGTTCCGAACATCATTTCGATCTAGCCCAATGTCGTGATAGATTATTACATTGGGCGCGTGAACAACATTTATTTACCAACGGTAATAAAAATACACCACCCAACATATATATACGTTCATTATTTATAAAACAAGTTTACACAATTACATCAAACATCCAGATTAAAATGTCTAGTAGATCCGTTAATAGCGGCAGTGTTGTACCATTTTGTCGATGTGGAGATTATGTAAAGTTAACAATATCGTGGACTCAGCTAAACCCAGGAAGGAGGTTTTACGGATGCAAATATGGTCAGGTTAGGTGATGGGTTTATTTTCTTTCTTGAATTTATTTGTTTGTTGTATTTATTTTCTTTTTTTTATGTAGGCAAATGGCTGCAACTACTTTAGATGGCATGATGAAGAGATGTCAGATCAAGCAAAGAGAGTAATATGGGGTCTACTTAAGAAGTTGAAAGCTGTTGAAGAAGAGAGGAAAGCGGCACGTTTATGGCGGAAAAAATTGGGTTTTGGGGTACTGCTAGTTGTGGTGCTAATCGTTCTCATATTCTGTACTTGGATCAAGTGTTGGTTCATAGTTTAGTTTCTATATTTCCAATTGTTATGTTTTGTGCAGTAATGATCAAGAAATTTTATTTGAAATTGTTATTTTGTCCTATAATTTACCATTGTACCCTATGTCGTTCCGCACGACACACTTCATGTTTCAATCATATCGCGATCTGATCTGAACAAATCCGTTAACAGAACGATGAAGATAGCAACATCGAAATATGGCGCTCCGAACGTGTTATTCATGTGACAAACATATTTAGCATGTTCGAAACCACTAAGATGGATGTGCAGTCATTTGTCACTCTAACAAGTATGCTTGGTAATTTAGGGTGATATTGATCATATCACTTTAATTACCTAGTCATAATGATCATCATTTGCCACTCTAACAACTCTACTTGGCTGTTTGGCACTCTAACTACTCTAACTGTGAAGAGTATGATAAAGATAGCAACAATAGAACATCGCGCGCGGAACATCACAATAACGCGACAAGCGTCCAGCTGATGTTTGAAACAATGGTATATGTATGGATCATCATTTCTCCCTATAACAAGTATAGTTTGTTATTTATAGTGATAGTGATCGTCATTTGTCACCCTAACAAGTATAGTGGGTCATTTCTAGTTAAAATGATCATCATTTGACACTCTTACAGGTATGTTGGGTCATTTCAGATTAGAAGGATCATCATTTGTCTGTCGAACAACTCTAGTTGGCCATTTCTACTCATAATGATCATCATTAGTCACTCTTACAGGTATCGTGGGTCATTTTTAGGTATAATGATCATCCTTTATTACTCTTACAAGTGTAGTTGGTCATTTATTATATGTATGGATCATCATTTCTCCCTATACCAAGTATAGTTGGTCATTTATAGTGATAGTGATCATCATTTGTCACTCTTACAAGTATAGTTGGTCATTTATTATCATAATGATATTCATTTTCCACTCTTACAAGTATTGTTGGGTCCTGCCTAGTCATAATGATCATCATTTGCCACTCTAACGACTCTACTTGTCCATTTCTACTCATAAGGATCACCATTTGTCCCACAAACTACTCTAAGCGGTCTTTGTGATGAAAGTGGATGAATTTATCGCTCTTACAGGCATAGTGGGTCCTTTGTAGGTATATAATGATCATAGTTTGTCACTCTAACTACTCTAACTGTGAAGAGTATGATGAAGATAACAACAATAGAACATCGCGCTCGGAACATCACATGAACGCGACAAACGTCCAGTTGATGTTCGAAACATTGGTATATGTATGGATCATCATTTCTCCCTATAACAAAAAAAACAATTGTGCGATCCGAACGGCCGTTTTATGCGACGAACATAGCGGTTGCGTTCCGAACATTTGTTTTCATTCTGGATATTTGGACGTGTATAATGTTAATTATCATCATTTATACCTGGAACATAACGGTTGCGTTCCGAACATTTGTTTTCATGTTGGAACACAAGTTATATGTTCCGAACGTGTTGTATGATTTTATTAACTTTTCCAGAAATGGAGTAGACCGAGTTGTCGTTTGGAACATCGTATATAATATCCTAAACGACAGTTGATGTGTTGCGAACTATAAGCAAACATGATGGTTTGGAGACAGTTTAACAGTACTAATTAAAGACCTTCATAATAATATTAATTGAAAAGAGATACAAAAGCATATTCATAAACAGTAGAACTACTTAAACATCTAATATATAATAGCGTCTTCGTTATTGTTTTGACCTCCACCGAATTGATTTTGCAAAATCCTCTCAATCCGATCTATCTGCAATTGCATCTGCTCAAGTTTTGTCTCGAGTGTTTGAATGGACCTCTCACAATTATCTGCTACCTCTTTGATGTCAACAACTTCATAATGCACGTCTAGCAGTCTTGTGGGAAGCGACTTGTTTGGAGGCTCTCGGACTCGGTGGTACTTATTCCATGGATCGTTTAATGCGTTATTGGCCATCTGCATGAAAAGTTGTTTAAAATTTAGAAAAGAATCAAAGTGGATAGTTATGTTTAAGGAAATATAAACAGATTAGATGTTGAAATCGTTTTAGGAAAAAGGCAGAAAATATGGAAAACTTGAGTACCTCAACTTGTTCTTCCTTGATATAGAAACTGGTGAAAACTGAACGTAATACTTGGTTAATGCGAAATGAATTATGAATTGTGAATTGGGTGTTCATCAAAGTGGAGGTATTTATAGATGTTTTGAAGCAAATGAAGGGACGCATATTTACAAGTGTGAATGTGTTTTTTGACGTGACAGTTGCAGCAACCAACTTGTATTTTAGCCATTTAGTGTATTGGTATTTGGGCATCCCAACTGTTCATTGTAGCCGTTTATGTCTTTTAAATTTTGAATAGCTTGTTCGGAACGTCACGTATAAAAGTATAATATAATATCATCGACACGAGGTTCCGAACATTTCCTATAAGGTAGCACTTGGTAAACGCTACGACTATGAATTGTGAAATAAAGACCTCACAAGATTTCACATGCCTTGACATCATTCGGAACATCACATGTAATATCCTAAACAAAAAGGATGTGTTGCGAACAATATGCAATTATGTGCACAACATAATCGCAAAAGATGCAGTAAAGCAAATCTGTGCAAACCATAAGTTAAGAAACAAATTTGGCCAAATATGTACACAATATAAATTATACAAGTAGGACGAAAAGTCCATTATGCAATTCAAATAAATATCCAAATAATCGAAATTATAACGAGGACGATATAAATATCCAATTCACAAACTCAATTTGTAGGCTGACTTGTAGCCTCATTTCCACTACGAACAACGGGGCATGTAGTTTTCTTGTGCCCATATCTCTTGCAGTTGCCACATTTATTTCTCCTCTTTGGAAGACGCTCCCCAATAGATCGAATCCGGTTAACCCTTCTCCTTCCACGGTTGTTCGGCTTTGGGGGCGGAGGCACTGGATAAAGTATCTCTTCAGCAGGGACGACCCATGATTCTTCAGGAGGTCATTGACAGCCTCTGCATAGGTAAGGATGTATGCTTGTGTTGTGTAATATCCAGAAGTGTATTCATACACTCTACTTCCATATTCATCGCCATGCAACCCCCTAATTGTTGCCATAGCATGTACACAAGGTAACTGATCAAGATCAAACTCCCTACATGTACATGTCCTCTCATATAGATCAACTTCTGCCTCAAACACAAGATGCTCGGATGTCTATCCGAAACTATGCACAACTCTTCACTATCTGAAACTATGCAGCGTAATTGTTCGAAAAAATACTCATATGAGGCGTCGCACTCTTTGTCTACAACACAAAAAGCAACAGGGAATACGTGACTCATTGCATCCTGAGCAACAGCAGATAGCAACACCCCTCCATACTCGCCAGACAAATGTGTACCGTCAACGGCTAGGACTTTTCTCACGTAAGTAAATCCCCTGATCCACGCTCCATAAGAGAGAAAAAAATACAAGAACTTCCCTGTGCTAGAAAGCCTCAAATCTGTCTTGGTTCCTGGATTCTTGCTCCTAACCATATAAGCATAAGCATCAAGAATTTCAATACCTTTCGCATGTGTTCCCCGTGTCAAAGATTTTGCAAATTGACAGCCCCTAAGACACTTCCAGTAGCTAACCTTACAACCAAAATCGTTGTTAAGGGACTCCCTGACAGCTTTTGTGGTTGGACCTTTTCCCATTAAATATTTACCTTTCATGAACTCACCAATTATCTGGGCAGAGGCGTGTGAATTATGACTGGAATGATGTTGGACACCGCATGTGTGCATGTTATTGTAAACGCTAATGTTGAACCTATCATTACTTTTATACCTCATTGCCCTTAACCACCATTTGCATTTCACATCTAAACATCTAGCATTAAAAATCTTTGCAGTATTCTTCAATGGTTTGTAATTAAAACGATGTTTAACTGCTGCAATCTTCAATTTGGTGACCAGTTCTTTCTTATTGGGGAAAGTCATACCTTTTTCAAAACCTGTGCCATCAACGAAGTGAAATATCGGCTCGCTGCTTTGTATTGGAAACACAGGGGTATAAATGGCAGGATGTTCCTCTACATATTTGTCTTCTACTTCTTCTTCTTTTTCTTCATCTACATCTACGCCTCCTCTGTCTTCTTCTACCCCTCCTCCTCTGTCTTCTTCTACTTCTTCATGTAAGTCATCCAATCGCTGACTAAAATCATGCCCTCCACTATTTGGCATTTATTGGTCATTAGAACCAACACATTCCTCCGTCGTTGAAACCACAATTACCCTTAGCGTGGGCCTAGCACCATTATGATCAACGTCAGCCATATAAAGGCGTACATCATCATCGTTTCTTATTGTAACGGGAGGAGTCTTTTGATTTGCGGCAACACTCAGCATGTAAGTAATGCAAATGTCCCTCGGATTGTCTCTTATCCCCCAACTTCCGATGATTTTGTTAAGTAGAACATCATACGTAACATCTCTAGGCACAAGAATGGGTCTTGACTCTTTAACCTTCGGAACCCAAAGCATAACATTTAGAACGCTCCACCCATTCACCTTGATAATTAACTCCTAATATAACCTCAACAATCGATGGTCACCTGCAATAAATTGGAATGACCAACTATTAGTATTACTAATATTTATACA
Organism: Petunia secreta; assembly: GCA_029990175.1. Taxonomy (NCBI): domain Eukaryota; kingdom Viridiplantae; phylum Streptophyta; class Magnoliopsida; order Solanales; family Solanaceae; genus Petunia; species Petunia secreta. The sequence continues at coordinate 705,611 of JARKIP010000159.1, forward strand.
GTATGTTCCAAACCTCAATGTTCTCGTTTGGAACATCCCTTATGACGTTCTGAACATCAGATTACAGTTTTTCATTGCTCAATGCAAGATGTTCCAAACCTCAGTGTTGCTCGTTTGGAACATCTCATGCAGACGTTCTGAACATCACCTTACACTTTTTCGATGCTTAATGCAAGATGTTCCAAACTGCAACAGAACGCTCAAACATCCTACAGAATGTTCCGAACATTATCTGTGAAAATTCCAATAAAATACATACGCCGCGTAAGATGCTAGCGATATGTTTGGAATTACAATTACGGCCATAGGAAAGTCGAAATGGTGTTTGGAATTTCACGCAGATTGTTCGGAGGAACTGAATCCGTAACAACCCCGAATCAACAAAAACAACAAAAAACATGTTCGAAAATTTAGTACACTTACCGGAGATGACTGGATTGATACGGTTAAAATTGGAGGAACAAGATTTCTCCTTTAATGGATAAGAAACGACCAGATTTAACGAAATGCCGTATAACCCAAATGTGGGTGATCTCAGCTTGTATTGCCTAAAACTGGTAAGGATATTCAAGATAATAAGCTCAGCAGCTATGGTGGAATGGGTATTATTTCGATCTACGAAAGGAAGCTCAGCAGCTATGGTGGAACTTTGGGCGGGAATGGAATGTGGAAAAAATGGAGGGAAAACGGGGGAGAGAAGATAGGGAAGCAGCTAGGGAATGGCCAAATTTGGCAAAAAACTACTTTATATACATGGACTATTGTGCAACTTACAAAACATTGGGGTGAGAATGTTACATAGTTAATAACACTAATTAAATGAGGACCCTAGATTTCATGTTTAAAACTTGAGCCTTTTTCCACACAAAAAAGACTTGGGGAGACCTGCCATGCCAAACCCCCTAGTTACTTGGGTAAGTTTAAAAAAGGTTCCTAAGCTAGTCTTTTAATAATGAAAAGGGCCTCAAGTTTTAAAAAATAGGTATAGGGTCCTCCATTAGGATTAGTGTTAATTGGGTAAAAGATGCATACAAACTTAACCCACAAGTTTTTAAGTTTACACTTTGCACCCTCTAATAAACCCTCATTTTACCACCCCCCCCCCTCTCCAAAATGGCAAAAAAAGTTTCCCACCCAATAGCTCCCCCCCCCCCCCCGCCGTCCCCCATCACTGCTCCGCCGATTCCGGCGAGTTTCCGGCCATTTTTTTTGATTTTTTGGTTCACTATCAGCTCCCCAAAGTAGATTCAACAACTATTTCCAAGTATATTGTGTATTTGCAAAAGATTTGTTCTAAAAAAATTTGAGAATTGTCAAAATTTGCTCAGCCATTTACAACACGAATCTCAACTAATCGCCTTGGATTTTCAGCCACATTTGGTCTCTGGTAAGTGTTCTTTAACTTTATAGTCGAGAAATTTGATTTGAAGCTAAAAGCTACCGGATTGAGAATTTTGAAGAACTGGGTTTGGTTTCTGGCCAAACATCCGTCGACGAGATGGTTGATGTTTAAACATCTCGTTGATGTTTTTGTGCACATCGTATCATATGTTTAAACATATGTGCTAATGCTGAGCGTATGTTTAAACCATTAAACATTTGGACTTATGTTTAAACATCATGCATGATGTTTGAATATAAATCAGGATTACTAAACATCATTGAGGATGTTTAAACATAAGTCCAAATGTTTAAACATTTTAACTGATGTTTAAACAACCTCAATAATGTTTAGTAATCCTGAATGATATTCAAACATCATGCATGATGTTTAAACATCTAAAAAAATATTTAAACATTTGTATCGATGTTTAAACACTGTAATTTATTTTACATATGTTTGAAGCAGTACCTTTCATTTTTTGTGAATATGGCTTCTATAAACAATTGTATTATGAAATTTATGCTATAAGGATCTAATTTAGACCCTCTTTGTATCTTCAGGACAAATAATGGGGCCCGTATTATTGGTAGTTGATTATCTCGGCGAATGGGTGGAGAAAGCTAAAAGTTTTGTTTGGGTTCCCGTTGTGAAAGAGAGTAGACCTATTCTTGTTAGTAAGCAGGTTACTTATAATGAGCTGGTTGAAAAAATCATTCAAAGTTGGGGAATTCTTGATGATCCGAGGGATCTATCTATTACGTACTTGTTGAGCATTGTAAAGCAAAAGACTGCACCCTCTCACATTAGGAATGACATTGATGTCTCTCTTTTTATGGCTGATGTGGATGCATCTGGTGCTAGGCCCACTCTACGTGTAAATGTGGTTCCTCGGACTGAAAATTCTAATGAACAAAATCATGGGTTGGATGACATTGCAGAGGAGGCTTCATTAAATATGAATGTGGCTGAGAAAGAAGAAGATGAAGAAGCAAAAGAAATCCAAGAAGATAATGACGTACAGTTTCCTGATTCAATACCATCACAAGGCAGCCACACTCGGCCGGACGGCACTGGTTTCTACACAGGGCAAACATTCACGAACAAGCGCGAGTTGGTTGTGCTGTTGAAGCTTGCTGCAGTGAGAGTGCCTTTCTATTTTCAGTATGTGAAGAATAAGAAGAATGTATTTTGTGCTAGATGTGTGGACAAGAATTGCCACTGGTGGATTCAAGCCATGAAGTACAAGAGCTGTGACATATTTTATATCACTGTCTACAACAGCCAGCACACTTGTGGTTCTGAGCATTCTAAAAGCCATCATCCACACGCCACGTGCAATGTTGTTGGAGAGTACATGAAGAACAGATTTCATGATGGAAAAGCACCATCCACCAAAGAAATCAAGGATGCAGTTCTAGCAGAGTTGGGTTGCAAAATAAGCTATTGGAAGTGTCTCAAGGGCAGCAACATTGCAAAGTGTTTGGCAAGGGGGTCACCCGAACATGGCTATGCCATTCTTGGTGCATACAGCTATATGATTCGGCATTCAAATGAAGGAAGCAAGACAGCATTATAGCTTGATGAACAAGGGAGGTTTCTATTTTTTTTTGTTTCTTACGGTTTGTGGATCAGGGTGTTTAAGACTATTAGAAAAGTGCTGGCTGTTGATGGCACTTTTTTGACGAGTCCATATGGTGGAGTGTTGTTGTCCGCTGTCGGTCAGGATGCTCAAAATCACATCTTTCCTCTTGCATTTTGTGTAGTTGACAAAGAGTGTGATGCCGCCTACGAATTCTTTTTTGAGCAATTGGTCAGAATAGTCCCTGACGATGATGAGTTGTGCATAATCTCCGACAGGCACAGAAGCATTGAAAAAGCTGTTTGTAAGGTTTTCCCATTTGCTAACTATGGTTATTGCATGAGGCACCTTGGTGAGAACCTCCGCACGACTTTTCATTGTGGAGATTTAATTGGTAAGTACATTACCGCAGCGGAGGCGTATACGGTTGCTCAGTTTGATAAGCATTTGAAAGAAATTGAAGAAATTGACCCGAGGGTATCCAACTACCTGGTTGATCTTGGGGTTGAGAAGTGGAGCAGAGCACACTTCCCTGGAAACAGGTACAGCTTATTACACCAAACATATACTTGGATGTTTGAAACATTATTGTTGATGTTTGAAACATAGTGTTGGATGTTTAAACATATTAACGAATGTTCCAGTATGTGTGACTGCATTTCCTGTTTATTGTTTGTTAATATTGTAGGTTCAATGTGATGACCACAAACATTGCCGAGTCGGTTAACTCAATGTTCAGGAATCACAAAGTATTTCCAATTGATGCGCTTTTCAATGCTATAAGCAAGAACTATACTGAAAAGTTTCTTCAGAGGCGCATGGAATTTTTGTACAGTTCGAACACTTGTGTCCCCTTAATTGAGGAGGTGATAACAGCCAACAATTTTTTGGGCAGCAAGCTTTTGGTGCATCGAGTGAATACCTGTTTTTTCAAAGTTAAAGGAGTAGGTCCAACAAATATGACTTATGAGGTGGACCTACACAACAGGACATGTACTTGCAAGCGGTTTGATTTGGACAAGATACCTTGTCCACATGCTATGACAGCTATGAGGTTGAAGTATCCAGATGAGTTTGGGAGGAAAATCTATGAATATACGTCGCCATATTATTATGTAGATTCCTACTTGCCTGCATATGTCGAATCAATCTATCCAGTTCCGGATGAACAATCTTGGCATGACTGTCCTCATGAGCTGAAGGAATGGAAATTACCTAGCCCTTACTTGAAACATGGCCGTGGAAGAAGGAGGATGAAAAGAATTCCATCCGTTGGGGAGCGATTCAAAAAGAGGAGAAACAAATGCGGGATTTGCAAAAAGCTTGGCCACAAAAAAACTACCTGCCCAACAGTTACAAGACCAAGTCAGAACGATCCCACAAGTGTTTAGCTGCTGCTTTGAACAATCCTTTTATTTGGGTGTTTGTTGTTGAATTTCTCTCTTTTTAGACAATCCTTTAATATGTAATCTCTATTTAGACAATCCTTTATTTATGTTTGTAGTAAGTTATTAAGGTGTGTCTTGTTTTTTCATGCTTTGCCTACTTCCTTGTTCCATATAAAATGTTTGATCGCACTTGAGTCTGTTCCAGACATCTTGCACAATGTTTAAACATATAACAATATGTTTCAACATCACGTGTAATGTGTAAACATATTATGAAATGTTTGAGATTCCACCTAATATATTAAACATCCCACTGGATGTTTAAACATCACGACGGATGTTTTACAGTAACTGTTAAAAACTGCACGTCTACACTGAAAAGACGAGTTCTCCTGAAAAGACACATTTCAAAACTGTACGACTGCACTGAAAAGACACATTCATTCCACAAGGTGCCTCTTAAATATAAACGGTGACTTTTGAAAACCACATTGACATCCTATAAATACCTAACACTATATGCACCAACAGTATATGTGAATTTTCCATCACCAACAACTTCAACAACATAAATATGTCTGAAGCAGGATCAAACGACGCCTTGCAGGTTGGCAATAGTGATCAGGCATCACGTCACAACCAACCAATACAGAATACGCCACAAAGAGAACGACGAGACGATATAAATTGGGAAGTTGCAATTCTAAAGGACGACATGGCAGAGATGAATCGAGCCATAGAAATAGTACGAGCAGATTTATGGTGTTTAAGGTACAGGCACGCGAGGGATCACCGAAGGGTCATGCAAATAATTACACAAATTTTGGATGAACTGGACCTGGAGATTGAAGGCGTATGAAGTTTATGATATATTTTAAGTTGTTATATATTACCTTAGTTTCCGTATTTAACATATTATTATGTTGTAAACTTTATATCATGTAACGTATTATTATGTTGTAAACTTTATATCCGTACGTCGTAAACTCTACTATTATTTAATTTAGTCGTTTAGTCTCTTTTTTACAACTGCGTCTTCTCATTTTAGTATAGTACTTGCAATGTTTAACAAGCAGGCGGAATCTTAAACATTTAACACGATGTTTAAACATATGTCGTTATGTTTAAGATCTCACCAAATTACTTAAATATAATGTGTTATGTTTAAACATTTGTCATGATGTTTAAACATCCCATGTGATGTTTAAACATATCAGGTTATGTTTAAACATCACATGGGATGTTTAAACATATTATGATATGTTTAAACATCATGACAAATGTTTAAGATTCTGCCAAATATACTCAACATCACCCTCTGATATTTAACATTTCGTAAGATGTTGCACATCGTACGAGATGTTTCAAACATCTGATGGTATGTTTAAACATCGTAGAAGATGTTTGAAACATATGACCATATGTTTAAACATATCATGCTATGTTTGGATGAAACAATCTATTTTTTTTGCAAGTATGCAACCATATGTTGAGTTATGAGACGTGTAATTACACATTTTGAAGGATAAACTTAATGATTAGGTATACAAAGTATAATTCCATTGATATTGAAGGTGTTTGAAATGATAACACTGATGATTGGTGTTTCTATCAATCAAGATGGAGGGTGTTTGAGTGAAAGGTGATAGTGTTATGAGTGATAAAACCAACAACTAAGCGTTTACATGTATTTTTATTGAAGGGTGAACATATTGGTTGTTTAAACACCAATAATTAGTCGTTCCCTATGTGCATGTGAATGATTTTGAACAAAATTGGAGTGAGAACTCTATTTTAACTTGTTCACTTATGTAGATGAACATTAACAAAAGAGTTTGGAGTGACCTATCAAGGGATTAGAGTTAATCTAAGTTTTCATCGACAATTGAAGAAAAAAAACACTTTAAAGTAAGTATATATTGATAATTGAAATCATTCTTATTGAAAGCTCAAGCTTAAGCTTAAACATCATGACAGATGTTTTGAAACATATGACTATATGTTTAAACATTTCATCAAATGTTTAAACATATCATTATATATTTAAACATCATGACAGATGTGTGAAACATCTGATGGTATGTTTAAAACATCAGGACAGATGTTTGAAACATATTACTATATGTTTAAACATTTCATCAAATGTTTAAACATATCATGATATGTTTGGATGAAGCAATCTATTTTTTGCAAGTATACAACCATATGTTGAGTTATGAGACGTATAATTACACATTTTTTTGCAAGTATGCAACCATGATTATGTATGCAGTTATTCTACCTGTGTAAAAGGGAAAAGATGAAGGGGTGTATGTGGGGTTATGAAGGGGTGCGTTTGAATTTATGAAGGGGTGGATGTGAATAGGCATATACACAACTACATATGAATAGGCACCTCTTGTAACCATCACATATTCAACCGAAAAGGCACCAAATTTAGCCTATATATATGTTCCATAATTACTTCTGTATAAATGTTTCAACCTGGAAAGGCACCAAAGGCATCCGTGAAGATATTGCAACCTGGAACTTCTGTATAAATGTTTCAAAATGTTTAAACATATCATTAAGATGTTTACACATATATTGACATGTTTAGACATTTGGATGATGTTTCAGCATATTCCAATTAATAATTTAAACATCTGAATTATGTTTCAACATAGTCAAGTATGTTTACACATATGATGAAATGTTTAAACATCCACACGATGTTTCTTAAATCAAGTGAGATCTGTCCAGTGCACACAACCAAAGTATTTACATAAAACATATAATTATCCTTACATGACGACCAACAAAACATAACATAAAACAAATTAAGAAAACAAGCCAAAATAAATACTTAATTATTCTTACATGCCAACAAATACTTAATTGTCCAACCATAACTTATCAAACTACGGTACCATCTTCCCACGAAATATGTCCACAGCCCATTTCACCCTAAAATTCACCATGGTGTTATCACAGAGCTTGTCCCAGGGAGTCTTTGTAAGAAGGTGTTCAATGAAGGCAAGGGCATAAGCACCTGATGCAGTACGAGTGTTGTTTGTCGGGAGGTCTTTCACACGTTCATATGGCCACACTTTTTTGTTCAGGATATCCTCCCGGCAAACTTTGGAACATCTCGCACTGTCTGATGAAAATGGGGAAAAGGGAAGTGATGGGCTTGATCAGTGTGTCAAATTCATCATCAGTGTTGTCACTGTACATGGAGTCGTATACCCTTATCTTACCTCCTCCACAAGGAACTCCACAGTGACAAAATGAACCCCTTTCAATTTCATAAGACAGAAAATTCTCTTCACCCCAGCCCACTTCACACCCCCCTGAGTTCGGCTGCTTACCTTGTGCATAGTCCAGCATGTCATCCTTGAATTGAACAGTCTCAAGCTGTACTTCTAGGGGCGCAGCCAATGCATCAGCGAGTACACGCTGCTTCTTGTAAAGCTCACACAATTTCTTAGAGAAATTCAAATCCAAATGACATCAGATTTGAGATAGAACTGGGAGTGGGCATTCTTTTTAAGCCTCATCAGGGCTCATGATTTCCTCAACATACTGCAGAAAAGGAAAAAAAATAAGGAAAAAGAAAACACATAAAGAACAGGCAAAACATGTCAACATCAGGGGAAATGTTTAAACACCAGACATAATGTTTAAACATATTGTGATATGTTGCAACATCGTATAGATGTTTAACATTATATAAACATATATGCGTAATGTTTAAACATTAACTAATATGTTTACACATTATGTATTATGTTTACACATATCATAAGTTATTTGTGATGTTTAAACACTGCTTGTTATGTTTGCACATCCCAATCCATGTTTAAATATCTGATCTAATATATGCACTAAGAAAAAAGAATTAGGGTGAACTGCGTGTACCTTTTCCTTCAAACTGCTTTCCATTCTAATGATTTCTTCCAGATCCTTGTAATTGTACTCATGCCCAAGAAAAAGTGGACTTTTTTCATTTTTCTTCTCTGCCAAGAAGGCATCCAATGCAGGTTTACTCTTCTTATCCACAGCCTTGTAAATATCAATCTTTCCCCTCACTATCTTCTTCTTCCCCTTTCATCCTGAAGCAGTAAATGGGGATTTCAGAACTCTACTAGGGAAGATGCTTCTCAAACCTATTCTCTTGGGCACCTGTGTTTTCATCATTTCCTTCAACTCAACTAACATAGTCTCAATCCCACCAACCTTCAACAACAATTTATCAGTGTCCTCCTTGCACTTTAAGCATTTGCAAGTGCACTCTCCAGTCAACGTACCCACACCTGCTTCTTCTCTCCTCACAACTCCTCCTCTAGTACTGCCACCATCTTCTTTTCTTCTAGCAGGTCCTCTACTGCTGCCATCTTCTTCTCTTCCAATAACTCCTCCTCTACCCTCATCCTTCCTTCTAGCATATCGAAAAAGATCCCCAGCAATTCCAGTGTACTCTCTTCCACTTACTCCAAAAAGATCAGCACCCTTGCCCCCACTGTATCCCGTCAACATTGCACCACGACTTAGCACAACATGTTCTAGAGGGGTGTTAGGAACAACAGCTTGTTTCCTCAACATTGTCACCCCATCCAACTGCCGCATCAAGCCATCAATCACTACGTCCTCTACATCCTCAAATGGCACAAAGTCATGGAGCACATCCCTCAACTCTTTGGGTGTGGGTATGAGGTAAGGGTGCACCTCCTGCAATAAAATAACCACAAATGTTAAAACTAATGTTTAAGGATTTATTGTAACATTTAAACATCAGTACCAGTGTTTAAACATCACGACTAATGTTTAAACATTTCGTGTAATGTTTAAACATCACTAATAATGTTTAAGCATTTATTGTAACATTTAAACATCAGTACCAGTGTTTAAACATCACGACTAATGTTTAAATATTTCGTGAAATATTTAAACATCACTACTAATGTTTAAGCATTTATTGTAACATTTAAACATCAGTACAAGTGTTTAAACATTTAGTATAATGTTTAAACATTTTGTGTAATGTTTAAACATCACTACTAATGTTTACACAAATAATGCAGTGTTGAATGTGAAAGAACTGGGGAGTAAAAGAAATCCTACCTGGATGTCAACATGCTGGGACACTGCATCTGGGTCCTTTTCTACCTTATCCCCCAACCAACATTTCATCCGTGGTATTGTCTTCTCCTTAGGGTATTCCCTTAGCCTAAGTGCCGGAATAGCCTCTAACACCCATGCCATGAAAGCCCATGGAAATCCATACAGTGTGTAATTCTCAGGAGCCTTCCAGCTTGTAAAATCTTTCAGGATGTAAAACACAGTCAAGTCGAAGCTTTTTCTTCCCCATGGGTACTTGTAAAAGTATTCAGGGGTGCTCGCGAGACAAACCACCCATTCCTCAATACCACTGTTAGTGTCCTTTGAACACAACACTTGGTGCTCAAACCAACACAAACATAAACTAAACCTTATGTCATCATCCTTCACCAGGTCTTCACTCTCTATCAGTTCCAGAATATAATCACTACTTGCAGCCTTCTTCCCCTTCCTTGAAACTAAATCCCACAAATATTTCCCCTTGCTACGAGCTTCATCCATGAAATCATCAGGGGAAGGTAGGGCACAACTCAATCTTGTCATCAAGGCACTCTCCTGCATCCCAAAACGAAGAGGCAGATCATGGAATTTAAACCACGCCTCAAACTTCTTCTGACAAATAACCCGGCGAAGTAAAATGTTGTGAACCAGCTTTGGAGCAAACACACACTTGGGCAAATCGATTAGGTGCCCGAAACAGCTTTCCTTGAATCTTTCCATTATATTAAAATGATGTAAAGCTTTATGAAATTTATCCAACTTCGAGTGCATTGATGATCTAACCGTCACCTTCTTTGTTGCGAACGCATTATTATACTCCATCCACGTCTTCATTTGACTCAAATCAGGCAGGTCAGTCTTTATGCATGGGGTAACCTCATCAGCCAACTCCACCTGAAATTGATACAAGAAAAACAATCATTACACAGTCACATTTCTAATGAAGAAAACATTTTCATGGGTTAAACATTGTTAAGATGTTTAAACATCACCCAACATGTTTCAAACATCTTATAATATGTTTGGAACATAATCTATAATGTTTGAAATAAATCCAAACATCATTTATTATGTTTGAAACATAATATAAAATGTTTGAAACATTCGGAGTGATGTTTGAACATATTCGTATATGTTTGAAACATCATACAAGATGTGTAAACATAAGCTTTGATGTTACCTCCTGTTCTATTGCCTCTACAAATTGATCCTCTGATGTTGCTTGTGTTGTTTCTTCTGTTGTTGCAGGCAAATCATGAACAGCTTTTGTTCTTCCTTCCCTTGCCTCACTAACTCTAACTTGAGGCATAGCACTACCCCTACTTTCTCCCCTTTGTTCATTACTTGGCTCTGTTTCTGCATCCTCTGTACCTTTTTCACTACTTCTTGATCTTTGTTGTTCCTCTTCGTGTTGATTTTTGCTAAGATCCCGACTAGCTTGACTAGCACGACTAGCGTTTGGGCTCTCGAAAGGGACCTGTAAAAGATCCGGTACTGCCCTGCTTCTTTGTCTTTTTGCACGAGGAGATTCACTTTCAGATTCCAAGGGAATTTGCCTGTCTGTGGCTTTGGTTGTGGTCTTCTGGACCTTCTTAGCAGCAGCAGCCGTAGCCTTTACCAGTTGCCTTTTTTTGGGGGGCATGTTGCCTATATACACAAATAACAAATAAGTTTCTTTACACGTATTTCTCATATTTATAAGAACAAAATATGGTGCAAAAAACTTGAGGCCCATTTCCTATTCAACATATACAACTATCATGCTTGTGTACATTAGGCTTGTTATTACCACTCTTCACAAGTTTTAAGAATATTCTAAATGCCTTATCCATATGTGTTACTGAAAAATGCAGTTCAAACATCATGAGTAATGTTTAAACATCACGCTTAATGTTTGTATTCTACAGGGGATGATGTTTAATTATCTCTATTGATGTTTAAATCATCTCCAGCTAAACATCCGATGATATGGCCAAACACAATACAGATGTTTCAAACATCTTACGGGATGTTTGAAACAAACGGATTTTGTTTAACCATATCACCGGCAACTACACAAAAAATTCAGTCAAAACTTCATCATTTCCTCGTCCCAAACCGACCCAGACAGAATCATAAACAAACATAACTTTTAAAATAAAATTCTACGGTTTTTCTTAACAAAAAAAATGGATCAAAAAATTGGTAAAATAATGAAAACAAATGAAGAAAACTACAATGTTGGTGTCGGAGAAGACTTACAATAGAGATTCGGTGACAATCGATGAGTTTTGACAGTCCAATTTTGAGAAAAAAAGCCGGGTCGAAAACGGGTTGGAAGCGGGTCGAAAATGGGTCGTCTTTGAAGAGAGTGATGTTTGGGATTCTTTGGGAAATTTTTGGGGATGTTTGGGTTTTTGATTTTTGAAAAATCAGAAGTTGGGGTAGTAGGGTAGGTAGTGGAGTAGCGGGTAAGTTTGTAAGTTTTGGGTGTTTTAATTTTGCCCCACAATTTTTAAAAGAGTCTAATCACCCCCCCACTTACACTTAATCACCCATTTGAGAGAAAAGAAAAGCAAAAATAAATCAAAGGACCCTTTTTTTCATTCCACACTTGAGAGGCCCTTTTTGTGTCATTTTCTCTAGTTACTTCTATTTTTAATCATTGCCGACTTGTAAATTCTTTTTCTTATTTTCCTTTTTTGGGATTTTATTATTGAGAATATTTGAGATGATGAAAAGTCTAACTCTCTTTTTACCTTGTAATAATGAAATTGAAACAATAGTTTCAATTAGGGACGTCAATGTTTATTTGAAAATTCATCAAAATATGAATCATAATTGAATGTCAGGTTTTTAGTTATGAATTTTATACCAAGCTAATTGTACCAAATAATTAGGTTAGATTTTTTATATTTATAGAAATAAAAGAATTGTTAAACCAAATTAAATAAATTTATGTGTACAACAAAATTGACCAGTCGAAGTGCGTGTAAAATTATGGAAGATTTACAAATATATACAAACTTAACACCAAAATTACAAAAAATACCAACATTATTCCATTTTATAAAAAATATCAACATTTTTTTACACATTATATACAAAAATCAACAAAACTAATAAATTAGGGTTCCTCCTTCTTCCTACTATCCCCCCCCCCCCCCCCGCTACCACCTCAGGCGGTGACGCCACCTAGTCACCGCCGGCCTCCAGTCGCCGGAATTTTTTTTTTTTTTTTTTTTTTTTTTAGATCTTATGTATTTTTACTGTATGGACAGTGTATGGATAGTGTATACATTATGCATACAGTGAAAATACAGTAGATACACACACATACACTTATTGTATGTTTGTATATTCTTTGTATGGGCACCGTAGAACAGTGTATATGTTTTGAATTCACCGGACATACACACTAAAACAAATCATTACGTATTGTGTATTTATTGTATGACAAGTGTATATTCATTGTATGAGTGATGTATATTCACTGTATATATAGTGCATACACCACACATGCAATGGAAATACGCATGACATACATTCCATACAGTTTACAAACACCAATCATACACTCCAACCACCGTGGTTCCGCCATTTCCCACCGGAAAATTCAAAAAAGAAAAAAAAAAGCAAAAAAACAACCAACAACGGCCTATAACAGATCCACAACACAAGCACATTAGATCCACGACGGAAGCACAACAGCGCCACTGTAGCAGCAATGGTTCAGATCTGAGGAACGGGGGAAGGAGACGGAGAAGGAGGCCGAAAAACTAAAAAAAAAAAAAAAGAACGATGCAACTGCGACGCCGTAGTGACAACGACGGGGCAACGCTGGGGATGGGGGAGGCGGGACGACGACGGGGGTGGGGCGGCGATGACTGGCCGGAAAAACAGTTGGGGAGTGGGGGAGGCGGGGAAGGAGAGAGTGGAGAGAAGAGAGGAGAGAAAAAAGGGATTAGGGTTTTGGGTTAAGAGAGAGAAAGAAAAATGATAATATGGTAAATGTCGTTATGTTGTGTAATTTTTCAATAATGTCGGTATTTTTTGTAATTTAACTGCTTAATGCGTCAATTAGCGTAAAAATATCTAAAATTATCTAACAACACCATTATAAAAATAACTAGTTTTGGATACGCGCTTTGCGCGTGTATCCCATACTAATAGTAAAAAAATATAAAAAAGATAAATAATAAATAATAGTAGAATGTGTGCGCAATATTTTGGTTACAGTTATAGTTTGTAGTTGTATGCACTAAATTGAATCAGAATCTTCCTATTGTTAAATATTTTTCAATAACAAATCATCTAAATGTGAATATGAGAAACATAAGATCACGTATATAAGCAAGAGCTTGATGAGAATTTTATACTATCTGATAGTTCTCTTGAACAGTTTAAACAATTTATTTGAATGTCTGTTGGTTTTCTTCGGGAGATAGATTGATTAAAGATGAATGTCATTTCTTCTAACAAAATTAAGTATACTAATTACAATTTGAAAGGTTGCAATTTTGGAAGTATGAATTAATTGCTCATACATATTCGAGAAAACAAAGAGCTGCAAAACTGGCCTTCTTCATTGTACCACCTTTGTGCTTTTATTTATAATTAATTTGACTTTTCATTTTTTGTTATACTTTATTACAAAGCAAACTTAAAGTTCAAACTAAACTTATACGCGTAGGAATTTATTGTTAACAAAGATTGTTTTACTATTAAGTTTTAAAATATAATTCACAAGAAATTCTTATTTTTGTAGTTAAAGGCTAGCCACTTGACCGGGTTTAAGTGAGGCTATTAATGAATTAAGCTTGTTGGTGGTCTGCTTTTCTGTTTTGATTATCTTTATTAGAAGTAAATTTATTTGTTATCTTTATTAATTACGCTGACATTTAGTTGTTTAATTTTTTTTTAAACTTGACACATATGGCAGCATATGTACAATAACATACATATAATTTGTATATGAAATTATGAATACACATCTTTGCTTATATAATATGATTAATCGATTATCTTATCAACCAAAAAAATCAAGGCTACTCTTGCAAACATCTATTCTTAATAAAGGCATCTTTTTTTAATTTCATTCTTTCCAAATCCTCAAAAAGTTTTTATGTAGTGCATACATTTTAACCTCTTGCAATTGTATTCTTTACAATGTTTATTGCCAACGAATTTAAGAGACAATGGAGCAACACTACTTCTTGAAGAAAATTTCTAACGAAGAGGTTCTTATATATGCTATAAGGGAATTCAATCCCCATACATATTTAATTTGTGAGCCATGACATGCAATTTAATTTCCTAAATTTTTTTGAGTATTCTTATTGTTCAAGTACTTTCAAATTCAAGAGAGGAGCAATTTCATATACTATTATTCTTCACAAGAACAGATCACGTATGAAAGAAATTCTATTTTTTAAAATATTAGAAATTAACAAACACGCGCTATTTTTTAAAGAAACAAATCTAAATACTGCATACATCTTCAAAAAATAATTGAATTAGTTATATATTACAAATTTAAGCTAACACATTGTCAATTAAATTTTGATAAGTCGTCCTTCTGAAATTTGACTGCTTTAATAGACGATGATGGCAATAGAATTCTTTTATCAATTTTATCATCTCCATAACCTTCAGCCATATCTATCTGAATTCTGCCTTTGAATAATTCTCTTCTCAAGATTGATTTCTCTTTTCTGAAATATTTAGAGCCTTGCATTTTTATTTTTATAAGCATGTAATGTCCAAAATCCTAAGCTTCTTCATATATACCTATAAGTAAAACAAATATATCTATTTATACACTAAATGCTAGAATTCAACAAAGAGACATTTATAAGATGTGGAAAAAATTAAAATGAAACTTGGAAAAGAGGAATGGGTCGTACGAATCAATACATTTATCAGAATGATAGCAGACTGTAGTGTTGCTTTGTCACATCTCCTTCATGATATGATCCAATGGTAGGGAATCAAAATTTGTAAGAAGTATAATATCTATAATGTAACTACGAGAAGTAAAATGGAGACTTACGGAGTTGTTGGTAAATATATATGTGATTTCATACAACCTAACAAAAACGCAAATAAAATGGCCTGGACACAGTAGAACAAAAACAAACATCTTCACAAAAAAGCTGTATAATGTAACATAAAGAAACAAAGATAGAACAAAAGATGGGAGAAACACTCACAGTAATTCCAATTAAACTGTTAGACAAAGGATATTGAGAAAGAAACCAGGCGGAAGTCAATTTGGAATACAAAGCAATGATGATGGAAAAAATAAATTTTTGATTCAATGGGCCAAATATAAATGATTGAAATTGAACAGTAGGCTCTTCAGTTCCTATGTAGAGTTAGGAAGCTTAGGTACGTGTGGATTTCTGATGAATTTAGGCGTACGCGAAGAGCCAGGCAGATGAGGAGTTAGGAAGCTGAGATTTGTGTGTGTTTCTGTTTTTTGCTCTATTTTCTATTTTATTAAAATTTTCAATTGAATACTCATTTTCTATTTTTATTGCTGCAGGGGCAAAATGGTCTTTTACATTTTGCTAATAGTGATTGGCTCTTTTAGAACTAGTCGTTGGACCCGTGCGTTGCACGTGGATCCCTATTAATTAGTACGAACTTCTTAAGAGTATACAAATGATCTTCAAAACACATAAGTGATGAGCAACACAAAATTTGAAGCAGAAAAATAGTAAGCTTATTTGACTGAGATTGTTGAATCTGATTAAGTATCGTCCTACCATGCTTGCTAAAGTAAACAACTATGATGTTATTAGGATTTAGGTAGGTACAATGTGTAACAGATAAACTTTGATGTTATTAGGTATAAGCATATTAAATTATCTTATTTTTAGGTAAGAGAGGAATCAGGATTTGAGCGCAGTAGAGGCATCAGTTTCTTTAACATAAATATTCAAATTAAATATAAAGGCATATAAATTTTGAAGGACCATACATAAACATATATATAGTATCTTTTTCGTTGTTAACACAAATCGATGTCCCTCTAAAATAACATTAAATCTGCCTATCTTAGGTTGATCCACGCCATAGCCAAAATTATTGGCATTCATTCAACTTCTGATTCACACTGCATATGTGCCATGTGATTTATTAAAAAAACTAATGACAAGACACTTTATAAGTATTTAAATGTATATATCCCTACAAAATAAGTATCAAATGTTTATATATCCCTATAAAGTAAGTACCAAATAGAGATGGATGCACTCACCCTCAATGTCATTAAATAGATAATTTTTAGAGAATTAAAAAAAATAAAAGGTTTCGAATTAATATTAGACGGTATTTTATGATAGAATTTTTTATCTTCAAAATCCTTGCAATCTTAATTTTCTGTAATACAAAATGAAGGAATATAACAACCAAAGAAAATTTAGGATAAGTATATGTATATTATTTGTATATTTAACTTTCATGTAACTCCAACTTCCGTTATATTCAACATTTGTCATTTTTTTCCATCCCCAAATTAAAAAAAAAATCCATAATGAAAATTAATAAATATATTTTCTTATAAATCTTAAATAGTACTGGACCTTTGATCTTACTAAAATAATAACTTGGAAACTATGATCGAATAGCTCTTTAACCACTGCTATTATATTGCAATTGCTAAATGATTGGTCTTGATTAAACCACCTAAATTATAAAATAGAAAAATAATACTAACATAGACTATTTAAAGCTAGACAGACAAATATATATGCATGACTTATTAATTACAAAATGACTATCATAATGAAATATTTCTTTCAATATAAAAGAGTATGTTTAATTTTCAAACATATAGCGGACAATCTTCACATAATTTTATAAAATAGATATATGAAAAATACCATAAATTGAAACAAAAGTAGACACCTACTAAATTATTACTTTTAACTTTCTTTCCTTTATGTTAGAATTAAAAATATTGATTGAAACTAAACAAATGTATATACACACATACCTCTTTGGAATGGATTGTATTTGAGTGTATGGGTGATCAATTATCTTTGATTTCTCTTCCTCTTCCTAATTTCCATCAATCTTAACAAACAAAGAAATGTTAAAAACCATGGCAATAAGAAAGAATAAAGAAAACACAAAGATTAGAAAAGAATGATGAAGATACAAGCACAAATATTGTAGAAGGCTTGAATAAATAATAACTGAAAATTAAGGTCTTAATATGTAATGCACTTACCTTATTTTAAGGAGAAAAAAGAACCCAAAGAGAAGGTCTATTATCCGGATATGCTTTAGTTCATATTTGGATAATTTGTAATACTTTAAATAATTATTATTTGAAGTTGAAAGGATAAACAAAACATTCAATATGTATAGGAAGATGAAATGTTGAACTATGAAAAGTTTTGTTATCTTTCTTAAACTTTAAAATTCTAATACAATTTATTTGTTGTATATTTTTCTGCATTAATAGGAGTAGTATTTACTTAAGGGTAAATCTGTCTTTTAATATTATATAGGGGTATTTTAGTATTTTAACTTTCACTTAGGGGGGTTTTCACTTTTATAATAATACTAGTTTCTGAACACGCACGTTGCGCGTGTATTCCATACAATAAGTACAAAAAGTTAAAAAATTATAAAAATGTTGAAAATGTGTTTGAATTATAAAATAAATTTAATAAAAAATGGTATATATCAGAAAAAGGTGATAGAAATATCTTTGTTATGAATAACATCACAATCACAATGACAATATTGAAAAAGAAAAAACTTTCTGTTTTTCATTCGAAAATATTGATGACGACAAGGTATGTCGAAACTGATACTTAATACATTTTAGTCTTTGAAATTGAATTTATTTTGCAATTCCTACAAAAAGTATCCCAGCCTGCTGAGGATAGGTCTCGGAGAAGCTTCAAAATATGTCTTGAACTCGAAGTGCACTGCTAGCTCTCTCTTACCATATATGAATTTTGCCATTATAATAATAATAAAAATGAAAAAATATAAATTTACGTAGAAAAAAGAGAAAAAGAATAAAAAAGAAATATTGAGTAATACACACATAGCAATTAAATACTAACCAACACGATTTTCGTGCTCGTATCACATAAATTATATAAAGGTTCATTTAAAAGATATCTGATCTCATCCAAGTAGGACATCCTACAAACAGCTTATTGACTCTTTCTTACAACATCTCTTTTTCCTTTTCTTTCTGTATAGATCTGTAATTATCATCTGATAAAGTTTCTCATAAATTACTTTGTGTTTCCCCATTGAGGCAGATGGCCTTTAGCTGCACCATTCTTTGTTGCATTCATGTGGGAGATTTTTAAAAAAAGACAAGTGTGAGAAATAAAACATTGTTTCGACTTCTATAACGTATTGTTTGGAATTATAAGTATCATTCAGACTTTGACTGGTTCTAATGTATCTATTTGTTGTGTTTAAATGGCTAATTAACTATTTTCGCAATATTTTTTAGTTGAAATTAGTTATCTTTATTTTTTGGGTCTTATAGCCATTAATTTATTTACAACTAAAACCCAATTTAAATTGATTAAAAAATTTTGGGATTATTGGCACCATGGGATAATAATAAAGTATTTAATTGACTCATTCTATGCTAATTCTTTTCCCAAAATTTAAGAGCCGGTTGATTGTTTGGATAATCTAATTTATTAATTATATTTATATGATATACATTTACATCTTTGGTCATGATATTTTTTTGGAGCAGATGGTATTTTAAGAATATTTTTTAATTGGGTATTTATTTGCTATATTTATATACATTTACATTTCAGTCCTGGTAATAGTTCTGAAATAGATGATATATTATGGGTATTATGGTCATTTGACTTTACTTGTTTGAAGCTTCCCACTTATAGAGTAGTAGTAGATAGATAGTAGATGATAGTATGATATGATAAAGAGTGAAGGTTGGATTAGACATGCTTCGTCGGTAAAAAAAGATAAATCATGTTGTTATAGTACTACCAAATTTTATTTATTTAAATATAAATCATAAGAGTACAATTATTCCTGACGGAGCAATAACTGTTGTACTATATAATTTTTACACCAACTGAATAAAAAAAAATTCCTCCTTGACAAAAGTTATGAGATCATAACATCCATCTCCAATCAATATTTTAGCTTAGCAACGCTTTTATTCCTTTACGTTTTTATGAGCAACTTTTCTTTTCATTAGCATCAAAACTTCAACAAAAATTCGTGTGATTTCAGAGCTCAACCTAGCATTTTCTCTTCTCAACTTGATAACCAAAAGAAAAAAATAAGACAAATGAAGGAAAAATAAAATTATGTTAAGTAGAAATTCACTCTTCAATACGTTCAGCGTTTGATTTGGAGTTTTGTTTTTGAGATGTCATCGCTTAAAACGTTAAAGCAAAAACAGAACTAAATTGATCAAAGACTCTTTTGATCTTGAACTAATTCTTAAATCTTTTTTACCTGCGAAAAATTGTGACTGGAGAACTTGATTTTTACGAGAAAAGATTGATTATTTATATTATTTCTTAGGTTTAATTTTGCATATGTGACTTACTTCTATGAGAAGGACCACATCATAGAATTTAAAGACTTACCTATTATTGTAATGATCAAAAAATCCAAAAGATAAATAATATGGTAACAAATTAATTTGTATGCTCTATTTCACAATTTGGAACCTAATTTCAACAGACATCCATTATGGCTCCATAAATTAATGAAACCAGATTATTTCATAATATGAATTGTGTAGATATAAATATCCGAGCATGTTTTGGCCAGGTCTGTATGAAGTCAAAAGTGTTTATTTTTCTTAAAAGTGTTATTCTAAAAAATTTGAGTGGTTGGCAAGTCTGTACAGAAAAAATAAAATATGTTTGAGTGGCAGTATACACTGTTTTTCTAATATGAGAAAGAAATCAAAGTAGCTTGTCCTTTAAAGTAGCAAAATTATTTTATAATTTCTATTATTATAAAAATATCCTTACAAAAAATAATTATATATCGAATTATCCCTATTTATTTAATCTAATGATTATGAGTTATAAATAGCAACTTATTCTATTCTTCTTGTTTCTTCTATGTACACACATCCACATTCATCACAAAATCTTTTGGAATTAAATTGCATCTGTCTTAAGAGGTAGATTTTAGAATATTCAATTATTTATTATGTGAATACTCTATTTTTATATATTTTAATTAACTAAAAATCAACAACAACAACATACCCAATGTTATCACAAGTGGGACCGGGAAGGTGAGATTTAAGCATATTTTATCACCACCAAAATAGAGAGGTTGTTTTCATAGGCGGATCCAGAATTTTATGTTAATAGGTGCACTATATTAACGTGTTCTTGACAATTGGTTCATTCTATAATATATTCCCACAATTTTAAAAATTTAACACATATTATTTTGATCTTCTATATAATAGAGTGGGTTCCTGTAAACAATAACTTGCAAAGTAAATCCGCCATTGACTATTTCTGATAGACCATCGGCTTTTTAATTAACTAAAACTTAATAATTAAAAATAATCTTTAATAATAATTATTTAAAATCATCCATCAAGTTAAACAACTGCAAAATAAATCTTTGCATGTCTTACTTATAATTAAACACTCACATGTACTATTTTAAAAGTTATCCAAACAAAAGTTACTACTCAAGTATGGATAAAAAGAGTAAATGCTCAAGGCAATTCTCATTCAATAATTACTATCCAAAATCTAGCTAACTAAAATGAACTAAGATTGGGGTATATATAGATAGCCCCAAGGGTACTAATGTCATTATCGTCACACGCGACCAATAAAACAAGGCCACGCAGGGCCGAAGTAAATAATGTGTTCGCCAGCCTTGACTTCGGTGCTCGGTTGCTCAGCTCGAACACATTTGAGATCGGACGCTCGCTTGCCTCGGGCACAATTGTAGCCCTTCGGACAATCAATGCTCGACGTCACTATTCACCAAGGGTTTAGGCACTTCAGCTTCAGTTGCATGTTCAGCTTTCAGCCTCGGTTGCATCTTCGGTTTTCAGCCTCGGTTGAATGTTAAGCTTTCAGCCTGGGTTGCATGTTCGGGTTTCAGCCTCGGTTGAATGTTTGGCTTTCAGCCTCGGTTGAATATTCTACTTTCTTTTTGGCATCACGCAACTCCTCCATTCGGCTCCTCATGGACAGTCTCGATGGCTCGAACGATTAATGACCAATTTGGATTGCATCAGGCCGTCCTTTTCAAATGTGGTGGTAGCCTTTTTAATGGCCGGCCACCTTTGATTTTTTCTTTGTTTTGGCCTATGTTTTGACTTATTTTCTTCCATATCTCTTCTGTAGCTTAATATACCAATATGCAACCAAATCATGATAGGTGCCCAAATATCATCAATTTTGACGTAACAAAAGCTCAAGTAGAGGTATGTAAGCCACACATCACCTACATAGTACTCCTCCTTAATAGAATATTTCCGACAACCGAAAGAATATCTGGACAACGAAAAAACTAAATTAAAATACAATTTTTTATTTTCCTTTTTTCTCCAAATCTAGAACAAAACGTGTCCAAAGAGTAGATTAACAAATCTCTCTCTTACCCACACTTAAGGTAATTTAAATAACACAAATGAGCCAAGAATGCTTATGTAGTTAAAAAAGGCAATACCAATGAAATACATGCATTAAAAATTCACATAAGAAGGTTGAAGAAATACTAAAATACACTTAGCCGCAATAATTCAAGAATAGGCTTGGGATTCTTTCGTCGTTTTTTTATTAGGTATAGATCTATATACTGTAAACTATTAAAAACCAAGATAATAATCCTAATCTTTTCACCAAATAAATACATGTAAAATCTTCTTCCAAAATAAGAATCCGAGTGAGAAAAAGAATTCAACCATATCATCAATGTTAATTCGATAATAGGTCGTTTCATACCCGATCCGGAGGAGAAATAATGAAGTTGGGCGTAGTTAAGGATAGGGAAAGAAAAGGATGAAGAAGAAAGAGAAGTGAAAATAGAAAGAAAAAGAAATTAAAAGAAATTAAAAAAATTAAGTAAAAAAAATATAAATAAAAAGAGAAAATGATATAAAAAATTAAATGAATTTGACAAGCATCAATCAAGGATTGGTGCGTGATGTGCACTTCCCATCTCATAACTAGGTTAATCAAGAAAGGGATATTTATACCACTTTAAGCTATTTAAGGGAGTAATAGGACCCTCACATAGTTAAAGATTGTAATATACAAAAATAACTATTTTGAGGTGATATTATGCATTATCAAGTTTAATGTGATGCTATCTTCATTAGGCCATGTTTTAAACCATGATTTTTTCCTTTTACTCTTACATGAATCAAATTGATATCCAAATGTGGTGCTATCACACACTTTAATAAAAAATGAGAAAGAGTAAGTTTTAAAAGTAGAGCAAAATAGTAGTGACACAGAGGAAGCTAAAAATAGGAAAGGCCGGGTTTTTGGGATGAGACAATGATCATGGGAGAAGAATAGGAAAGAAGTGGTATACGTGTTCATCAAAAGCACACATCTTTGAATAAACATGAAATTATCGATTAAATCATAGAAAAATTTAGAATTTTAAGAGCACAACTTAATTACTTCTTGTACAACCACTCTAGTAATGTCATGAAATTATCAACTAAACCGTAGAAAAATTTACAATTTTAAGAGTACAACTCTAATTGCTTCTTGTCCATTCACTCATATCAATGTCATCAAACTCCCATTTCTATATAGGCGAAATAGAAATGAGAGATAGTAAGTTTTAAATAACTAGACAATTCTCATATTAGGGAGAGACAATGAAAGATTACTTGCACGCTAAGCTGCGATGGAAGATTCTAGAATAAGAGATGAGAGGAACTGAGTCGGTTCCCTTCTATTAGAGAGAGAAAATATAATGAATCAGTCAATGTACAATGTATCTGTGCCCCTATATATATACTATGGGCAAAACGGTAACTCTACAATAAATATGGGCCGGATCAGCTAGGCTAAGTGGGCTAGGCTATGGTGGATCAAATGTCAGCCCAACACCCCCCCTCAGGTTGGAAGGAGGTAGAGGAGCCACGCCCAACTTGGACAATTGAGAGAAATGAGCAGGCCCAGGGAGAGACTTCGTGAGAATATCAGCAAGCTGGACACCAGTAGGCACATAGGTAAGAGAGATGAGCCCCTCCAAAAGCTTCTCACGGACAAAGTGACAGTCCAATTTTATGTGCTTCGTGCACTCATAGAACACAGGATTCCGGGCAATGTGAATCGCGGACTGACTGTCACAATGAACAGCAACAGGAGTGAGATCAGGAATAGAGAAATCCTCAAATAGTCTGCATAGCCAAGTGAGCTCAGCAACCAAACGCCGCATGGATCTATACTCAGCCTCAGCTGAAGAGAGAGACACCGTGGTCTGCTTCTTGGACTTCCAAGAAATAGGACTGCTACCCAGGAGAATAAAGAAGCCACTAATAGATCTGCGAGAGTCTGGGCAACCAGCCCAATCAGAGTCACAAAAAGCCTGCAATTTAAAATCAAAGGAGTCAGTCATATGAAGGCCCAAGCTAGGGAAGCCTTTCAGATAGCGCACAGTGTGCAAAGCAGCATCAAGATGAGGCTGACGAGGCTTCTGAAGGAACTGAGAAAGATGCTGCACAACAAAAGCAATGTCAGGCCTGGTATGAGTCAAAAAATTCAACTTGCCAAGCAACTTCCGATAAGAAGAGGGATCAGAGATAGGGGGACCCTCAGTGGCACAAAGTTTAACCCCCACAGGAAGGGGACTAACACAAGCAGAAAGTTCAGAGCAGTTAAACTCAGCAATAAGATCCAGAGTGAATTCCCTCTGGTTAATAATGACACCAGAATCAGAGTGGAGCACCTCCAGACCCAAGAAATAGTGCAACAAGCCCAAATCCTTAATCTTGAATTGGAAATCCAACTGAGACTTCAAAGAAGCAATACCAGCAGTATCACTGCCTGTTAGAAGTATGTCATCCACATAAACTGCCAGAAAAACACTCCCAGAAGGAGAATGCTTGAAGAATAAAGAGTAATCATTTTTAGAATGTTGGAAACCCAGGGAATGCAAAAATTCAGAAAGCTTGGCATACCACTGCCTTGAGGCCTGCTTGAGGCCATCGAGAGATTTGTTCAGCTTACAAACAAGATTAGGAGCAGAAACAGTGAGGCCCTGTGGAAGTTTCATATAGACCTCCTCATGGAGGTCACCATGTAAAAAAGCATTATTAACATCCAGTTGAGACAACACCCAGTGGTGTTTAACAGCAGTAGCAATAAGACACCTGATGGTAGTCATCTTGACCACATGGGAGAAGGTTTCAGTATAGTCCAGTCCCTCCTTTTGAGTGTCACCTCTAATAACAAGTCTAGCTTTTAACCTTTCAACAGAACCATCAGCTTTATGTTTAACTTTATAGACCCATTTGCAAGGGATGCAATGTTTGCCAGGAGGCAAGGGTACTAAAGTCCAAGTGTGATTGGATTCCAAGGCATCAAACTCCTTGGCCATGGCTGCTTGCCAGCCTGGATGGAGTGCAGCCTGATGGTAGGAGGAAGGTTCTTGCACAGAGGAAAGGGACTGAAGAATGGATTGAGAAGAGACAGACAAGGCAGAGATGGGGCAGAGCTTAGGAAGGGAAGTAGAAGAAGAAATGGTAGACAGGGAAGGAATGGAGATAGGACCTGCAAAAGTACAAACAAAGTCACTGAGATATGCAGGTGGAGCTCTAACTCTAGTGGAGTGTCTAGTAGGAGGTGGAGAAGGAGCAGAGGGAGGAGAAGGAGGATGGGCAGGGATGGGAGAAGGGATGGGAGAAGGGGTGGGAGGAGGAGGAGTAGGAAGATCAGGGAAATGAGGAGGGTAGGTTGGAGAGGTGTAAGTAGGAAATAGTTGAGAGGGAGGCAATGAGAGTCTAAAAGGAAAGATGTGTTCAAAGAAGTGTACATCCCTGGAGACAAGGGACTGCCTGGTGGATAAGTTGTACAGTTTGTACCCCTTTTTCCCATAAGGATACCCCACAAACACACAAGCACTTGCCCTGGGATTGAATTTGTCTCTATGTCTTTTCAGAGTGGAGGCATAGCAAAGGCAGCCAAAGGTCCTAAGATGGTAGTACTCAGGGGGACTCCCAAATATCACCTCATGTGGAGATTTATTAGACAAAGTAGTAGTGGGAAATCTGTTGATTAGGTAAGTGGCAGTGAGGACACAATCACCCCAAAATTGGACTGGCAAATTGGATTGATAAAGTAAAGCTCTAGATGTCTCTAGAAGATGCCTATGTTTCCTCTCCACTATTCCATTCTGTTGAGGAGTCTCAACACAAGAGGTCTGGTGAATGATGCCTTTTGACAAATAAAAGTCAGAGATGAGTTGACTGGACCCAAGTTCAAAGGCATTATCACTTCTAATGATTTTTACTTTGAGATTAAATTGAGTTTCAACCATGGAAATAAAATGTTGTAAGATGGAGAAGGAGTTGGATTTAGCAGAAAGTAGGTATGTCCAAGTACTCCAACTATAATCATCTACTATGGTAAGGAAGTATCTATGGCCAGCATAGGTAGGGGTATGATAAGGCCCCCAGACATCAACATGAATCATCTCAAAAGAACAAGTGGTTTTAATAGAACTTAAAGGAAAAGAAGATCTAGTTTGTCTAGCAAGTGGGCAAACAGAACAAGTAAAATGTTGTTTAGATGGAAATGAAGCAGAAAGAATATGAGACATATAATGCATTTTATGATAAGGCAAATGACCCAATCTATTATGCCATAATGTGTGTACATCAACAGAAGAACAAACTACAGGTTCAGTACACTTATTCACAGATTCAGTATGTATAGAAACATGAGCAGAGGAAAGAGAAGGGATAGGCAATAGGCTAGCTTGAAGCAGGTACAAGCCATGAGACACTCTACCAAGTTCCAGTTGCCTCTTCAGAGAAAGGTCCTGCATTATACAGTGGGAAGAGGTGAAATGAATGGTGCAATGAAGTTGGGCACACAATTTGTTCATAGAAATCAAATTGTACTGAAAGCTAGGCACATGAAGAACATTGTGGAGAATCATGTCATTAGATAGATGCAGTTCTCCAATGGATGTGACCTTAACTTTATATCCATTAGGAAGTGCAATGAGATAAGGTGTAGGCAAGGACTTGACATTGTGAAGTATGGTTAAGTCTGAAGTCATATGATCAGAAGCACCTGAATCTAGTATCCAGGGCTTATAGACTGAGGAAGATAAAGAGAAAGACCGTGCAAGGGATGAGTCTACCATGGTAACACTACCTGCCAGGTGGGCAG
The DNA here is from genome assembly GCA_029990175.1 of Petunia secreta. Taxonomy (NCBI): domain Eukaryota; kingdom Viridiplantae; phylum Streptophyta; class Magnoliopsida; order Solanales; family Solanaceae; genus Petunia; species Petunia secreta. The sequence continues at coordinate 732,422 of JARKIP010000159.1, forward strand.
AACCAACACCTTCAGGAGTAGTTCCTTGGGAAGATCCAATTTTCACACTCTGAATGAGTTGCATCAGTTGGTTCAGCTGTAAGACCTGAGCTCCCATTGAACTCATTAGAATCACTTTCAGTTGTTTCAGAACCCTGAACAGCAGCAACAACTCTTCTTCCCTTCTGATAATTTTGATTTCTCTGTTGATTCAGGTTCTGTCCCTGGCCCTGAAGTGCCTTAAGCTTATTGCAGTTTTCAATCACATGTCCATTCTTTTTACAATATCTGCAGAACACATTAGACTTTTTAGAGTATCTTTGATTGTACCCTGAACCATTCCCATTATGATTCTGATTCCCATAGGATTTCTGTCCAGTGTAGTTTCCCCCTCCCGATTGAAAATTATAACTGGACTTATAAGATGGTTGAGTTTGTCCCTGTGAACCTTTCCCCCAATTACCACCTTGGTTAGGAGCTCCAGCACTCAAAGACACAGAGTTAGACAGAAAAGTACTTCCAGCTTGAACTTCTCTTTGCTTCTCTTCATGAATAAGTAGTGAATAGACCTTCTCAACTGAAGGAAATGGCTGCATCATCAGAATGTTCCCTCTAGACTGGGTGTATGATTCATTTAATCCCATTAAGAATTGCATCAGTTTGTTATACTCAAACAGACTTTGATTGTTACCCCTTGCACCACATGTGCATTCACATACATAACAAGAATAGATCAAGGAATTTTCCAGAATAGCCAATTCATCCCAGCATCTTTTAAGTTTGGTATAATAAGAGGCAATATCATTTGTACCCTGAATGATACTACTCAGTTCCTTCTTGAGTTGAAATATATGTGCTCCATTAGGCTGACCATACCTATTCTTGAGATCATCCCACATTCTCTTGGCAGTAGAAGAATGAATTATACTATCAGAAATTTCCTTACTCACAGCACTCAGTATCCAAGAACTCACTATGTAATTGCATCTCTCCCAGGCTTTGTAAAGGTTAGAGGTAATATCTGGTCTAGGATAAGTTCCATCAATGAAGCCTGTCTTATTTTTGATAGACAGGCTCATTAGCATAGATTTACTCCAATTTACATACCCATGTCCGTCAAATTATGTTCCAACTAGATTCAAACCAGGTGCCTCAGACACATGAACATAGAAGGGATGTGCAGGATCAGTGACACCTATCACAGTAGTCCCTCTCTCCAGGCCATTGACAGAACCAGTACCAACATATTCAACACCAGTGACGGGATCAGTGTTCACAGGATTAAGATGTGCTGCCATTGTTCAGAGGAAACTCACACAAAAGGAAAAGGACTAGGGTTCCGGGGTTGAAGAAGAGATCGAGTCAAAAACCAGTGACAGATTCACAAGAGATTCATAGATCTCCGGACAGGCTTAGTTTTTGATCGAAAATATCTTCCTCAAATAGCACAGGGTACAAACAGCCGAACAGAGATTATAAACCCTAATTTGACTCCACAAGGAATACAAAAGGGCACAACTAGAGATCGAACAGTATCACCAGAAAATTCTCACCAATCATCATAATACATGCATATAGATGAATAATGGCAGATATAGATAGATCTAAACAATATCTAAAATATATGATGATAGATCTGAATTCGAGATTAGGTCGGAACAGATCGGAAAGATATTACCGGTCTTCTTCTATAACTCGAAGAAGCAAAGCCTTGAATGAAACTCCGGTAGAAATCCGATATGAAGAAAACCCTAACCGTCTCGAGAACACCTCCGCGAACCGCCGTATCCCGTCATGAAGGAAATCGTCACCGTCGTAGCTAGCTATCAAACGCCATCGTCACCTGCTCTGATACCATGAAAGATTACTTGCACGCTAAGCTGCGATGGAAGATTCTAGAATAAGAGATGAGAGGAACTGAGTCGGTTCCCTTCTATTAGAGAGAGAAAATATAATGAATCAGTCAATGTACAATGTATCTGTGCCCCTATATATATACTATGGGCAAAACAGTAACTCTACAATAAATATGGGCCGGATCAGCTAGGCTAAGTGGGCTAGGCTATGGTGGATCAAATGTCAGCCCAACAATGTGTGTGTATTTTAAGGTTATATGTCATATGACGTGAATAAAAAGATGATGTACAGTATATATAAGTAAGGTGGTTAAGGGGGAGCCAAAAAAGCGCGCCAAAATCGAAAATGTCTGGTTCTCCTAAACTTGCTGTCACTTTCTCTTTCTTCATGCATGTTTGCTTCTTTCCTTTTTGATCTATTCTGAATTTTACATACCCCATTCCAGTTCCTACCAATCCAATAACATGAATCTTGATTTTTTTTTTTTTTTTGCTGAATTGTTCATGGACAATTAATTAGCCAGGTGGATCAAGAAAAATTAATCAGGATAATTTTTGTGAAGTTGATGATAGGGGAAATAGGAAGATTGCATTGGCATCTATGATGAAAATGCTGTTGGTTGGGACAAATAGGCTGCTGCTTCTTAGGTGGATCATAGCCAACAATTGTTTCAGATGGAATGGCAGATCCTGCTAGCTATGGCAATCCTGACCGTGACATTGACCAGGTATGTTAATTTCCTTAATTTTTTTCTTCTAATTTATGCAAATCCATATACACCATATTCTTTGCTTAGCACGATTAGATGAATTAAGCTATATAAACTTGTTAGTATTATACAACTACAACATACCTAGTGTGATTCCACAAGTGGGGTCTGGGAAGGGTGGTTGTACACAGACCTTACCCCTATCTTGAGTGAGTTAGAGAGCATGTTTCCGAAAGACCCTCGACTCAAGAAGTTTTTTTGAAAACAAGTTTGAAAAATACAAGAGTAAAAAGCTAAGATGAAAATACCTAAGTAAAGAAAAGTAATGACAGCAAAATATTAGTGATAACCATAAGAAAAGAAACAACAGTAGTACTAGTATAAAACAGCTAATTATATTTACTGAGTAGATGATCTAAGTGAAATTAGCTTGCATGTTTAGAATGAAAAGAAGATTCTTGACTAAACAACATATCACGCTCGGCATGCCCTACGGATGATCCTTAGCTTATTGACTTAGTTGAGAGTTGTGTTACAATTAGTAGCTTTACAGATGAAGCAAACACCAAACATTTTAAGTAGGCCTATCCCTATGAAAAGAGGAGAATTCAATTCATCTATAGTGATTGAATGAAAGGGAAGTAAATGGTGAAGCAAGAGAAAAGAGGAAGGAGGGCTTTCTGAGAGGTAAATTTTGTATGCAAGCGAAAAGATCTAATTCCTTCTAAATAATATTAGATGAAGAAGCTAAAGTAGCTGGAACATTTTGAAGTTGGAAATGATTGAACTTAGTAGTATATAGACAATCACTTCCTTGTTTCTAAATCGACAGCAAAATGCAAGTATATATGGCTGTGGGCCAGATATGTTATGATTAAAGTGTCACCAAATGTTTGGATTCGAAAGTTGATGGAGCCACGACTTTTGGAAGTAATTTTACTACAAACAAATAATGATATGAAGCTAATTTTAATACTTATGGTTTTCGGAAGCTAATTTTATTATATATAGCATAATGCCAGTACTATGTATGGGTGCACATCTGTTTTCTGAATCCATAATTTCTTGCATATGTTCATTCTATATCTTTTATTTTACTGTGTAAAATGACGTAATGTCAAAGGTCTGTTTGAATTACAAGGGTTACTGTGTAAAATGACGTAATGTCAAAGGTCTGTTTGAATTACAAGGGTTACAACAGTCTCCTCATGAGTTTGCATTATACAGATTTTACATATTTTTCATAGATGTTATTATTGTGAAGTCCTAGATTGACCATGTCGCAAAAATGCATGATATTTTATTTCTCACTTTAACCTTCTTTTGAAGGGGCTAATTGCTTTGAAGAAAGGTACACAGCTGATAAAGTATAGCCGGAAGGGGAAGCCTAAGTTCTGCCCTTTCAGAGTTTCTCCGGTAATTGATTTTGTTACTATTCAGCTTCATATCGACTAGTCGTGTGCTTCTTTTGTAGGATATTATTAGCAGTATGGGAACTTCTGTATGAAATTTGATCATTGATTTTTTGCTTTAGAAGTTATAGATTTACAATCACTTAATCTTGTCTGAAAATGCATAAATTAACAGCAAACTGTCTCTCAGAACAAGAATTTGAAGGAAAAGCTATTGAACGAATACCACGTGTTTCGTACATATTGCTATCAAGCACCAAGGAATCCCTAAATCTTTGTGCTGATAATGGATTTGCTGCTTGGCGATTGCAGAAGTTCCTGCCAAGTTTTTATGATTCTTTTTTGTGTCATGTGCTACAATTGAAACAATGTCTTCCAGGCTATTCTCAAAGCAGAATTTTGGTTTCAATTCCAAGTGGAAATCTGATACTCCATTCATCTCATTTGACTAGCGTATCGATTAAGAAAAGGAAGTTGGAATAAGTTATACCCTTTTCTTCTTGAAATATATTAACTCTGTCAAAATATATGGAAATGCAGCCCTTTGCAACTTTAGGTTTTCTTCAAAAGATCATTTAGTCGGTTTGATGCAACACTTGATAATGCCAAAAACATTAGAAACTGTTGGTATCTTTTAGCTCTTATAAGAGTAATTCTTGAGCCCTGTTGGTAATCTTGTCTGTAGTTGGTAAGAGCAGTCACCATAGTTTCTTTCAAGTTCCTTAAAGTTTCTCATTCCCCTGCCACATTCTTCCAATTTTCTCTGTGTAACTTGCTACTTCGGCTGCTCCTGAGTGCTTCCAGTGCCTGAACTGGTGAAAGCTCCTTATCAGTTCAAACATGCATCTGGCTTTTGGCTGATACTCCAGCAGTATGCATTTCAGACAAGGAGCCCGAATGTGAAGCTGACTTTTGGATTACATGACATCTTATTGAAAATTACAGCTTTTTTGTTGGTACTTCCAGGACGAAACAACATTAATTTGGTACTCTCGTGGATCAGAGAGGAATCTAAAGCTATCTTCAGTTTCAAAAATTATTCCTGGCCAGAGAACTGTGAGTTAATCATTAACTGTCTAGATTTTGCATCACCTGACTCCTTTCACAATTTTTTAGAAGAGTTTGTCAGCCATTGATGAGATACACTGAAACAATATAATATGTCTATGCAGCCTGTATTTAAAAGATTTTTGCGTCCAGAGAAGGAGTACTTGTCATTTTCCCTATTATACAACAATGGTGAAAGATCTCTAGATCTGGTTGGTGAACGAATAATTTGGTCTCGGTTAACATTTATTTCCTATCATGAATGTTTCTTCGAATAAGTCTTACTTTGGTGACAACTATCGTTTTCATTCTGAAGATTTGCAAGGACAAAATTGAAGCAGAGATTTGGATTGCTGGACTAAAGAATTTAATTTCAGCCGGCCAAACTCGTAGTAGACGTACTCGGAGTGATATTTCTGATGTAAGTTTTCACCCTGGATCTTTAAGGTCAAAGCAACCAACTGTGACTTTGATACGTCTATCCTGCATATTGTACCATGCACAAACTTACTTCAGTTTCTCTCTTTCATCTTTTTCCATGCACAAACGTATCACTGTCTCCTTCTGAGAAAGATTCCTGCACCAAGTACCCAAAGACTTGTTTTTATATATTATATAAGAGTGTTTGATAGCTGTTTGAGCCCAGAAATATGATAAATGTTTTAATTAATGATTAGTGTTTTGAGGTTGAAACTAGTCATCCTTTCATTCACGTGCAAATGTTGCTTTAATATTGTGGCCTTTTGCTTTGATTAAGCGAAGTCTTATCTTAGGCAAATACCTGTATAATGGAAAACAGCCTGTCGATACGTAGCTCCTTAGCAGAATTTTTCTTCTTTATCATAATGAGAGATCCGTGACCTTCAGTTGAGCAAATTACTTGAAGTTTCTTTTTTTTCTATGAACTGCTAAACATTAGTGTTACCCTTCATCCAATAATTGCAGTTTGGGTTAGAAAGGTCATTAATCATAAAAACTGGAAAAAAGGTCAACAGTTGCATGTCTAGTGAAAGAAGATGCGAAGCCAATATCATAGTTCATTTTAAAATTGAACAGTTGAAAAGATGCCTGAGAACATGTACAAGTTTGTCTCATTAAAAACTTTTGTTCCAAGCATGTTTAGAACTTGAATACATGGGGAACGGTTTACTTGCTTTTTCAGGAAGTTGACGATCAGTTCGGAGCGTTGAAAAGAGTAACCATGACATCGACTTTAATGTATTTGTGTTTCTAGGTTTTGGATGAAATTTGCCGTTTTATTTCATATTCTGTTTGCTCTTTGTTATAATTATTATATTTATGCATGGTAGTTTCTAGACCTGACATTTCATTTGCCTCACCTCTTCTTCAAGATACTCTTTTCTTCTTTTCCCCCTCTTATACTCATAGCATTAATGAATTGAGTGATGCATTATATGCATCATCTATTAGTATGGACGAGTAATTCAGATTTGAGATCTTACAAACATTTCTTTTTATCTATGATTTATATGCAGTTACAAAATTCCCATCCATGTGCTGCAACAACACTAGATTTAAGCCATACAATTGTTCGGGATTGGACTTCTGCTGATCCTTACGGTGGTGAAACTTCCTTGAATGTGCGAAGCTCAGATGTGGGGTCTGAACGTGCAAATATGCAAGTAAGAACAAGTTCAGATGGTTTCCGTATTAGTGTCTCTAGCACTCCAAGTTGTTCAAGTGGGGGTTCAGGGCCAGATGACATAGAATCATTAGGGGATGTTTATGTATGGGGAGAGATTTGGTGTGATGGAATGTCAAAAGATGGAGCAGGGAATCCAATTCCTGTTAAACACGATGTACTTACTCCAAAACCTTTGGAGTCAAATGTGGTTCTTGATGTTCATCAAATTGCTTGTGGTGTAAGACACGTTGCTCTTGTAACAAGGCAGGGAGAGGTTTTCACTTGGGGAGAAGAATCTGGGGGCAGGCTAGGTCATGGTGTTGAAAAGGACTTTAGCCGTCCTCGACTTGTTGAGTTTTTGGCAGTAACAAATATTGATTTTGTTTCTTGTGGAGAGTATCATAGCTGTGCTGTGTCGACATTGGGTGATTTATATACTTGGGGTGATGGAACCCACAATGCTGGACTTCTTGGACATGGCAATGATGTTAGCCACTGGATACCCAAGAGAGTTTCTGGTCCACTGGAAGGACTTCAAGTTTTATCTGTTGCATGTGGCACCTGGCATTCAGCTTTGGCAACTGCAAATGGAAAACTATTCACATTTGGCGATGGATCATTTGGAGTCTTAGGTCACGGTGATCGTGAAAGTGTACCATATCCCAGGGAAGTTCAATCACTGAACGGACTTAAGACTATTAAAGTTGCCTGTGGCGTGTGGCACACTGCTGCTATTGTGGAAGTAACAAACCAAAACTGTGGAAATGTGCCCACTAGAAAGTTATTCACCTGGGGTGACGGTGATAAGAATAGATTAGGTCATGGAAATAAAGAAACTTATCTGCTTCCTACCTGTGTCTCTGCACTTATAGATTACAACTTCCATCAATTAGCATGTGGACATAATATAACCGTTGGTCTTACGACATCTGGTCATGTCTTCATCATGGGAAGCAGTGCGTATGGTCAGCTGGGCAATCCACAGGCTGATGGAAAGACCCCTTCTCTTGTACAAGATAGATTGGTAGGTGAATTTGTGGAAGAAATAGCGTGTGGTTCATTCCATGTTGCTGTCCTTACATCAAGAAGTGAAGTGTTTACGTGGGGAAAAGGTGCTAATGGAAGGTTAGGTCATGGCGACACCGAAGATCGCAACACTCCAACATTAGTTGAGGCCCTAAAAGACAGGCATGTGAAGAACATAGCATGTGGCTCTAATTACACTGCCAGTATTTGCATTCATAAGTGGGTATCTGGAGCAGATCAATCTGTTTGCTCCGGTTGTCGACAAGCATTTGGCTTTACTAGGAAGAGGCATAACTGTTATAATTGTGGACTTGTGCATTGTCATGCTTGCAGTTCAAAAAAAGCACTGAAAGCGGCACTGGCTCCAACTCCAGGAAAACCACATCGTGTTTGTGACTCTTGCTACATGAAATTGAAAAAGGCTTCTGAAGGAAGTTCGTCATTCTATGCAAAAAAGTTCAACTCCTCTCATCGACCAGTAGAGAGTAGTAGATTAGACAGGGGCGAGGCAAAAACATCAAGAGTTTTGCTCTCACCCACAGTGGAACCAATTAAGTACCTTGAAGTCAAGTCTACAAGGCCTGGCCTCAAATCAGATTCTCTCAGTATAGTTAGAGCTTCACAAGTTCCCTCACTTTTGCAATTAAAAGATATTGCTTTTCCAAGTTCACTTAGTGCTCTTCAATATGCCTTGAAGCCTGTCGCGACAGCACCACCTCAGCCTCAGCCTCAGCCTCAATCCCAATCTCAACCTCAACCTCCTTCATCCAACTCTAGACCTGCTTCACCGTACTCGAGAAGGCCAAGTCCTCCACGCTCCCCTGCACCTGTTTTTTCAAGGGGTGTAATTGATAGTCTTAGAAAGACAAATGATGTATTGCATCAAGAAGTTGCCAAATTGCAAAATCAAGTATGAAGCTCTTCACATACATGACAAGAAGATTTAATCTTTGCTTGATTAATTTATGGTTCTCATTATTATTCTCATTTATACTTGCAGATCAAAAGTTTAAAGCAGAAAAGTGATGGACAAGATGCTGAAATTCAAAAATTGAAGGAAAGTTCTCATGAATCAGCTACTTTGGCTGCACTGAGAGCATCAAAGTGTTCTATTGCAGTGGAAACCATGAAGTCTATTACTGTTCAGGTAATGTTCAAATTGCTTCTCTTCTCTTTATGCTTGACTAATGATTATATTTGTGTCATATTTCCTCATTTTCAGAATTAAGTTCTGAAATTCCAAATCTAATGAATCGGTAAAACAAAATCACACATGCTCTATTAATATGGTCGTGCAGTTTAACTCAACTGTCCACATAAAAGAAAATATAGGATAACACACTTATCAAACATGTGTATAACTATGAGAAATTTGGATAGAAGTTTCTTAATAAGCTTTCCAGGAAAAGTTATCTTGGCCTTACATATCGGAATGAAACTTATTTTTACAAAATATAGAACTCATAAAAGAATCATTCTGTTTTGCATTAAAATTTTTGCTTATACTTTTTGTGCATTGGGAAGTCAAAAAACATAAGTAGACCAGAAGTAGGCAATTCAAAATGAGATATTCATTCCAATGGAAAGAAGCCTGGATAGTTGTGTTTATGGAACACGCTCCTATAAACTCTAGTCATATAAACTACCTTAGCTTGAGAGGTAGTTCTTTGTCAACTCATCATGTTGGCTTACAATCACTTGCAATTAGAACATGCTTTGTCCTAGGACCGAGATGGGTGTAGTGAGCACTTGTTTGATTGCATGAGAATGGTAGATGAGGTTACTTAGGATTGCTTCTTTTATATGTTTACCACAAACAAAACCGTTGGTTGGGTACAATCTCGAGCATAGTTCAACATCATATAACCTTAGTTGAACGAAATAATCCAGATTTCTGTAAGTTGCTTGGTCTTGTCTTTTTTGTGGTGTAATTCCTACATAAAAGTTATGATTTTTATTGGTGTGAAAAAAACACTATTTATTTATTTATGTCACAAAACTGGAGCATGTAATCGTGTTTGTTGTTATTCAGTTGAAAGAGATGGCACAAGAACTGCCTCCTGATATCTCTGAGAGTCCAGCCATTAAATCAATACATGCTCAAGTGGAATCTTTTCTTAAAACAATAGGGAATCAAGCATCTGAAGAGAACTCTTCTTTGCCACCAGATATGTCTTATAATCAACAGAACCCAACACATAGAAACAATTTATCCTCTGAGTCTATATTTAAGAATGATCAATGGGATGCTGTTGGAGCCCAAGACACATCACAGAATGTTGATGGAACTTTACGTGAAAACCATGGACAATCAGCTCCGGATACAAGAGGTGTACATCAATCAAGCACCGAAAGTGTCTCAGGATCACCTAAAGCTTCCAGAGAGGGACAAAAGGAAGTTATTGAACAATTTGAACCAGGTGTCTACGTCACTCTCATTCAACTTACAGATGGCACAAAAATCTTCAAGCGCGTTAGGTTCAGGTATATTACTAAATGTTCTTTGCTGATAAACTACAATAGTACAATATGATAACTTGTATCTCCCAACATCTTGTATGTACTTTTTGTTGATTGGCCAATTTCCTGCAGTAAACGGAGGTTCGCGGAACAGCAAGCAGAAGAATGGTGGAAAGAAAACAAAGATAGGCTACTGAAAAAGTACAGCCCGCCGAAGACAAACATCGCATCTGCTGAATCATCATGTCCTCCACCAGCAGAGGAAAATAATGAAACATTACAGTCTTCGTAGAATTGACTGCTAATTTTGTCAGCTTAGTTGTTAGCAGCAGAGATAGGTACAGTATTTAGATTCAGTGAGTTTGAAGTGGCTAGTTTTATGCCTTCAGACTTTTTTGACAGCATACATATTTGATATGAGCGAAAAAGCAATTGGACTGACGCATTTCTTCTTGTATCTTCCTTTTCATTATCTTGTTTTTAACTTTGGTCCTAAAACATGCAATGTTAACATAAAAAAGTGATTCTTGACAAGATGGTTCGTATTGTCCTTATATCCCACCTAAACAGATTTTGTCTGAAATTAATTATCTTATACTGTAAACAAAGTTATTTGAGACGAATGCCAACGAGAAAGTACAAACAATTTAAGATTTTGGGAGAGACTCTAATTTCATCAAAGATTGATGATCAAATGCATACTGACTCACAAGTACTAACTTACCCTTTTCTCAAGCACGCCCAATTCGACAGTAGTAAATGAATGAATTTAAAAAGCGCATAGGATATGAAACAATCAGAGCAGGATATAATATTTAGATACTCTGTAGAATTAGGACGATAGAGGTAAAGGATGTCGTGAAGAGTATGAGGATTAGTGAAGCATGTGGTCCAGATTGTATCCCAATAGAGGTTTGGAAGTGTTCTGGAGAGGTTGGACTAGAACGGTTCACCAACCTATTCAATGCGATACTAAGAAGTGGCAGGATGTCCGAATAGTGGAAAAAGAGTATCATGATTCAAATTTATAAAAACAAAGGAAATATTCAAAGTTGTGCAAACTATTGTGGCATTAAACTCATTAGTCATACCATGAAATTCTGGGAACGAATAAAAGAGTGTAGACTTAGGAATACAATAAGAGTGATAGAGAACCAATTTAATTTATGCTCGGTAGATCCATTAACAAATGCTATATTCTTGCTAAAAGATTGACGGAAATTTATTTCGAGAGGAAGAAAGATCTACACATAATATTCATTGACCTAAATAAAGCATATGACAGAGTAGCACGAAAAGTCCTTTGATGTGTAATGAAGAATAAAGGAATTCATATTTAATTATATAAATGCTACAACAAACATGTAAGGAGCTATCACTAGTATGTGAATAGGAGGTACAAAGGATTTTGCCATAACTGTGGGTCTATACCAAAGATCTGTATTGAGCCCCTATTTGTTTACCCTAGTTATGGACAATCTAACCAATACAATACAAGATGATGTCCCATGGACTATGCTATTTGCTGACGATGTTGTATTAATTGATGAAAACAACGAAAGTGTCAACCAAAAGCTTGAATTACGAAGAAAAACCTTAGAGCGTATTGATTTTAAGATAAGCAGAAGTAAAATCGAATATATGTATTATAAGTTTAGCCAACATGAGAAAATCGAAGTTGAGGTATGGGTAGACAAGATTGCGGTACTAAAATACAAACAGTTTAGATAAATGGGCTTGTTTCAAGAGAGTGGAATAATAATGGACGATGTGACTCAAAGAATTAAAATCAGATGGTTGAAATGGAGAAATACCAACGGGGTGCTATATGATAGAAAGATTCTTACCAAAGTGAAAAGTAAATACTATGATATAGTTAAAAGACCAAAAATATTATATGACAGTGAGTGTTGGATCACTAACGTCTGACATACCCATAAGATGAGTGTCGCGAAGATCCGAATACACAATATTAGAAGTGACAACATTCAACCAAAGGTGCAAGTAGCTTGCATGAAAGATTGGATGAGAGAACGTCGCTTGAAACTTTGGTCATCTCTTGCATTGACCGGTAGATGCACTAATCCAAAGGTGTGAAATTGTGATGAGTGAAGGTATTAGAAGGGGACGAGGTAGACCTGAAATTATATGGAAGAATTTTTTTTTTGAAAGACCTACAATTCCTCATAATCAATGCAGACTTAGCTAGAAATAGGACACATGGAAGAAATCGATTGGTACATATGATATCTACTAGTTGCACAATGACATGATCAATTGAGCTTAATGCATGATCAATGAGGATTCATATCGCCAACCCAAATTGTTTGGAATTGAGGCATAGTAATTATTGTTGTATAACACATTGTAGGAATAAGTTAGATGTACTGATGACGTGTATATTGGTCAGATGTACTGCTGCAATTTGGAAAATTTATATTCCTTGTAGATTTTGCAGTGTAAGATTATGTGAAAACAAGGACGTTCCTATTATCTTAGGAAGACCTTTTCTAGTTACTCGTGATTCGGTAATCATGGTAAGAGTAGGATAATATGTATTTCCTTCCCTTTCATTATCACCTCTTTGATTTCTTTTAAACATAGAATATTCCTTTTTGTGTATTTATCAATAACAGATCTTTCCTTGTAAACAAAGTCTCGATCAACAAACTTGCCTTGTATTGGATAAAAGCTGACCAGGCTTAAGAAGGTGACACGTGTCTTCCACGTGGCACGAACAGACTTTTCAACGGACAGACATCCAACCAGCAGACGTTCATCACAAATAGACTTAAAGAAGTTATGAAGCATTTCAACGGTCAATACGGCTTAAATAAGCAGTAATTAACACGATCATCCATGATCAACCTACTAATGACCATTAAGACAATCATTACAACCCAGCGGCTATAACTCCAATGGATAGATGACCGGCAGTTACTTATCCAAACGGATCCACGCCCAGCGGTTACAAAAACCCCAACGGGTGCCCACCAGGCTTATAAATAGCACTCGTCTTAATCGATTGTAGATCATCTGAACTTCATACCTGAAATATCAATAAAATACTCTCTCTCTCTCTCAGTCTTGCTCAGTTGTTCCCTTTGCTCTTATTTAGTTCTCTGCTTTATTCGCCTGAAGAACAATTGATATCGAAGAACTCTCCCCGAGGACGAGTGATAAGATACGATTTCTTCTCCTTGTCTACATTTTGCATATTACTTTTATTAGTTCATACGTGCATATTGTTATCATCTCAGCTCATCATATAAACTCTTAATCTCAACTATTGATCGTGACCCCGCAAATACAAATTTAATTGTTAATTGGCCTAAAATCGGATCTAGGTTAAATAATTTGGCGACCACAGTGGGAGCCAGTCAATAAACCTTCGTAGGTTAATAGTTTATCTTTGCTATCACCTCTACTTTTGTCTATCTTTTTGCTCTATAACTAACATGGCACATAGCAACTCCCAACAAGTTGTCGCGAAAAGAAGTCGAGAAAGTACTCATATAACGAATATTTTCGAAGTGAAGCAGAAGCCCGGCGAATCTCTTCGCCAGTATATAGATCGCTTCCAGGAAGAGCTAGCAACATTCCCTGAGATGCCAGACAAGTGGGCAATAGTCGCGTTTACTTACGGTCTGGATAGGGGAAGCTCCATAGTTACGCGTCGATTGTATGAATCTCTCCGCGAATCCCCAGCGGTCAGCTGGATGGACGTTTGTGGCCGTTACACTTCAAGGATAAATGTTAACGAACCCGAATGAGAAGACTCTCGGGGAGATTTCCCTCACGACTCTTGCCGAAGGAGTAGCAAAGGAAACAACTTTCAATGTTGTCGATGCGGATCTAGCCTACAATATCATATTGGGCAGACCTTGGATCCACGACATGCAAGCTGTTCCTTCTACTTATCATCAGGTGTTAAAGTTCCCATCCGAATGGGGAGTACGTGAGATTCGAGGGGAACAGCGCTCTGCCCGAGATTGCTATTCTGTGGCCCTCAAACTTCCCGAAGAGAACAAATAGCAATTACAGCGGCCGGGACCAGACATACCACCCGAAACGGTTGAGTACGAAGTCCCGGAATTCATCGCGAAGATGGACGAGAAAGAAAACCATATGCCAACTGTTGAAGCTTTGGATCCCGAAGAGCTGTTCACTGACAAGCCAGAACGGAAGGTGTATCTGGGAACCGAGCTAAACAAACGCCTACGAGAAGATATCCTCCAGTTTCTCTAGGAGCGGCATACAACATTCGCCTGGTCTCCCGCAGATATAACAGGTATTTCTCCTGACATCATCACTCACAGGTTGAACGTAGATCCGTATCACCGTCCGGTGAAACAAAAGACGCGCCAGCAAGGAGCCTTCCAGAACCAGGTCATCAACGACGAGGTTGACCGGCTGCTGAAGATTGGTTCAGTGCGTGAAGTCAAGTATCCAGACTGGCTAGCTAATGTAGTTGTCGTACCTAAAAAGAACGGCAAATGGCGAGTCTGCATCGACTTCACAGATCTAAACAAAGCCTGCCCGAAGGATTCATATCCTCTTCCCAGGATAGATCAACTGATCGATGCAACGGCCGGACACGAAGTGCTAACCTTCCTCGACGCATACTCTGGGTATAACCAAATATTGATGGATCCCGAAGACCAGGAGAAGACAGTGTTCATCACCTGTCGAGGTACGTACTGTTACAAAGTTATGCCTTTTGGACTAAAAAATACAGGTGCAACCTATCAGCGTCTAGTCAATCAAATGTTTCACGACGATATCGGGAAGACTATGGAAGTGTACATCGATGACATGCTGATAAAATCTAAGCGAGCAGAAGACCATTTGGCACATCTGAAAGAAGCTTTTCAGATCCTGGATCAGTATAATATGAAGCTAAATCCAGATAAATGCGCTTTCAGAGTTGGATCAGGGAAGTTTCTAGGATTCATTGTTTCTCAGCGTGGCATTGAAGTCAATCCCGCTCAGATAAAAGCCATTGAATCTATCCCAGATGTACTTCACAGCAGGAAAGACGTCATGAAATTAACAGGGAGAGTAGCAGCTCTACGAAGGTTCATCTCCCGGTCATCTGACCGTTGCAAAAGTTTCTTCGATGTCCTAAAGCAAAACAAGGAGTTCGAATGGACCCCCGAATGCCAACAAGCATTGAGGGATTTGAAAAAGTACCTATCCAATCCTCCGCTGCTCTCCACGCCTCAGGAAGGTGAACAGCTGTTGATTTACTTGGCCGTCTCAGAGTCGTCGATAAGCGCTGTGCTAGTTCGGGAAGACCAAGGTAAACAACTTCCTATCTATTATATTAGCAAAGCTTTAATTGATGCAGAAACACGCTATCAACCTTTAGAAAAATTAGCACTGGCACTAGTAACCGCTGCTCGTAAGTTACGCCCTTATTTTCAAAGTCATTCGATAGCTGTGGTTACAACTTTTCCCCTACGAAATGTTCTGCACAAACCTGAATTCTCAGGAAGGCTGGTAAAATGGGCTATAGAATTATCTGAATTTGATATCACCTATCAGCCTAGAGTAGCAATAAAATCGCAAGTCCTAGCAGACTTCGTAGCAGATTTCAGCACTAACATATACCCTGAGGCAGAAAGGGAATCTATTCTTTATGCAGGGCAGGCTCCCAGCACATGGACCCTTTACACAGATGGCTCCTAGAGCGTCAAAGGGTCCGGCCTTGGACTGGTTCTTGTTGCTCCATCTGGCGAAACGGTAAGGCAGGCTATCAAGTGCCCATTCATTACTAACAATGAGGCCGAATATGAAGCCGTTATTGCAGGACTGGAACTAGCCCGAAGTTATGGGGCAACCTTCGTCAAGCTGAAAAGCGACTCTCAGCTCGTGGTCAATCAAATTAATGGAGGTTTTGTTGCACGAGAATCCAGGATGCAAGTGTACCTTGCCTTGCCCGAGTGAAAGAGCTCCTAGCACAGTTTGGCGAATGGGAAGCAGTCCAAATTCCACGGGAAGAGAACCATGAAGCCGATGCTCTTGCAAACATGGGATCAGTGGCAGAAATAGGGGTAGCAAGCTCCTCAGCTGTTGTTCAACTTCTCTACACAACCATGGATAGAGAGAAGTTCGAAGTCAATACCATCAACGCTTCTTGGGACTGGCGGAATGAGATAACAAATTATCTTATCCATGGAACTCTACCTGCAGATGCGAAAGCTGCACGCAAACTCCGAGTGAAAGCTGCCCGATATACAATTCTCAACGGCGAGCTTTACCGGAGAATGTTCACAGGACCTCTTGCAAAATGCCTTGGACCAAATCAGATCAATTACATAATGAGAGAAGTCCACGAAGGCTGTTGCGGAAATCATTCCGGAGGTAAGGCACTAACCCGAAAGCTGATTCGTGCAGGCTATTATTGGGACAAGATGGAAAAAGATACGAACGAATTTGTCAAGAAGTGTGACAAATGCCAAAGGTTCGCTCATCTTCTCCACCAACCAGCAGAACCACTCCATTCGATAATCTCCCCGTGGCCTTTCATGAAATGGGGGATGGACATCGTTGGCCCTCTTCCCACAGCACCAAGGGGGATGCACTTCTTATTGATCATCACTGACTACTTCACAAAGTGGGTCGAGGCGACAGCGTACTCAAGGATACGACAAATGGAAGTCGTCGATTTCCTCTGGCGTTTTGTCGTGTGTCATTTTGGCGCACCTAAGGAAATAGTCATGGACAACGGCCCGTAATTCGTCGGCCAGAAAGTGACTAGATTCCTCGAGGATCTACATATCTAAAGGATCACTTCCTCACCATACCATCCTGTTGCAAATGGTCAGGCGGAATCTACCAACAAAATCATCGTTGAGTCCCTCAAAAAGCACCTCGAGCAGGCAAAGGGATGTTGGGTAGAAGAGTTACCTGGAGTACTATGGGCTTACCGCACAACAATTAAAATGAGCACCGGAGAAACTCCTTACTCATTAGTATATGGTGCAGACGCTCTAATCCCGGTTGAAATTGGAGAGCCCAGCTTACGATACGCACATGCCACTGAGGAATCAAACTCAGTCAATCTATCCGAAGGGCTGGATCTTCTCGAAGAACGCAGAGAGCTTGCTCTTGTACGGGTAATCGCCCAGAAAGAACGAATCGAGCAATACTATAATCAGGGACTGCGCGTACGAAGTTTTCAAGTCGGGGAATTTGTACTCAGAAAAGTCTCCCAAAGCACACATGAAACAAATTCAGGCAAGCTTGGTCCTAACTGGGAAGGCCCCTACAAAGTAATTGCTTCGGTCGGAAAAGGATCTTATCGTTTGGCACGACCAGACGGCTCTACTGTCCCGAACAGCTGGAATGTAGTCCACCTCAAAAGGTATCGCTTTTAAGTGATAAAACGGTTAGTCATCTAACACCTACCTTTTATCTTTGTGAAAAGTTCTTACTTTTGATTATATATATTTTTTTTCTAAATGGTACTAACGACCTGAACAAGGTCAGATCCGTTTAGCTCAACTGGCAGAGCTCGAAGTTCTTCAACTTCGCGGCTGTGGGTTCGAATCCCACAAAGGACGCACTCCTCGTTTGGTTATATGTGTTCTATATGCGACTCACCGACAACTCTTTTCATGTTATCACTTTACGTGCTCCAACATAAAAACAAGGAGGGTGGTGAGAGGCCCCTATAGGCCAGATAAGACCTTCATAAAGGCAAAAGACCTTACCAAGAGGCAAATTTTTGAAGTTTTTCAGATCAAAAACTTTTACGTGACACGACTTCCACAGCAAATAAGAGGAGTCATTCACAAATCAAAAACTTTTACGTGATAAAACTCCCACAACAAATAAGAGGAGTTATTCACAAAACAAAAATTTTGCGTGACAAGGCTTCCACGAAAATAAGAGAAGTCGATCACCAGGCCAACGACTCGGCCAGAGCCAATCTACAAAGCCATGCAACAACTTTCAACTATCGAAATGATAAGCAAAGTTACACGCACAAAGCAACGATTCGGCCAACACTCTAAAACGACCACAATTCGGTCAGACCAGTTACAATTTACCTCTTCCTAACGAAAGGTTAAGTTAAAAACATTCGGTCCTTTACAATTTGCGACCTCTTCCTGACGAAAGGCTAAGTTAAAATCATTTGGGCAGACTCTTGAAGATACGAACTTAATAAAGTCCTTACTTCAGAGAACTCCCAATCACAAGGCTCGAAAGCCACAACACATGCAAACAAAAGATCAAGAAGTTCAAACTAAATATAGTCACTGGACAGATCTAAGCAGCATATCTACATCATCTTTGTGAATTGATAAAATGCCGAATACGACTGACTTCAATTCGCAGAGTGTTCAAGGGCCAAACAAACCGAGCATACAAAGGACCAGAGAGTCTCTACTAGACTTCTGTCCACCAACAAACAAGTCCGGCTCTCGCCAGACAAAATAAAAAATACATCAATCATAGATTGAGAAAAAGGGCATTAGCATGAAGGGCCATGACCAGGACTCAACGCACCAGCTCCGTCAGTCCTGCCGTCATCCTCTGAGTCCTCGCCGTCATCTTCGTCTCCATCATCATCGTCATCACCTTCAGAATCTTCAGGGGAGAGACCCAATACTTGGTGTATTCTTCGAACAGCGTTCTTTGTTGTCTGCAGCATCTCTTCGACATTAACTTGTCCAGCCTGAATCTGCACGAGCAATGCACGCTTGGCTTCAAGGGCCGCAAGCTTGGTCTTGATTTCCGACTGATCACGCATGTTTGCCAAGTCCTTGGTTAATGCGGTCTGAGCACTCATTAATTGATCGACCTGATCCTTCGCAGCCTGGAGATCAGCCCGAGCTTTAACTGATTCTTCGTTTGCTCTCTGCAGACCCATTTCAAGAGATGCGCGGTCTTCGTTGGCACTGTTCAAAGAATTTCGGCACTCTTCAAGCAGTCTCTCCAAACCCTGGACAGAGCGTGCGAACCCTTCTTTCTCCTCGAGAAGAAGGTTCTTTTCCCTGGTGAGAACGTTGATTTGCTCAAGACGATCATTGTTAACGTCAGTCAACCGATTAACTTCTCCACCAAGGAAACCACACTGCTCAATTAGAGTCTTGTTATCCTTCAGAGCTTCTAGCAATTCTTTTTTCACCTCAACCACTTGATTAGCATTGTTAAGCCTGGAGCGAAACATAATCTCGGCAGCCAGCATACTCGACTGAAAAAAGCAAAGTAAGCCAGGATTAAAAGTCTGAGGCTAAGAGTTATTCCCATAACAAAGCAGGAAAAAACTTACTCGGGCAGAATCAGAAGCAATCTGGAAGGCCAACTCCTCATTGGTTAACCCCCTCAGCACCCACTCTTCACGGGGACCGATGAGCGAGGAAACTACCTTAGCTAAGCTGCGTCGCCTGTTATGAAGTTGACATCAGGAGCAAGTTTCAAAGTGTGCTTCCTCTCACAGAACTTAGGTTCCCAAGCCTGTTCAGAGGGATAATTCGGCCCAAACTTGTAACGCACTCCCCTGATGTCACTTAGTTCTGTCCGGCCACCAATAGCTGACCGCCAAACAAACCTTGATGAGGAAAGGTTGGAATCACCTTCTGCTCCAGGGTCTATGGTCTCACATTCACTAAGAACGACGGGGGCCGCCCCCTCAGTAGCCACGTTTTCCAGATCCTCGAAACGGTAAACGCGAGGACCCTGGCTACCCTCTTGGTAAGCTTCTTCTTTTGCTTCTTCCCTCACTTCTTCTTTTTCTTCTTCACCGACTTTTCTCTTCCCCTTATCAACGCGAGAAGGACCTGCCTCCGCCCCATCACTAACTCGGGGACTCCCCTGCGGAGTATGGACAGTCTCCTCCTTGGCCTTTCTCCTGTCACTACGGAGATGAGGCCTTCGCCTAAGGGGAGCATCCTCTTCGACCTCAGTGTCCGAAAGAGTAATAACCTCCCTAGTTATACCCTCTTCCCGTGCGGACTCGGGGACTTTAGCAGCAGCCCCGACATTCTCTCCCGCGGGCTCCGGTACACTGGCCCTAGAAGAAGGATCACCGCCAACTGATGAGGTTTGCCCGGAAGCCACGGAAGTCTTACGAGCAAACTTCTTCCGCGCTCTACCCTCACCTTGGCTCCTCTTCTTCCTCTTCAAGGAGCCCAGTCCACCGGACAGGAGCTCTTCGCCGCCCTCCCTGTTGTGCAGAGCACCCACTGAAGCTAATATAGCCTCAGCTTCAGCTTCTAGGTCAGCCACAGGCTCGGGAGGCCCGTCATGGGGAGGAGCAAGAAAGAAACCTCTCGAAGTGCCCAAACCTATTAAAAGATGGAACGGTCAGATATGAAGAGGATTCAAAGAAGAATGATCATGAAAGCAGAAACATTCTCACCATGATTTTGCACTACCAAACCTTGCTGAGTGGCAAAATACATCCACTCTCTCTTCTCAGAGGAAAATTCCTTCAAAATTGGCTCAGCCCACACGGTCAAATCTTCAACAGTGTCCGTCGTAGGGTTGCTTGGCCGCTACAAAATTGAATGGAGTCAGAAAACGAGAAGAAGAAAAAAGCATGAAAAATGTCAAAAAATACTCGGGGACTTACGCCTCTTGTTCCAGACTTCTGGAAGGTAGGCCTTGTCGTCAAAAGTCAAGGCCGAGGAGCGCACAAACAGAAATCGATGTGCCCAGCCTCGGTCACCGGTATCCTCAGAACTGCGCACCAAGCCCTTGCTTCCGCGCATTCTGGCATTTACATAGCCGTCCTTGAAAATTTGTATAATATACAAAGAAATAAAATGCTCATAACCAAAAGATTGATCGGTTCTTGCCGCGAACCAATCCAAAAGAGTAACTATTCTATACATACTGGGGCTTAGCTGCCCCGGACAAGGAGATACTCCCGGCAGAGCCTCTCCAGCACAGGATGCAGGGGCAGGCTACTCCCCACGGTGAAAGGGTGGGTGCACATGGCTGTCCACCCAGCCCTATGAGAAGTAATATTCTCCTCTTCAGAAACCGGTGAGAGGGGAACTTCATCGCCCCAGTGGCAGTCCACCCTTACTCGGGGGATCACCACTTTTGTGATCCCAGACTTATATCTATACGCCGGCCAGTTCCGCGTATCACCTTCTCTGTTATGAAAGGATTTAATATTACAATTCGCTTCAAGTTCACCCCATTTCTTGGGGATTATCTCTGCAGCCGTAGCTTGAGTAGCCCTGGACCTGGGAGTGGCCACCGAGGAACTACCAGCGACATCAGTACCCTGGTTTCTTCTGGATCGTGAAGACATGGTTGCAAGGAAAATATGAAGTTATCAGGAAGAATTCAAACCTAGTTCAAAGTATTTTCAAAGAACAGCAGAGAAGAAATAAAGGCGAGTAAAAAGTTTCTCATCAGGCAAACCCCTATTTATAGGAGCAAAAATTCAGCCCCACTAACTTCCTTTAAGACACGTGGAGCCTATCGAAGAAACCTCGATCAGATCTGGCCGTTAAATATGGTTCATCAAAACTTTATAGTATCATCATTATCCTGGAAAAGAGCAGTCACCTCGCGATCAACAGGCAACGTGTGAACGTGACTGAAGCGGTTAAAATCATTACTTTTTACCCTTGGGGCACGCAATAGTCATTTTGGAATGACCTGCAGTCTCGCAGACATGCCAGCTGCAATTACTTTTTGTTACGGCACATTAAATGCGCACGTCATGGAGACTTGTCACTTAGCTGATAAGGATCGTACGTCACCAAAATACATCACACAAAGACAAAAATTCTCAAGGAATTCCCGCCAAAAATTGTATCCACTCCTCGAACAGATACTCTTCTCGAGAAGTGCGGGGACTATCTGTATTGGATAAAATCTGACCAGGCTTAAGAAGGTGACACGTGTCTTCCACGTGTTTCAACGGACAGACATCCAACGAGCAGACGTTCATCACAAATAGACCTAGACGGTCGACACGGCTTAAATAAGCAGTAATTAACACGATCATCCACGATCAACCTACTAATGACCATTAAGACAATCATTACAATCCAGCGGCTATAACTCCAACGGATAGATGAACGGCAGTTACTTATCCAAACGGATCCACGCCCAGCGGTTACAAAAACCCCAACGGGTGCCCACCAGGCTTATAAATAGCACTCGTCTTAATCGATTGTAGATCATCTGAACTTCATACCTGAAATATCAATAAAATACTCTCTCTCTCTCAGTCTTGCTCAGTTGTTCCCTTTGCTCTTATTTAGTTCTCTGCTTTATTCGCCTGAAGAACAATTGATATCGAAGAACTTTCCCCGATGACGAGTGATACGATACGATTTCTTCTACTTGTCTACATTTTGCATATTACTTTTATTAGTTCATACGTGCATATTCTTATCATCTCAGCTCATCATATAAACTCTTAATCTCAACTATTGATCGTGACCCCGCAAATACAAATTTAATTGTTAATTGGCCTAAAATCGGATCTAGGTTAAACATGCCTCATTTAGAATTTATCATGAAAGGTCAATAATGAGGAAGTGGGCCTCAATGTGTTCAAAGTAATTAAACTTCAGATAACTGTAGTGGTCTCAATTGTTTCATGATAACCTTCATGTTTGAGCTCAAATAATACAAGGAAAAAGTTTTTTGACGAATACAGAGATGTTGAATAATGAGATGGTCGAAAAAAGGTCCTAATAATAAGTTAAGAGAGTGAATCATGTTTAGAGGTGGAAAACATGGTGGAATGAGAATGCTTGAAAAGCAAGCACATGGAGAAAGGAAAGATATTCCTAAACTGCGTAAAATAGAAAAAATATAAGTTTCTCATTTTCCAATTTGGTTTTAAATTGAAAAGAATAGAAAACAAAGATTGTTAACTGATTGATGTGTTTTGAGTGTGTGTATTGGAAGGAAATGCTTGAACTAAACCTAGAAAATGAAGCGCAAGGGACGGTAGAAAGCAAACAAGATTGAGAATAAAATAAAAAGTTTCATGTCTTACAACAACAACCACATTGTGAAACTACATGCAAAGGAATTTCTTGCACAACACTGCAACAAGGCCGTTGTAAACTCCGATGTATGAAATACTTTGTTCTCAATTTTTCTTCCAAATAATAATGCTTGTACACCCAAGTAATTTAAAATAGAAGAACTCTCGGACACAGTCTAAAGTCTAACCTCATAGAGAGTGACACGGTCCATGCAAATATATCGGACTACAGGTTCGAGTCGAATCCATAAAGAGCTAGATTGATTAATTGAGTTATGGGTTTGCTAATATGGTTCTTTGAATATTACTTGAACCAATTTGTTTTGAATTAAACACTATAAATTATAATTAGTAATGCAAACTACCTTAAATTAATAATGACAATTAAAGATAGATGTCAAATGGGTAAAAGGGACTAGAGTTGTACCCCTCACCTAAGCATGTATTCAATAGGGTTGTCAACTAAGCTTGTCTTGGTGTGTAGGTTGATCAAATAACAAACTTATATTTACATACTAATATCTCTTGATTGTTAGTAAGCCTAATCCTAAAGACTCTCTTAATTTATCTTGGATTGTGTGAATAGCAAGTATGAATGACCCAAGAGAATCCATGTTTTTAGTTCAACGCTTTTAGATCGGATTTGTAAATCTCTTTAGGACATAAAATCCTTGGTAACTAGTAGTTGCCCAACCTTAATACTACATTCTCAAGTGAGTACAAAGGAAAATAGGGATGGGTTAGTATTTTCAACCATAAACCTAGAATTTAAACATGTAACTAGTTTGAAAACACCAACCCATACTTAGACAAAGTTTTTGCTAACTATCCATCAGACGCACACCTAGGGCTGGTTTACAACCCAGCAAAGGAGCTTAGCTACTCATAAAATAAGTGAATACAACACATGAACATGAAGTATTTATTTTTCTTTTCATAGATCAAAGTTACAGTGTTACCCAAATGATAGTGATCTTAAAAAAGTGTAGTACTCCTCAATATTCTACTTGGAACTGAGTTTTTACAATGAAAATAGAGGTAAGATAAAACAAAAGCCTAAAAAGGATATATTTATAGTGCTAGAAAATTTTTATAAACATTAGGTCCAGCAGGTTGTGCGGCAACATTGTGCGGTCCGCACTTCTGCTTGTTTCCTTCACATTTTGTTCTTCAATTGCACTGTGCGGCCTTCTGATCTTAAGCTCTTGTAAAATTCTGCGTCCCGTACAATATTGTGATAGGCTGCACTTTCATCTTCAAATCAGCTGTAGCTTCTGGAAGCTTATGCTAGGCTACACCATATTTTGCAGCCAATTCTTTTCTCTAATTGTGCGAAGCTGCATAAATAAGTGAGGCCCGCACTTCTTCTTCTACAACTTTGCACTTCTTCCACACTTGATTGAGTTATGGAATTCCATCTTCATTGTTTGTGCGGTCCACACTTTGCCCCTCACACTTGGCTTATTGCACTGATTCCACTTCTTGAGTACGATAGTCTTTTTTTTTTGTATTATTTTTTTTGGATATTTTGCTATCTTTAGAGCTGTTATCAATCATAACCTAAAATCATGCAACAATACTAAATATTTGGCCACAAAATTAGCTTGAAGCCACATAAAATTCCTATCCTATCTTATCAACACATCCAAACTAGAATTTTCACTTGTCCTCAAGCAATCAAAATCTAGCCAAATCCTTTGATCCAATTGCAGTAACACTTTTTAAGCTCACAATTATTCTTTTGACTTCATTTGGTACCAACAATTAGTTTTGAGTATTAAAAATATCCACCTTTTCATTACCAACCACAAACCAAAGTCAATATAATCACGATTCATCATAACTTCAAGTGGTGATTCATATATGTTAGCGTTTCTAATGGTTCCTTTGCTATGCCATGACTGTACTTTCCAATCCATACAATCATTCCTATTCCAAGTGCCCTTCATAATCGAACACTCAAATTTTTTATGTAATTTTTCTTTACATGGAGAATGTAGGAACAAATAAAATCGCTAACACTTGCAAGAGAGCTTTCAAAAGATGCATTAGTGATACCATAGCTTGAACTAAGTGTATGTCTCCATTAATAGAAGTACACTTGGTGAAAGAACATGGAGGACTTTATTTTGACTTGTAATATAGACTTTTGGGCATTGAAATAGTACAAAATTTGGGAGTTTATTATATTCCCTCATTTTGCTCTACTTTTTATCTCTGTATTTGCAATGTCACTTCCAAAATGAGATCCTACATTCTTCTTTTTTTTTTTTTTTTTTTTTTTTTTTCAATTTATTTTTATCTTTCACTTTTTCTTTTCTTTTATTTCTCCTTTTGTTTTCTTTTCACTTCTTCTTGGCTTTCATAAACTTTCTAGGATCCGCGACCCCTAAACTTAAAGTTTTGATATTTTAAGTTGCACGTCATTTAATACAACGAGGAGGTTGGAAAAAGAGAGGCTTAGTGCTTTTAGAACCAGAATTGTTTTAATCATACTGTGGTTAGCAAAAGAATGGTTAATAGATTTAAAGTGGGAGAAACTAGGAATTATTTTTCTTAGTAACGATAGAAATGTTCAAACGGGTCAAATATGGCCTACAATCTTATTGAACATCAAGTCATCCTTCATATTTCACCTTGACAATACTTGGGCTAGGTTCTAGATCACAATGTATCAATTGAATTCTTTAGCAAGTAACACTCACCCCTTAGCTGGCATAAAGAATAAGTTAGATTGACTTAATGATATATCAAAGTCAAGCAAGAAATTTCACCAAAATCATACACTATACATGATGAGAATCACAACTAGTTGACTCTCATAGGTCATTTCAATCACAATTTTCCCATACATACTTTTAAGTGTGTTTGTACTAATCTAAGTAAGTTTTTCAAAAAGGACGGGACATATGATTATCTAATCCTAAAAGTGCTTGGTTCAAACAAGTTGCATCTTCGGAAAAGAATCAAATCGAAGAAAAACCAAAAAGGTTATTGTACTCCTGAAATGGTATTTACAATGGAAATGAGCTTTGGGGTCTGAAGAGGATTTCCTATATATCACGACTTTCGTGAATAAGATTAAAGAAAGTGACATCTCAAGTGTAGTTCATGAGAACACACGATAATATATTTTTTTTGTTTTTCTCTTTTTTATTTTTTTGGGATTTTCTATTTACAACAACACAAACTACACTTTCTTACCAGAATTTACAACACACACACACACATACATATATATATATATATATATATATATATATATATATATATATATATATATATATATGCACTACTCATTTAACTAACTAACTTCATACACTAGTTACAAGAATATACACACATGAGTTTAACAATTCATTATGACAAAAAAGGTACAATAGACATGTTCATTTGAATTTAACACTTCAAACATCATGGTACACCATATAGGGCCACGTGGAGAGCCAATGTAGAAACAGAGCGAGGGATGAAAGAATCAAGAAGAATAGAGATGAAAGAGCCAAGATGGACAAAATGAATCACCAACAGGATATCCCATCAGCTAATGAAGTGGCTCACAACAAAGAGGAGGAATTTCAAATTGTGACTAGAAGGAAAGTTGCAAAAAAGAAAAATATGCAAAAATAAATCAAACATACAGAGAATGATCAAAGAAACATAGAGCAAACAAAAAGAACTCTTGAGCAAAATAAAAGAAATGGGGGCATTATTATTAGAGAACCTTCAGTGGTTGCACAAGAAGAATGGGTGAAAGAAGCTTCAGGGAAGGGAAAGAAGTTGACACTAAACAACCAAAAGAAGTGCATGAACAACCAAAAGCTGTTGAACTTGATACAAATTTGGTGGAGACAATCAACACACACGCAAAAAAAAAAAAAAAAAAAAAGGCAAGGGGAAAAAACAAACAAAAATTACTAAGGCTGGAAAAGTGATGAGTCAAGTGCAACAAGTGGAATAATAGAATGACACAAAAACAACCAACAATGGGGCACCTGTATAGAAAAGCAAGCAAATGGTAAAGAAGATCGACAGGAAAAAAAAGCCAAGAGCATGAAATTTTGCAATCAAGTTCTGAAGCAATAAATCATCAGAGAGATAAAAAAATAGAAAAAAATGCAACAAGCCATATTATTGATCCAGGAGAAGCACAAAAGGAGTTCAATAAACTGATTTATGGTACTAACCTTGAGAGAAGCTCTAATTGTTACTTGTCAGAGAAAACACCAGACTCCACTAATGAGGAGAATGATAATTCAGAAGATAATGATTAAGAAGATGAAGAGAGTTCAAATGAAAGTGAGGAATATGCAAGTGTGGATAGTGAGGAGGATGAAAGTGATACTAATGCAGACATGTTGGTGGAAGTCTTTGTAGGTGAGGATCCAGTCTCAAATGCTATTGCTGATGTTGTCAACTCTGGTCACTTATCCCCTAGGGGCAAATACAACACAAGAGGAGACCGAGTGTCAGCTAGAGGAAGAGGTGGAATATTTTCATCTCAAAGGCCTACCAAGGCGACAAAAAATCAGATCCTATCTAATCAATAATGATGTTTCTCTATTTTGGAATATCGGGAGCATTATGACCAACGGTGCTCTTAAGAGACTTTAACAGTTGGTTAGATCAATAAATTTCCTTTTATTTCTTTATCTGAACCCTTTTATAAAGACAATAAATTAGAAAAGTATAAAAGGATACTGGGCTATCACAATGCTTATGCAAATAGAAATAACCAGATTTGGCTATTTTGAAAAGAAAACATGGACTGTGTGATTGTCGATGAAGATGAGCAACATGTCACATATATCATTGAACAAAATGAAACCTCTTTGTTAATTTCATCTGTTTATGCTAAATGTGAGGAGGAATTAAGGGAAGAATTATGGAATAAACTAAAAAGTATTTCTAATAATTTCAAATTACCTTAGTTTATAGCATAGAACTTTAATTGTATCATTGATCCTGTTGGAAAGAAGGGAGACACACTATGTCCAAAAGCCTTTCCTTTATTTAGTGCATCATGGATTGTGAATTAATGGATGCAGGTTATTCTGGTTCAACATTCACATGGTGTAATGGTTGGTGTCTTAAAAGAAGAATTTGGAAAAGACTGGATAGAATTCTTGTTAACAATGAATGGTTGAATCTCTTTGATATTACCACAATCACTCAGTTAATGAGAACGAGCTCTGATCATTCACCTTTGCTTTCCCATTTTGGATCCAAACAATTTGAACCAGTTTAGTATTTTAAGTTCTTAAATTTTTTGATTTAGGAAGCCGGTTTTATGAATGTGGTGGAGCAAGCATGGAGGGAAGAGGTACATAGATCTCCTCTTAGGGAATTCCATCTAAAATTGAAGAATACATGTAGAAAATTATCTAAATAGTCAAAGAACTGTGTTGGTAATATTTTTGGTAATATTAAAGCATTGGAGGAGCGACTTGCCGATCTTAAAGAGAAATCCATTTCAGATAAATCGGATATTAATAGGGCAGAATTGAACCAAGTTAATGCTGAGCTAATTAAAGCCATCAAGGAGGAGGAAGAATTCTAGAAAAAAAATCAGGAAATAAATGGTTTGTTGAAGGTGAGGTTAACTCCAAATTTTCTCGTTCGGTTGTTAATGGAAAAAAAAGGCGGCTAACTTTTAAAAAATGAAGAGGGAGGATTGTAGCTGGATTGAAGGAGACAAAAAAATTGCAGATGAAGCTATTATTTTCTTCCAAAAGCAGTTCACTAAGGAGAACCAACAGTGTAATTTCTCCTTGCTAAATGGATTCTAAGGGTGATTGGTGAAGCCGATAATGAAAAGTTGACTGCCCACAAATACTGGAAGAATTAAAAAATGTTGTTTTCTCCATGATCATCATAGTGCTTCCGAACCTGATGGCATATCTGGAAAATTCTACCACTCGTGTTGGGATATCATAAAGGAGGATTTACTACTGACAGTGCTTGATTTTTTGTAGGTACTGAAATTCCAAAGGCACCCACTCATACTTGCCTTAGCTTAATACCTAAGGTGGAAAGCCCACAACAATTTAATGATCTAAGGCCTATCAGTCTTGGAAATTTTTGTTGCAAAATTATTTCAAAGCTAATGAATCAGAGATTGGTTCCATTTATGGAAAATTTGATATCACCAAACCAAACTGGATTCATTACAGGAAGGTCCATTAAGGTCCATTACTGAGAACATCATGTTAACTCAAGAGATTGGTGCACAATATCAAACAACCTTTAATAGCTGGAAATGTAGTGATAAAACTAGATATGACTAAGGCCTATGATAGAGTATCTTGGGAGTACCTATGTCAAGTATTAAGGCAAATGGGGTTTAATGAAGTATGGATTGATAGAGTCAGTAGGTTAATCTCAAATGTATGGTATTCTATCAACATAAATGGCTCAAGGATTGGTTTTTTCAAATCAAGCTGGACCATCAGGTAAGGAGATCCTTTATCACCCTCTCTTTTTGTTATTGGAGTTAAACTTCTGTCCAGACTCATAGATTCTTTGTTATTGGATGGTTTCGTTCCTTTTTCATGTGAAAATAAAGGACCTATCATTACTCATTTGTGCTATGCGGATGATACCATTTTGTTTTCATATGGAGATCCCATATCTCTAAAGATGATGGTGTCAAAGCTGGATGCCTATGAGAAGATCTTAAGGCAAATTGTGAATAGACAGATCTCAAGGAAAATTGTGAATAGACATAAATCTTGCTTTTATGTCCTATCCAAGTTCAATGATAACAAAATCAATGACATCAGGAACATTGTGGGGTTTCCACATCATTTGTTTCCAATGCAATAACTGGGTTGTCCTATTTATGCTAGGAGGAAGAAGGTTGTTTATTTTAACAACATGGTTGCTAAATTTTCTAATAGGTTGAAAGGATGGCTAGATAGACTTCTCTTATTAGGTGGTAAAACTATATTAATAAAGGTTGTTCTTGCTGCTTTACCTCTTCATTTGTTTTCAGTACTCCATCCTCCTAAAGTTAATCTAGCTCAGGCTGAAAAAATTATGGCTAACTTCTTTTGGGGGAAAGTGGAAGATAAGAATAAGCATCACTAGATAACATGGAAAAATTATGATATCCAACTCTTGAAGGAGGGCTGAGATTCAAGGCGTTGCAAGATATTTGTAATGTCTTTGCTGCTAAAATGTGGTGGATTTTCAGAACCAAAAACTCTCTATTGAAAGATTTTTTTAGAGGCTAAATATTGCAAGAGAAAACATCATGTTGCTAGGAAGAGTTCTTATGATTAATCTCATACTTGGAGAAGGTTAATGTACATAAAAAATGAAGCTGAGAAGCATGTGTTGTGGAGGATCGACAAAGGGAATATCTCTTTTTGGTGGGACAACTGGACTGGAGAGGGGTCTTTGGCAAAGATGACTAACTACAGCAATGCATCCAAGAAAACAAAGGTTTTGGAGTTTTTTGAGGATGAGCACTGGAACGAGACGAAGTTGTATTTAATTTTACCTTCTGCTTTGGTCAACATTATCCTATCTATCCAGATTCATGACAACAAGGAGGATTACCCTTTCTGGACTCTTACTACTATAAGATCTTTTACATCCAGATCAGCTTGGGATCAGATGAAGACGCATAAGGCCAAATCTCTTACCGATAATATGATATGGCAGAAGAAACTACCTTTCAAAGTTTCTTTTTTATGAAAATATTACTCCAAGGTAGAATTTCTACTGATGACATGATATAGAGATTTGGAATTGTAGTTCCATCTAAGTGTTTTTGCTGTACTAGACATCAAGAAGAAACAATCCAATATCTATTCTGTATGGCCAGATTTTAAGGCAACTGTGGATCTTTTTTGCTAATTACAGTGGAATTAAAATGAACTATGGTAATATCAGGCAAATGGCTATGAGTTGGTGGTTAGCTAAGGCTAAGAATGGAATTCAAGCTACCTTGATGCATTGCCTCCCATCCGTTATCTCCTGGGAAATATTTAAAAGCAGATGTAGTGCCAAGTTTGAAGGAATTAGCATGTCAGCTAGAGTCCAGCAAGTGTGTAGATATATTACTATGCTGATAAATTGTAAATTCCCTAGTCTACGACTACCTCAAACACGGAAAAATATGTGCTTAACAATGGAGAAGGTACAACAGGTACTCTCTAGTCAAGTCGTCAGGTGGATCAAGCCAGACACAGGTTGTTTTAAGCTAAATATAGATGGATACAACAAAGGTAATCCAAGAAGCTCTGGAGGGGGTGGTGTCATTAGAGATCACAATGGGGATATAATTTATGCTTTTGCTGAGTTTTATGGCCTATGCAGCAACAACATGGCAGAGGCCATAGCAATATTACACGGAATAATTATATGCAGGGATAGGATCAGAGAAAAAGTTATTGTTGAATCTGACTCATTGTTGTTGATTAATTTGATTAACAATAAACTAAAACTACCTTGGGAAATAAGACCGATTGTGGAGCAAACTGAAAAGTTATCGTAAGATGGCAGCTTTACTTTTGTCCGCAATTACAGAGAAGATAATATGGTAGCTGATTTGTTGGCCAATTTAGGAGAAAGACGGAAGGACCTTGTTATATTTCACAGTATAACAAATCTACCAGACCAAGTCAAAACTGTTGTGCAACTGGATAGAGAAGGCATACCAAACTTCATACTTAAACCAAAAAGGAATCAATTTATTTAATGATGTTTCCAACTGATAAAAATTTAGTTTGTATAAGACTAGTAACTCTTTTTGAAATATTGTGTTTACAAAGTGTAACGGAGTGGAACTCCTAAATTAGACAGTTTAATTTTCAACAAATATGCACAGGAATGAAATGTATCACTCTTCACTTTGTACTGGAGGCTAAAGGGTACATCCTTCTCCATGTTCTGCTAGTTTTTGATTGTATACAAGTTGGGGTTCTTGCCTAAAACCCCCCATCACCATGATGGATGATTTGAAGAAAAAAAAACATCAACCCCCAAACTAAAAACATGCATTGTCCTCGATGTATCTAAACATCAGAACAAGCACAAAATTAAAGGAATGAGGTAAGAATACTCCCTAATCAAGTGGTGTGCTACTCCTCTATGGTTTATGAAGCTGTGGGAAACTCAGTATGGGAAGGAGTTGACTCAACAAGGTTAGTATGTGTAGGAAATTTTCTTGGCTGTGTCTCGGTATGCTCAGTTCTACCCTCCTCAATGATCCTATGTCGGTAGTGGCTTCCCGTTCCTTATTTCAACCATCTCAGTGTCACCCTAGACCTCTACCTGTGTGCCTTTAGTAGAACCTTTTTCTTCCATGAGTGAAAATCCCTAAGCTCGATCCTTTCCTCATCCTTAGGATTTTGTTTTTCCTTTTCATCTCCCAAGCTTTTTTTTTGTTCTTGATCTTTCTCTTTTGACTCTTCCCCAGTGAAGAAAGCGAGATCATTTATTTGAAATTTGTTGAATGTATTCGAAAGCTCTGTCACCTTCTGTTTCACACCTGAGAGCTTCTTTCAAGTTTCTTCATTCTTTTTCTCATCTTCTTGATTTTTGAATTTTGTTCCCTTACAACATCAACCATTTCTTTCAATGTTTGTTCGAATGGATTTATACCTTCTTTGAATACCTTCTCTGTCAATATTCGTTGCTTCGAAATGTTATTAAATTTCTCACTCATGGTTTCGTGGATGCACTGACCAATCCCGAGATTTGCAAGATAGAATTGGCCCCTACAATGGAAGTAGGGACCCTTGTGTTAGATGTCCCTAATTAAGAAGGTGTTGGTGCAAAGGATGAAGTGGGAGGCTGGCCTCAGATGTGCCCTCCAAAACAAAATTGGTAGTAGCACTAGCATTCGACAACACATTTAAGACATCGAATGTGTCATCAATCTTTGTCTTCTTTTCTCTAATAGCCATCATCCTTGATTTGAGAAATTTCAATTTTTTCATTGTCCTCTTTAAGAAAATCAAGATGTGGATTCGAGAAACCTCCTATTCATTAACAAATGAAGTCAACAAGCATCAGAAATGAAGAGTTGTTTGTTCTTGACGAACCCTTAACTCGAGTATGATTGTGCCCACACCAATTAGATACCCCACTATCAATGGCTACTAGAATTTACTTCCTCGTGGGAATATTCATGTTTTTTTGGGATGGAATCAATTGGCTACTCACAAGTTCCAACCAAGTGGTTGCTTTAAAATTGAGATCTGTTTTTAAAATAGGCTTCTTTGGTGCGATCCATTCCAGTGTAGTGACTGGAGATTCTATTAGAGATGACATCCATGGACTTTCTTCTTCATCTAGCCTCAACTCAGTAAAGTATGCTGAAGTGTAAGAAGGTGTAGGTACCCCTAATTCCTTGTTGATTTTTGTCGAGTCAAAGAAGATTTCTTTCTCTTGGATCACAACCATGGTCATCTTCTATTGATGTATTTGGCATTTGTGTAAAAAGTCTTTACAAGTGAGACATTATATTTCCCGGAATGTTTACAAAACACCAACCTTTTACAAGTGAGACATTATATTTCCCGGAATGTTTACAAAACACCAACCAACCACGCTCTTCTACGTTGTCATAGCTCTTTGAAAACACTTCATCCTCTTCAAAAATGTTCAAATGTTTCTCAGGTAGCAGGAGTCTCATTTGAGTGAACTCCTTGTATATTGTTAAGGCTTCAGATTGTTCAAACCTGGTTACTTTTATGGCCACAACAGGGTCACCCACATGTATGTGGTTCAATTCAAAATCAATCTCGGAACAAGATCTTGAGTCCCCCTCATGGCTAGAATAAAAGCTGATAATTTCCTCATATTCTTCTTACTTCTTACATCACCACTTTCTTTCCATTAGCTTTGGAAGCAGTGGCTTTATATGTGCACTGGCTCCTCGGCCTCTTCCTCTATTACTAGTCCGTGTTCGATTTATGGGTGGCCTCTAATGCTTGCTGCTTTCTTTTTACGACCTCCGCCTTTAGTCAATGTACCTAAATGAAGAAGAAATTTCATACATATACTTATACACACAATTTACAGATAGCTAAAACAATGCATAAGTATGCTAAACCATCTTTAGAAACAAACACAGAAACAATTGTATTGGACTTGAAAAGACAGAAATTTGGAAGTGTTGTCCTACCATTTTATCCGGTCTGCACTTCGGTTATGAGGGGCAGGAAAATAAGGAATGTTTGGTCGCGCATCATAACTGAAATCTTCCATGGGGTCAGTCCCTGTAAGGTTGTGAGATTTTGCATAAAAAATATGCGTCGAGCACTTTTTGGATAATAGGCTCTCATTGTGCGGCAGCGCACAAACCCAATCACCAGCCCCATCCCCTGTGACCAAGTATGTCTCTCTCATTGTGCGGTAGCACACGAACCCAATGACCAGCCACAGTCCCTATGACCATGTGTGGACACAAATTTGTGGGGTCCGCACAATATTTCAAGAATTTTGGTTTGCACTTTGCGAACATGAACTTTTCCCAAAATAGGTCACTATTTTTTAAACAACAATTAGGACATCAAAATTTTATTTTCCTTTTCATCCTATTCTCACCCATTCCCAGATCACAATATTCTTAAAATTTGGGTATGATACTTAAACGACCTCGGTCAGTCGTTTCGAATTGAAACGACCTCGGTCAGTCGTTTCGGAAGTTAGGACTCCGATTTGGGTACCCATAATTTTATAATATTCGTAAGGTCCATTAGGACCTGTCTGTAAAATTTCAGCTAAATCAGACCTCGTTTGGTAGGCATCGGAAGAAGGTTTCAGTTTTTATTGTCGATAAATATTAAAAAGAGATTTTCGAGCTCGGTTTTGGCGAATGAGCTCCGATTCGTAATCCGAAAGCGCCGTTAGGTTCGTATGATTATTTTTGACTTTTGTGGTTTTTTGAAAGTGAATTTCGATGTTGTTCGGCTAGTTTCTGCTAAAATGCCGAAAGTTAAATAATTTGACTTTTTTCTATTTAAATTTGCATCTTGAGTTTCAGGAACCCGATTTGAGATCCGCCTTAGCGAGCATGCTATATATATTTTGTATAACTTGTATGCAAAAGTTGGAATTATTTCGAATATCATAGGGTACCGTTTTAATTTTTACCGTAGTAGCGAATTTTTTAAAAAAAAGAAAAAAAAAGACAAAAGGCAAAACAAGAAAGAAAATTAAAATGACCATGGGCGGCGGTGCTAAGGGATATATTAGCATTTTACTAGAATAGAAACAGAAAAAAGAGCAGAATTCAGCAAAGAAAAAAGGCCAGAAAATGAGAAAAGAGTCGGGAAAATAGTAGAATTTTTACCCTAAAACATTCAGGTAATGATCTTAATGCATTATTTGAGTTTATACGTGTGTTTGAATATGTTTTAATGCTAAAACATGGAATATTAGACATCGTTTTAATAAGTTCAATTAATAGTTTAAAGGGTCAAATGGACCCCGATAATGGAATTGATTATATATTCGTACTCAGTGAGTTATGGGCAACTTATAAATGTAACTTATTTAGGGTTTTGTAAGGTGACC
The DNA here is from genome assembly GCA_029990175.1 of Petunia secreta. Classification (NCBI taxonomy): domain Eukaryota; kingdom Viridiplantae; phylum Streptophyta; class Magnoliopsida; order Solanales; family Solanaceae; genus Petunia; species Petunia secreta. The sequence continues at coordinate 768,067 of JARKIP010000159.1, forward strand.
TTAAACCCTGTACATAGGCCTGGCCCGTGTATTGCGTATTCGAATAGGGTATCAGGTTCCCAACCGGATTGCCCTAAGATGTGAGGAATGAAGCCTTTAGCCTAAATTGATATATTTTGCTGCTTATTGAATAGAGTGGGATCGTTTGGCAAGGAAACCAAGGATAAAGCGGTTGTTTATTAGCCGTACTAACTTTTGGAAGAGGTAACTGTTTATATCCATTTCTTTGGAGGCACCTGGCCTCGTGGATTTTCTACCACGTGTTCCTTACGTGTGTAGCTGCCGATGGGCGTACTCATTACGCCTTAGCTTTGGATTTACATTGTATATTATATGTTATGTCCTGTTGTTGGTATTGCATTGAGGATTTGAGCATTTTTCTATGGTTGTGAGTTGGCATCTACTTTCCAGCTGTCGATGAGAGTCCCGCGCCGGTGAAGGGTTATTATTGCATCACATTGCATTCATATGCATTATATGTCATTCATATGCATTACATTACATATCATTGGGTGCAGGAGTATTCCGCCTCAGGAGCAGGAGGATTCCGCTCCATTGTATCATATTGAGGGTAGGAGGATTCCGCCCCAGGAGCAGGAGTATTCCGCTCTTATGTCAGATATTGAGTGCAGGAGTATTCTGCCTCAGCTTTACATTATATCAGGTGCAGAAGTATTCTGCCCCAGGAGAGTGCAGGAGTATTCCGCCTCTGGTTTATATTATATCGGGTGCAGGAGTATTCCACCCCAGGAGCAGGAGTATTCCGCTCCAGTTGGTTATCAGATTGGATTCCCCTCGAATGCAGGAGTATTCCGCTTCGGGATGGGATTACGGGCACATGTGACCCTTTGCATCATTTCATTTCATCTCATTTCATTTTATCTCATTTCGTTTCATCTCATTTCATACCATTGTGTAGACTTGTGGTACATAACTACTGTTCTGCTTCTACGTGTATTGCTTATTTGTTGACATGTTTCTAGCTCATATTCCTGGTTGAGTTTATGGTTTCATACCTATTTCCAGTTATTATCTGGCTCTGCCTTTTTATAATTTAAATAAGAGGAATTTGGTTTATCTGTTTCTTCTCCCTGGCTGGCTATCCTATTATTTGAGGTGGCTAGTCTGCCCCACTTATTGAGTCCTTTTGACTCACCCTTGTTTGTTGTTGGTTTCTTGTCTATCTATTTCATTTCGGCAGGTTCGCTCCAGGATTGAGTCCGCTACGTTGTGAAGGTACGAAGACGACTTCAGCTGTCAGGGTGAGCCAACTTTTATTTCGGATGGCCACCAGTTTATTGGTTGTTATTTCCATTTTATTTTGCTCTCTTCAGGAGGTATCTATCTTCTTTTGTACTCTTAGATGTCTAGTCGGAATAGCCCTAAACCTAGTATGTTGGGTAGTCAGCTGTAATTTCTTTTGTACAGCTTAGAGATATCAGTATGCCTGCATTTTTTTAAGTCTTGTCCTTATTTGTGAATTGTTATATTTATTTTCCTGATTTAGTTGGTAAGGGTTCGCCCGACGGCTCTAGGGGAGGATGCCGGGTGCCTGCATGGCCTAACCGGATTCCGGGTCGTGTCAGATACACTTGATTCCGATATGATTTCAAATTTCAACAGATTACCGATTTCCTTTTCGAAAAATTTCAATCATTAAGTTGTTTAGTATTGTTATAGGGAAATTGGGTTAGGTTTCCGACATGGGGTTTTTTAATAAGACTACAACACCTCTAACTTATGTATTGGACTTGATTTGTTGTTGGAACCCTTCAGATCTAGAGTTTCGAGATTCGACCTATTTTCCAAGAGAGGAGAGCAAGAGATTGTTCCTGGTTTGCTTAGAAGATGGTGGGATTGAGCTTGCTGGAGTTGATTGGAATTAGTTGCTGGTGGTGATGAATATTTTTTATTTCTTTATCTCTTTTATGTTTAGTGTGAAATTGAGAAACTATGTTACATGGGTTCGCTTTTTTACCCATCACTCCAAGTGGTTGATAAATTAATAAACAGCCACACAATTTTGTGCGATGGAATAATTTGAGCTTTGGGTGTAGGATTGCTATAAAAATATTGTGATTGCATTATTGTGCGGGGCCACACAATCATGTAGAATTTTGGATTACACGCCAGAACATTGTGCGCATTCGACATAATTTTGCGCAGTCTGCATTTTTGTTGATCTGATGTCCTGATTTTCTTTGGCATTCCTTCCACTCTTGAATACCAACTTCCACACCTGCAATTCGTCATTTCAATACAAAATTAAGTGGAGAGACATCACAATAAATTTACAAACTAACACAAACATGAAATGAATATATGTGTTGCCTTCTAAGAAGCACCTAATTTAACATCACGGCACAATGCGGCTAATCAATCATGGGTCGAAAAGCTTAAAAGAGGAAACATGTCGATCCTCATGCTCGTCATGCAAATTAAAGTAACTCAAATAGTGCTATAATCGTTGTCCACTAACCCAAAAAGGTTCACCCTATGAATCTTCTAACTTAACCGCACCATAAGGAGATACTTTAATCAATTTGAAAAAACCTCTCCACTAAAACTTTAGTTTCCCTAGGAATAATTTGAGCTTTGAGTTGGAAAACAGCGACATATCTCTCTTTTTGAACTCCTGATTCCAAATCTTCTTGTCATGCACATGCTTTATTCTTTCCTTGTACACGTAAGAACTCTCATAGGCATGAAAGCAAAATTCATCCATAGCATTCAAATGAGATATCCTCAATTTAGACGCGATATTCCTATCAAGATTGAGCTTCTTTAGGACCCACATGGCTTTTTATTCTAACTCCAAGGGAAAATGACATGCCTTCACAAAAATTAAAACTGGTACTGAGACATACCAATGGGTGTTTTGAAAGCCATATTATATGGCCAAGAGCATCATGAAGCTTTCCGCGCCCAATCCTTCCTATTGTCATTGACTGTCTTAGAGAGAATGGTCTTGATTTATCGGTTGAACGTCTCAACTTCCCTACTTGTTTGAGGATGATAAGGTGTTTCACCTTGTGTTTGACTCTATATTTGGTCAAAGGAGCATCAAATGTCTTGTTGCAAAAGTGTAAACCTCCATCACTAAATTTCTCTTGGACTTCTAAATCAAGTAAAAATGCTTTTCTTCTTGAAGGCGATGACACTCTTGGCTTTATTTTTTGGTAAAGAAACCACTTTCACCTATTTGATTCATAGTCCACCTCCACTAAGGTGTAGTTTATCTAGGAGCTCATAAACAGTCCCATGAAATCAATACCCCAAACATAAAAAATTTCAACTTCAACAGTAGGGTTTGTAGAAATTTTATGTTTTTGGGATATTCCTTTCGCTATTCGGCATTAGTCACACATCTTCATCTCATGTGAATTTTTGTAGATAGAAAGCCAGTAGAAACCAAATTCATGTACCTTTGCCGCTGTTCTTATGCCACCATGATGCGCACCATGGGGAGATTAGTGGCCCCCTTTCGAGATTACAAGTTTTTCAACTTCTACTACACACCTGCCAAATCATTCTATCAACACAAATCCAGAATAAGTAAGGCTCATATCAATATTTCCTTGATCAAACACTTCTTTTGATAAGAGTATAGATACTTAGGCATAATTCCACTCACAAGATAGCTTTGCAAGATGACATACCATGGAATCATGGCACAACAACCCGCAAATACTTGCTTATCCGGAAAACTATCATTGATTTCCAAATCATCCTTCAGTTGCCCTTTTCCTCCAACCTTGACAAATGATCGACAATTTGACTTTTACATCCCTTCTGGTCCTTAATTTCCACATTGAACTCTTGAAGTAGCAATACCCAATGGATCAACCTCAATTTTGCATCTTTCTTGCTCATTAGGTAGAAAATTTCAAATGATTGGAGCATACCACAATCTTAGAACCATCAAATTAGGCCGGAATTTCTGAAATGCAAACACAACGGCCGAGAATTCTTTTTCGGTCATGGTGTAGTATTTTCAACACCCATTTTTTCGAATCGCTAGAGTTACAAAATAGAATTCGACTTATTGGAACTCTCGAGTAAGACTTGGAGTCGCTACCTGATAAGTTATTTAGCTAGGCGTACAAGAGTACCTACTTTGTTTCTAGCCAATTTTAAAGTTGACTCAGAAACTTAATATGCAAACCAGAAAATCCAGATAAGGGTTTAAAATAACCCAAGAGGAAGGTATTAGACACCTCTCAGGTTCTACCAAATGTGGTTACCGGCTGGACTATATAATTGGAATTTAATAATAAACTAAAATCAAGCAAAAATGATTTCTACTATCATATACAGTTTTGATACAAATAATTGCATAAGCAATGAATAAATGAACATCCGTCTTCACCAAGTACTTCTTCTCTAAACAAAATCCGCCCGAATATACTTGGAAATAGAAAAATTTAGTTAGTATGCCGAAAACAATTAAAAATGATAAGACGAAAATTAAAATGATGCAATAGTAAATTGAGTTTAAGCGTTTCTGGAGCGTCGTCTTTAGAATTTGGATAAAGAGTGACTAAATTCCTTCCTTAGGCACTACATTATCTTTTCATTTATTTCACTTTGAGCTTTCTTTTCATATTAGCTCTTATTCTCATTTTTTCTTTCTTGACCTTTGCTTTGTGGCTCTTATTCCTCTTTTTGCTTCACTTCTCTATTTTTGTCTTTTCAATTTTTCTTTTTCTATTTTTTCATTTTTCTTGATTTTTTTTTATTTTTTTCTTTTACCAGTTTTCTATACAATCATCTTCCTTTTTGAAGAGTCACTTAGCTTTCATTTCTTTGTTCCCCTCTCCCAAAATTAGACTTTAGTCTAAGTTGCACGTCTTTCAATGCCTCAAGAAGATAGGGCCAAGAGAAAGTTAGTGCTATCAAGCAGTTAGAATTGGCTCGGGCTATTTGCGTGGCTATCAAAAGAAAGGATATTAAGCTAAAAGTTGGCTAAATAAGGATTAATTTCATTTGGTGGCCTGAAAGGCTCAAACGGGTCAAAGAAATTCCTATCATCCTATCCAATCACTAATTTGATACTCCATTCATTTCTAAGGACACACAAGCCAAGTTCTAACATGCATATGCAATTAACAAGCTTAAGCAAAAACTCACCTCACTAGCAAAAGGGACAGGAGACAAGAACATCAACTTTCAAGCACTTAAGGTAAGGATTTAGCCTATACTAAACATACATAGAGTCATCAAAAGAACCTAAAGGTTATAAGTGCAACTCTCAACAAACAATCCACTAAACTTTCTCTGTGTGCTCCTAATATGTTGGTATCAAACAAGTCACAAAACAAGGATGGTACTTGTATGATTAAGTCCTTAAAAGTACCCGGTTCAAAAGAATTGCACTCTTGGGAAAAGAACCAAGTCAAAGAATAACCAAGAAGGTTATTTACTACTTCTAAGCTATTTAAACAAATGGTATTTACAATAGAACTGGTTTTTGTTTAGGGCCCAAGTAAAAGTGAGTTTCACCAGGGTTGCTGACGTATCACCACAAGTGCAAACCAGAGGAAGAAAGGCAACATCCTAAGCATAGTTCACGGGAGTACCTTTGGCACCTTTTTTAGTTTTTTAAAAAAATTTCAATTTGTTTGGATTTCTGGGGTTTTTCATTTTTTTTGGACTTTTCAATATAACAAATTAATAACAATTATACTATGAATTTAAAAGACAATCATTAAAGACAAGCAATTAAATATCCTACATTAAACATTAACATCCTAAATTAAAGTAATAGCATCCTAAGTTAAAAACACCAATATAAACATAATTTAGGACATTCAACAAAAATTAACTGCCCCTCCCCCAACGTAAAAAATATCTATGTATCAAAGCAGCTAATCCCAAACAAAAGTACAAGTTAATAGGTAAGGGGTGAGAATGCTCCCTAAAATGATCCTGATGATGATGGAGGAGCCTTGACCTTCTCAAGCGGAGTTGTTGATGGTTCTTTCTCACTTGCTGAACTTTGGATTTTGTCAGTGGGAGCTGAGGATTATTTTGCAACTGGCTTGGTAGCCATACCTTCATGTTTGCTTCTTCCAACTTTGCAAGTTGTTCTCTCTTTGCTTTTTTTTTTGCCTCTGCTGCTTGCGCTTCCATTCTCTTCCTTTAATCTTCCATCTTTTTCTTGTCTGCTTCCCTTTCTTTTCTTTCTTGCTCCTTCTTACTTGCCCTCTCTTCTTCTGTTTCTTCTTCTCGCTCTCATTTTTCTTTTTCTCTCCTTCTTTCTTTTCTACCTCTTTCTCACCTTTCTTTGCACTATCATCCAACTTTCTTTTCTCACGTATGAAATTTGGATCCTTCTTAGAGTCACATGCTTTTTCACTCTCTTTTGGCTTGGCCTTCACTCTTTCTTTCACTCCACCTTCTTTCTTTTGCTTCTACAATTCAGAGTCTTCATTGCTTTGCTCATCTTGTGCCTCCTTTGTCTTCATTTCTTGTCTCATATTGATCTTCTCCAATCTATATGCATGTATTTGAGCTTGTACCTCATTTGGGTCCTTTTTGACTGTTGGAGGCCATTGTTCCCTTGTGGCATCTTTACCTTGGAGTTCATCATCTTCTTCACCCACACGAGCATCTTTCTTTACAGCTTTGCTTGGCTTGCTAGTTCCAACTCCTTTGGTTGTTATTAATTCAATCTTCAAGGCCCTAAGCTCCAATCTTATTTTCTGGTCAGAGGCTTCTAAATCTCCCACTCTTTTTCTCACATCTTGCAACTCTTTGGTATTGTCTTTCACAGCTTGGGTCAGCTCCTTCATAGCATCTACCATATGTTCGATGGCTTTGTCTAGCTCAACGGATGGCCCTCTAAGGTGTGTCACTTTTGCATTAAGTCCCAACAGTTTGTAATCTAGCCCTTTTAGTGCTTGAGAAATGTTGAAGAGCTCAAATTATCATGCTCAGACTTCCTCCAATCTTGGAGAGGGAACCAGAAGCTTTCTGACTGGAGATTTCTTCCCATCCTGAGGAGGTACAACTACTATTTCCTTTTTGTCCATCTTTGCAAGAGTTTCCCTCTCCTTGACTTCATCATCTTGAATTCTTTTGAGATCAATGGTACCCTTGGCTTCTATCAGGTAGTCAATATCAAGTAACATGGGCACATCCTGCATCAGTTTAGTGAGCAAAAAGGAAAAACAATAGCAGTACTGTGTTTATGAGCCTTATCATCGATGCTTTGGCAGATGACTTTGCTTACATTAATGGGGGTAGTAGTGCATGATAGAAGCTATGAGGACGGCCTTTTCATTGGTGATTCTTGTGTCTTTCAAAGATGGGAAGAACCTGCTACTGATCACACCATTCCACCCTTTTGCAATCAAGCTTAGGCCTTTCTTTTTGATTTCAACCCCTGGGTTTATCCAAGTTGGAAAAATTCCAGGTGCAACAATGCTTGCTGCAAGAAGAGCCCTCAAACTTGACTCTTCTCCAGTCTCCCACATGTTGTCCTTTACCTCATATTCACTTTGGTCTGATGGTGGTGTCAACCCATATGCCTTATTTATCTCTTCATCACTGAAATAGACATCAACTGTTCTTACTTTGACACGGAAGGATTTCTTCTTTTCTTGTGACATATTCGCGTAAAACTCCTTTACCATCACTTCATTGTATTTGCCAGGGGTTCTAGCAAAAACTCCTGCTTTCTTCTCTTTATCTCACCGTAGAACTCCTCACCATATTTCTGGGCCCATTTAGTTTGTACCATCTTTTCTGGGTTGATAGTTCTCTTTGTGTTGAACATCTCGTCAACTTTCTCATTTTTGTTGAACCTGTTGTTCATGATCTTCTTTACTCTCCGGGGGGTCTTTCTCAAATTCTAAGATGTCACCCCTATCTTCTACATCTGACTCAGCTTCCTCAATTGAATCAGTAGGCTTGGAAGTCTTAGAAGGCCCTTGTCAGGAGTTGACCTCTGCTTTGATGGTTTAGGATTCACTTTTTTCTTCCCCTTCTTGTATGCCTCTTACTCATCTCTTGCCTGGGCTAGATTAGCTTCTAACTTTTTCTTATGTTCAGCTTCCTTTCTCTAGGCATCAGTGAGTGTCTGCTTCTTTCCTCCTTTATGAACTACATGTTTGGCCATCATGATTGCCTGTCAAGATCATCTCAAGGAAAGGTATTAGCACATATACTAGCTACATTATCCTACTCCTACACCATACTAGGATTAACTAAACTATAGCACATGAGACCTAAGAAAGAAGCAAACCAACTGCAGAATCAAAGGGAATTTTCAATTTAAGCATAACATTTGGCGGTCTGCAGAAAGACACACGGCATCGCAGATGGCAATGGGTGGCTCGCATAAAGCCATGCTGATACCAATCGGTGGGGCGCCAGTTAAAGTGCAAGAGGGAAGCCTCAATCACATACTTACAAGAACATTCTGATCAAATCGGCAGCCCCGTTAGTGGATTTTCCATCCTGCCGAAGGACATCGTATTCAGCTTATGACCTTTTTCCCTTGTGCGGCGGGTCACCGCTTGAGGTGCGAGAGGCAAGCCTTCCTTGCACAAAATCATTTCTCACTGACTACACTGGTGTCTCCGCAAGTAGAACTGCAGATTCGCCGAGGGTGTCCCGCACTTCAAATTTTGACATCAATTTCGTCATCGGCGGCCTGCCGAATCATTGGCCAAATTCAACTGCAGTGCACAGATTCCAGGTTATTCTATTCTCACGTCCCTTAACACCCCCCAAACACACTCCTATGTGGTCTTTTCAACTTCTCACTATATTCAAACACTCTCTTAAGAATGAAACCACATTTTCAATGAAAAATAACCCACAAAAGTCATACCAAGTTCAAGTCTTTTCAAGATAATCAAGCATAACAAGGTACATTCATAGTTTTATTTGAAGTTCATTTTAGTTATTTTCTTTTTCACTCTCTTCTTCTACCTATTTCTTCACTCAACAACAATTTTAAACAATACACAAATAATAGGGTATCATTCTTTACAAAGTCAAGTTAAAAATAAACCCTAACATGATGTTCACCAAACCCACCCCCAACATGGTGTTTAAATTACTCACACACTTAAGGATAACAAGAATTTAAAAACCAGGGGTGAAAACATGCCAGATTTGTAGCGAAAATGAAAACGGGTTGAGGGAATCACGAGCGGGTAGTGAAATACGGTGCGTATAAGTGATTTGGAGTATTTTCATTGGTTGGAGTGCGTCAGAATAGTAGTTCCGGCCAGTGGGTAGTTTACTTTTAACAGTGGGGTGTTTGAAAAGTGAAAAATAAACTTAACTGGGGCCTTTTATAGTCGGGTAACACGACCAGGCCCATGAAGGTTGCGGATCGCCGCTTATTCGGCGGGTCGCCGAAGTCCAGGCGACTAGGACGCAGGTCCCTTTTCAAACATATCAGAATGTGAACCGCAGAACAATCTGTAGAGTTGGATCAACACTCTATCGTTTGACTGGCTGGATGCTTCTCCACTCCGCAAGGGAAATCTTTTCTTACTGACTAAGCCGGCGGTCCGCATTTTGTTTGGCAGGCCACATATTGGCCTCCGCAATTCCTTGGGCGGTTCCTCCCAACATATCAACTTCCTTCTTATTTCTTGACTTCTTTTCTTTTCCACACCTTGCATTGTTCCTGCACTAACACAACTTGATCAAGATCAAATGCAACTATCAAAGACTTCATGTGTGGTTTTTTAAAGCTAATTAAAATTCTAACATGAAAAATTAAAATTGCTATAAAGTAAAACTTGAATTGAACAAAAGCACCATATCCCCAACCTTGAATGCAAGGTTCTATATCTTCTTGTCATGGATGATCTTTATCTTCTCCTTATAGAGCTTGGCGTTTTCATAGGCAAGAAACCACATCTCCTCAATTTCATGCAATTTTTCCACGCGCAACTTAGAAGCTTCATCCCTATTCATGTGTAGCTTTTTCAATGCCCAACAGGCTTTGTGCTCCAACTCGATGGGAAGGTGGCAAGCTTTTCCAAAAACCAATCGGAACAGTGACATCCCAATCGGATTCTTGTATGGCGTGCGATATGCCCATAAGGCATCATCCAACTTCTTGGCCCAATCCGTTCGGTTCATATTAACCGACTTGGCTAAAATTTGCTTGATCTCACAATTCGACACTTCCACTTGACCACTCGTTTGGGGGTGATAAGGTGTAGCAACCTTGTGTCTTACCCCATACTTCTCCAACAAGGAATTAAAAGCTCGGTTACAAAAGCGGGTTTCCCCGTCACTTATGATTGTGCGAGGGGTGCCAAATCTTGTGAAAATGATTTTCTTGAGGAAGGCGATGACACTTCTAGCTTCATTGTTTGGAAATAAAATTTCCTTGACCCATTTGGACACGTAGTCAGCCGCCATAAGGATGTATTTCATACTATAGGAACTTGGGAAAGGACCCATGAAGTCTATCCCCCATACATCAAAGAGTTCAACTTCCACAAAGGGTTTTGAGGTATTTCATGCCTTTTTGAAATTCCACCCGTTCTTTGACATTGATCAGAACTCTCTGTATATTCATGAGCATCCTTGTACAAAGTAGGTCAAAAGAAACCACATTCAAGTACCTTCGTTGCCGTTCTAAGACCACCATGATGCCCTCCATATGGTCCGGAGTAACATCCTTCAACAATAGCTCCTTGCTCGGCTTCAGCAACACATCTTCTTATCATTCCATCGACTCATGCTTTGAATAAAAAGGGATCATCCCAAAAGTATTGTCAGGCACCTTTCATCAACTTCTTCTTTAGATTGAATGAGAAGTCATTCGAGACCTCTCCACATGCAACAAAATTGGCTAAATTCGCGTACCAAGGGATCTCTTCCCAAGATACCGCCAATATTCTCTCATCCAGAAAAGAGTCATTAATCTCGAGAGTTTTTTGGGTGACCTTCCTCCTCCAAACGGGATAAGTGGTCCGCCACTTGATTCTCGGTTCCTTTTCTATCAAGCACCTCAAGATCAAATTCTTGTAACAATAGCACCCATCGTATCAACCTTGCTTTTGAGTCTTTCTTGGCCATCAAATACTGGATGGCGGAGTGGTTGGTGTGCATAATGACCTTAGATCCCACCAAATAAGATCAGAATTTCTCAAAAGCAAATACAGTGGCCAATAACTCCTTCTCCGTCACCGTATAGTTCAATTGAGCCACATTTATTGTCTAGCTAGCATAATAGATCGGATGAAATATCTTCTCAACTCTTTGGCCAAGCACGGCCTCCAATGCCACATCGCTAGCATCACACATAAGTTCAAATGGAAGATCCCATCTTAGGCTCACTATCATCGGTGCGGTTGTCAATATTTTCTTTACCTTTTCAAAGGCTTTCAAGCAAGCCTCATTGAATTCAAACTTGGCATCTTTCTCTAAAAATTCGCACAGTTGGTTCACAATCTTGGAAAAGTCTTTAGTAAAGTAACGACAGAAACCCGCATGTCCCAAGAAGCTTCTCACTCCTTTGACGCTTGCAGGAGGTGGAAGTTTAGAGATAAATTCAATCTTAGCATGATCAACTTCAATTCCCTTCTTGGATACCTTGTGCTCATTCTTGAACAAGAAAATGGCAATTCTCCTAATTTAGCACAAGCTTTGTCTCTCCACACCTCTCTAAGACTTTCTCCAAATTAGATATACAATCTTCAAAGGAGTCACAAACTACCAAAAAATCAACCATGAATACTTTCAAGAAGTTCTCCACCATATCATGGAAATGTACAAGCATGCACATTTGAAAGGTAGCCGAGGCATTGCAAATTCTAAAAGGCATCTTACAAAATGCAAAAGTACATATGAGCATGTAAAGTTTGTCTTATCTTGATCATTTGTTTCAATTGAGATTATAATTCGAATATCCATCAAGGAAATAATAATAAGCATGGCCTGCCAAATGATCAAGCATTTTGATGCAAACCAAACCACACGGATGCATGATAAAGAAATGGAAGCGGCAAAGTAAACACAACGATGAGAAAATAGGGACAAGGAAGGACAGAAATAGAAGAAAGAAAGGATATTCGATTCAAATACGATTGAATACCCGGGAGAGAGAAAGAAACTTGAACTTATCGAGGATCCATACTAGGATGACATCCACTCGGTTCAAAGCTAAAAGGGATACACGAAGCCTCGGGCTTCAACAAGAAAGGCTCGGCCTCTTCTAAGTTCTTCTATTCTAAAATAAATATCAACTAACTAAAGACTAAGCTTAGTATTTACAATGATAAATGGTCTAAAATGCCCCTTCAGCTAATTCTGGAAAGCTGCCTGATCGACTCTTCGTCGCGATCGCGCAAGGCACCACGCGATCGCGCAGAGCAATTTGGACCTTCATCGCGCGTAGTGTATTATTTTCCCAGCATTCCAGCAAGCTTGCATTTTGGTCTTTTGGCATTCTTTGGCTTGAATCTTGGTTTCCAAGCTCTCTTTGAAGCGTTCTAAGTCCCGCATGTTGAGCGTAAACTCCCCACGACTTTGGAGACCACTCCAGATTGCATCATTCTCCCCTTCTTAAAAGGATTTCGTCCTCGAAATCAAGCCAACAAGACCTACAAGCAAGGTAAAGACAAACGAACTTCCTACCCCAAGAGTAGGTTAGCATCCAAAAGTGTGGAAAACACACTCTTATGGTAGAGCCAAACATCAATATCAATTAAGAAGCTTATGTCCCCAAAGGAAACAATAACTTCTTGGCTCAACAAGGAAGTGCATCCAACACTAGAATAAGGAAAGAGATCAAAAGGACATAAAACATGTAGGATGTAGCAATCAAATCACTTACGATCCCTATGCTCATGACCAACATACCAAGCCTTCATTGCATTTTTATCACAAGGTGACATCATGGCTTTGGCATGCTTAACACTCAAGGTGTGATCAACATAGGGAATGGAACACTCAAAATAGTTCAACCAACAACTAGCATCAAAGACCCCACTTCCCTTCTTAAGAGTACTCTTATACACACCAAGAGATGGCTTCTCACCTCCAAAATCACCTCCAAGACAATCCTCCTCACTAGACAAGCTCCCAAGGGAGGTCTCAAACAATGGATTATCTATAGATTTAAGCTCCCCAAACCATGGAGGTTCAAGCTCACACTCTCCTCTAGTTGAATGCACATCACCACCTCTTTCAAAATCCCTTTCAAACATAGGGTTAGTGAAGACAAGTTCACCACCCATCAAAGGTGAGGCATCCAAACTAGAATCATTATCTACACTTGAGGAGTCATCGAATACAATTCAATCCATCTCATCTACTAGTGACTCCTCAAGGTCACCATCATCCTCACTACAACACATAGATTCACCATAGGTAATAACATCCATAAGGGTATGATCATACAACTCATCTTCCCCTTTATCAAAGATTGGTGGTGTGTCATAACAAGGGTCACAAGCAAGGTCAACTACAACATCTTCACTAAAGAGAGGTTCAATGAAAACCGAGATCACATCATGATGTGGCTTATCAACCCTCTCAACTAGTGGGTCATATTCACACACAAGTAATCATACAAATCACCAACTAGCATAGAGTTTTCACAAACAATATCACAAGACAAGGAAGTATCATGCTTATGGAAAGAAGGACTAACACATACCTTTGAGTGAACATCTTGCTCACTTATTGCACTTGAAGTGTCATGGGTAGTTCTTCCAATTTGAAGCTCACATTCTAGGTCTTCTTCACCTTGCCCTTCCACATTGGAACATGATTGAGGCTCCATTGGTTTGCCTCCAAGAGTACCTACACAAGAACATACACAAGTAGAAGAAAAAGATAAAGGGTTAAGGTTAGAATAAGGGGTGTCCTCACTCTCAATGATTCTTTTTCCCTCTTTCTTTCCCCTCATTTTCTTTTCAAGGCCGGGTGTAGATTTCGGTGGTGATAGCTCACTCACATCACTTAACACAACCTCTCCTTTTTCCACTCGAGAGTTGTCACCGGTCACTCCCTTACTCCTTTCAATCTTTTGTCTCTCAAATTCGGGCGAATTGGGACGAGGCCCAAGAATACCCATAGCTAAAGTAGGTGGACTTTTAACATCAACCCGGAATCTAAGACTTAGAGACTCATCACTTGAAGTCTCCTTCTTCTTTGTTGGTGAACCACTTGACTTTGAAGCTTGTGGTTTCGGGTTCACCTCTTTGACACTTGTCAACTCCTTTCTAGCACTTGTCTTACCACTTCTTATGTTTGTAGGACTTCTTGTTTACACTTTCAATCATGGAATGAAGTAGCTCCTTGCTCCTTTGCAAAGCCCGAGAAAGTCAACTAAAAGACAATTCGCCCCTTGTTCCATAAGGTGAAAACTCATAAACCTTTTGGTCTATTCCCCTAAGAAATACATCTCTCTTAGCACTATATCGAAACTCTTTGTTGAATAGCCATGGCTCACCTAGCCAAACATCAAAATGTGCCATGGGATACACATCGCACCAAACATAATACTTGTAACTCCCATGAGATATGAGCACTCGAGCCTCATTGGAAACCCACACTCCATTATACTTATAAGGGTGTTTCAATTTATAGCATGGTATCCTTAGGGTCTCAGCCAAAGAAGTGCTAATGCAATTGGCATTGGTACCTCCAATCTTGAGCAAGTATCCTCCATTACCATTCACCTCAACAATGAACTTACTTCTACCCAAGTCTCGCATAGGTACATCCAAGAAAGAACTTGAATGTCCAAGACTATCAACACCAACAACTTGGGTCTCCCTTATCCCTCCTATCCTAGCAACAATAGTAGAATAACTTCCACTTCCCGTCACTCTTCCAACATTAAAAGTGTTGTTGAAAGTCGAGGAAGGAGTCTCACTATCGAACCCATAAGAACTCCTCCTAGGGGTAGGAGTGTAGTATGAACTCTCTCCCCTAGTCTTGGTCTCATAGTCAATGGCACCACTCCTAATACTTCTACTACTCGCCTTGTTGGAACCATACAAGCCTTCGGTAGCAAGAGCAGCACCACTTCTCAATCCACCCTTAACATGGGAGCTAGGAGCATTAACCCCTTTAGCACAAGTAGGATAGGCAAGCCTCCCTTTTCCCATGGAACAACCACCTCCTCCTCCCTTACTAATGGAAGGACCTCTACTACTCCCTTGCATACTATTAGCAATACCAAGAGAAGATGTAAATGAACAATTCATATAATCAACCTCATCATCAGTTCTCTCTATGTCACTATCATCATGTTCAAGTTCTTCAGAAGAAGAGTAACTAGGAACATCATGCCTTGAAGCGTCACCACCTTCGAATTCTTGACTAGAAGCATAAGGATCAACACATTTATCATCATAAGCTTCATAGTCTTCATCAACCTCACGATCATCATAGTGACCCGCTTCACTCTCATACGAACCATAGTTCCCGGAATCATCATAGCAATACCCGTCATCAGCATCAAAGGAACCATAGTCTTCATCATCTCCACACGAACTATACCCTCCACAATCATCGTCCGGAGCCATAGCTATAACAAATAAGAGTAAAGGCCCTCACAAGTTTACTCCCTCACGTGTATCGCTAAAGTAATTTTCACTCAATTTTCTTTTCACTCGTGTATACATTTAAGGTCTTTGGATTTTATGACCACACTCTATTGTTCTCACCACTCTTAGCCTTTTTCCTCTCAAAGATGGCTTTATCCCCTTCATAGGAACCAAAGTTATAAAATCAACAACTAGCACGTCCAAGTATAGGTTCGGAATGAAATTTATAAGACACCCAGAAATGAATAAGGACACACAAGCGGACTAGGAACAAAGAGAACAAACAATGAAACTAAAAGAGAGAAGTTACAAGACTACTAAGGAAGTGACACAAGAAAGACTCGAATCAAATTGGCACGAAATAGATTCGGATTTGGATGGAATTTTGTTTGTGATTTAGAATCCCACCATATTTGATGAAATGATTGGAGTTTCAATGAGTGGAAACTGTCCGGAAGCTGTTGCGAACAATCTGCCAAAAAACTGTTTTTCCAGATAAATGTTGTTATTCGCTATCGCGTGAGGACGTTCGCGTTCGCATAGAACAAAAATGAAAAAATATTTTTTATCTTCGCTATCGTGCTTGTGGTCGCGCGTTCATGATGAATAAAAACTTCCCAGAAAAAAAATCTCAACGCGGTCGCACCAGTGCTTGCGCGATCGCGCAGGTCTGCTGTAGTTGAACCAGAATCCGATTTTTAATTTCAACTTTCCACTTGAATCACCCTGATTCAGCTTGCTTTTCAATTCCGAAGGTACCCAAAGTTGTATAATGTGTTTCCCAACTAACCTCGATGAATTTCACGTCCAAACAAACAATCAAACTCAAGAATCAATTTCTTCAAGCTCAAGAACAAGGATTTCAAAAATGGGAACTTTGATACTCAAATTTTCAATCTGTATCACCAAATCATGATATGGGGGGTACCAAATCAATGGGAAAACAATATAGATCAATCCCTAATACTTTTCAATGGATGGGGAATTCATTTCACAACTCGAATTTCAATTTTTTTCATTTTATTTTTATTTTTTTTCTCAAGAATAATAACAACAAGAAGAAGAATCTGAAGACACGATGTACAAGGAATGTGGATTCGTAAGAACGAAACTCGAGCCTTATTTTGATACCAAATGATGCAAAGCAAACCACGCGGAAGCAAGATAAAGAAACGGAAGCTATAAAGTAAACACAACGATGAGAAAATAGGGATGGGGAAGGACAAAAATAGAAGAAAGAAAGGATATTCGATTCAAACACGATTGAATATCCGAGACGAAACTTGAAGCTATCAAGGATCTATACTAGGATGACATCCACTCGGTTCCAAGCTAAAAGAAATACATGAAGCCTCGGGCTTCAACAAGAAGGGCTCGGCCTCTTCTAAGTTCTTTGATTCTCAAATAAAGATCAACTAACTAAAGACTACGCTTAGGATTAGACTATTTATAGTAGCTATGTATTTACAATGATAAATGGTCTAAAATGCCCCTTCAACTAATTCTGGAAAGCTGCCTGATCGACTCTTCATCGCGATCGCGCAAGGAACCACATGATCGCGCAGAGCAATTTGGACCTTCATCGCGATCGCGTGGCCTAGCTCGCGATCGTGCAGTGTATTATTTTCCTAGCATTCCAGAAAACTTGCATTTTGGTCTTTTTGGCCTTCTTTGACTTGAATCTATGTTTCCAAGCTCTCTTTGAAGAATTCTAAGTCCTGCATGTTGAACATAAACTCCCCACGGCTTTGGATACTAATCTGGATTGCATCCCACTTAGTCAATGAAAGGTAGGGGAAAATGATCTTTCCCTGTTGCATTGTTGAGCTTTCTGTAGTCCGTACATACTTGCCAACTGGTCTTGGTTCGAGTTGATATAGCTTCACCTTTCTCGTTGTGAATTACTACCATCCCTCCTTTTTTGGGCACACATTGAACGGGTGATACCCATTCACTATCGGAGAGTAGAATAATCACCCCCGCTTCTAACCACTTTATGATCTCCTTCTTGAAAACTTCTTCCATTGCAGGATTCAACATCCTTTGATGTTCCACCGTTGGTTGCAACCTTCTTCAAGTAGAATCTTGTGAGTGCAAACTCCTGGATCAATTCCCTTAATATCTGCAAGAGTCCACCCAATGGCTTTGATTCTCCTTGTCACCACTTCAACTAATTGGTCTTCTTGATCTTTGGTTAATTGGGAAGAAATGATTATAGGAAGAGTGGAGTTTGGACCTAGGAAGGTGTATCTCAAGTGGGTTGGTAGGACTTTGAGTTCAAGAGTGGGAGGTTCTTCAATAGATGGTTTTGTAGGTGGAGTGGTTCGGTTTTCAAGGTCAATGGAGAGCTTTTTGAGAACGTAGGGTCTAGTGCCCAATCCTTCCAATGACTTCACACACTCGGCAATACTCTCTTCATCGTCAATATCCATGTTCCAAATGGCCGCGACTATTTCATCCGCTTGGCTCACTAGGACACTCTCTTTCTCTGCAAGTGCATCCACAACCATATCCACATAAAAAACAGTGGCTTCCTCATCCATAGGTTGTTTTAATATTATGCATGTATGGAACAAAACCTTCTCTCCATTGAATTGGAAAGTGAGCTCTCCCTTCTCCACATTACATAATGCTCTTTCGGTTGCTAGAAATGGACGCCTAAGGATAATAGGGACATCAAAGTCCACCGGACAATCAAGAATAACAAATCCGCCGGAAATATAAAATTTTCCTCCTTCACTAGAATATTAGTGACAACTCCAATTGGTTGCTTCATGGAATGGTCGGCCATTTACAAGTTCATTGTTGTAGCTTGTGGAACTTCCTTGGCGGTCAAAGTCTTGTATACTGCATATGGCATCAAATTGATGCTTGCTCCAAGATCATATAGAGCTTTAGGGAAATGTGTCCCTCCAATTGTACATGGAACTGTGGAGGCTCCGGGGTCCTCTATCTTTCTTGCCATATGCTTTGAGACAATTGAATTACATTGATGAGTCACTTTATTTGATTCATAATCATCATAGGTCTTCTTTGTGACTAGATCTTTCACGAGTTTAGCAACATTTGGCATTTGGCTTATTGCATCAATTAAAGAGAGGTTGATAGATGTTGTTGCTATTTTATCCCAAATCTTCTTGGCTTGTGATGCTTGTCTTTGCTTGACACTCTTTTGTGGGAAAGGAAGTAGAATTTTGGAAATGGAGCTTGGATTAGGAGGGTTTTATTTGGGTGGTGGAGTTTTCTTTGGTTTGGCTTTTTGAGTGGTAGTGACTTGGGGACTTGGTTCTTGAGGGATTGCCTCATCATCAATTTCATTTCTTGGAATCTCTACATCCACATCAATTGCCTTGCCTTGATTCGGCTCTTCCCCACTGTTTTGCTCATGATCTTGCACCTCTATGTCCATACCATCACCTTTTGCTTTAGGATCATCTCATGTTTTTCCACTCCGGGTTATAATTGCCATCACATAATCTTTGTCATTCTTCTTAGGATTCACCACTGTATCACATGGTAGTACTTCTTGAGGTCTTTGATTCGCTTGGTGAGATAAGCTACTCATTTGGGATTCAAGAGCCTTGATTAAAGTGTTATGAGATGTGACCGTTTGCTTGATATCTTTGATGTCACCGGAGTAACTTTCTTTATTCTTAAGCACTTCTCTCATTATTTCTTCCAACTTGGTTGGGCCTTTTCCTTCATTCTCACCTTGCTTGTATGGGGCTCTTGGAGCATAGCCTTGAGAGGTACCAACTCCTCTCCCATCTTGATTGTTGTTCTAATTTTGTCTTCCTCTATCTTGCATCTATTAGCCTTGTTGATATGGCCTTTGATAACCACCTTGATAATTTGACACATAATTGGCTTCTTCTTCACCATGGATATTGAAACATTTTTTCGGAAAGTATTCTTCTTGCCCTCTTTGAAGAAGAGCAAGAGGTGGAGCTCTGGGGTCACATAATCCATAGGGGCTACTTGATGACCGGTATTTGTAACTTAAAGATTTTCCACTTTGTTCACTTTCTTTTCATTATTTTCCTTGGCACCTCTAAGAAGCTCAATGTGGGTAAGAATTCGAGCCATTTTCTCTTCTTTATCTTTAAATCTCTTCATCATCATTGGATTCATTCCTCCATCTCCGCTTGTGTTTTGTCTAGATTGCCAATCTTGAGATTGTTTGGCAACTTTGCTGAGAATATCTTTGACTTCTTGATAAATCTTATCCATGATAGCACCTCCAGCTAAATTGTTCACGGCCGATTGGTTGATTTTGTTAAGCCCTTGGTAGAAACACTGTAGGAGCATATCTTCTCCAAAACCATGAGTTGGACAATGTAGAGCTTCCTAAGCTTCGGATGATGAATCGGTTGGATCTTATTTGAACATATATACCTTGTCCCTCATTGAAGCTTGCTTAACCTTGGGCACGAATTGCTTCACAAGTTCCTCCCAAGTGTAAATTGAATTCTTTGGTAGCTTGTTCAACCATGCTTTTGCCTTCTTGGATAGAGAATAGGGAAAGATACTTGGGTGCAATGATTCTTCCGTACAATGGGTCGACAAATAGAGATGGAATGTTTGAATAAAGTTCCTCAAATGCTCATTTGGATCATCATGCTTGCCTCCACTAAAGTATCCATTTTGATCAAGCCTATGCAAGATAACTTGTGGAGTGTTGATGGAACAATTGCACTTGCGAAACTTCCCCTATTCACTTCTTCATCAGACTCTTCCACATCTTGTACTGGTGGATTTTCATTCAAGCACCCCTTTCATTCCTTTGGTTCCGGTTGATATTGCGAACATTCACTCGATTGGCTCTTTGATTAGCTTGATTAACACGAACATCTCGGCCTCCTCGGTTAGCATTGTTGCCTCTTTGGTGTGCATTGCCCGCAACACCAATATTGTTATCAACATTCACTTCACATTGGCTTGGTTGTTGCCAATGGGGTTTCCGTCAATTGGGGCACCATCTTCAACTTGCGGTTGATCATTCTTGTCAAACATATCATGAATTCAATAACTCTCCTCACTAAGAGAAGTGTCATCAAAATCTTCTCTGGTTTCTCCATCATAATCATTTGGAGCCATTGGAGCATTTGAGAATGGAGCTCCCTCATTTGCACGATTGTAGAGGGGGTTCCACATAGCTTGATTTGGATTTCTTCTCATTTCTAGTAGTCACCCACACACGATAAATAAAAAAAAGAGAGATAAAATGGTAGGAATAACTCACAAGACAAGAACACGAAATATTCAATCTAATAGATGTACCGTATCTCCCGGGCAACGGCGCCAAAATTTATCCACGCTCAATCATCTCAACTATAAAGGTGTGGGGCGATCGTCAAAGATAGTAGTACCCAACTTAGAGTCGGGGTCGATTTCCTCAGGGAGCTAGCTTGCAATCTATTAGTCTTAGATTGAATAGTAATGGGTTTTATGAATTGTTTGTTGACTCCTAAATATAAATTGATAAGAATTGAAATAACTACAACTAACGATTAACACTAAAAGCATGCAATAAACTCAGCACCTTGAAATAGATGTAAATATGGAGAATGGGCTAGGGGTTTACTCATTCCGATAAGATTCTTTTCACTCAAACTCTTGCCTTAACCTTGCAAATCGTATGGGTAGCATAAATGGTCAGACCTCGAACGTATTCCTCAAAATCTGTTAGGAATAGAGAGGATTTACCTCATCAAGCCCGTTAGGGTCAATAATGGGGTGCGAGAAACCCTAGTCCAAGGGCCTGAGCGGGAATGACCTTTTTGGGGTCTTTCCCATTAGATGGGGTAGGGCGTAGCCAATGTAACCCAAATTCTCGCTAGTTTCCATTAACCTATACCTTCAATCCCATTAGGGTGCTGAAAGTAAAGTAGGGTTAGGTTCAAGTACGGTCGTGCCTCAAACCCTAGTCAATGAAAGTACGAAAGAGAACTAGATTCATCTTTACCCATAGATTACACAAGATTAAAAACAAGTTTTAAGTTAAAATCATCAAGTCTTCATGAATAAACCCCTAGTATGAGTTTAGCTACTCATACTAGGGTCTAACACAAATATAGTAAGAGATGATATAGAAAGAATCATATGAATAATTTGATTAATAAAAGAAATCCTCACAAAAGATTCAAGTGTAATAAAGTATATTCTAAGCTGATAAATGGTCTCTTTTCTCGGAGGCATAGCAGCCTATTTATAGGCATGGGTTTGAAAACCAGGCTAATATTTACAAAATTGTCATTTTGACTTGTTTTACGCTAGACCACCGGTCAATCGGCGGGCCGCTGAAGGCTAATTTAACTTCTCTATTTTCTTGTTCTACGGTGCAGGTTTGGCGGGGCACATATTCAACGGCAGACAACTCCACCAGCTCACAGATGTTTCTGAACATATTGTAAAGGTCCGCAGGATCGCATCTCTTTCTGCGGGGTCGCAGACTGTGTTTAGCATACCTTCCGGGGGTCTGCCTCCTTACTTCACAGGAAATCGATGAGCTCTTGGACTCGGTCCTCTTTTGGCAAGTGATTTGGCTGGTCGCCTATCAAGCTGCTGCCTGTTCTCCTTGTTCTTAAAAATGTAGCCAAATTTCACTTGTTTTTCTCTTTTCTTCATTCTCTTTGTCTTTGTACATTAATATTCTTTGTTATCCTGAAACATGGAGATAAACATAAGATTTACTCATATAATAAAACTTTTAGGACATGAAAGTTAGTCTAAAAGAGTTACAATTATACGCAAAATACCAACATATCATTGCTCTGACTCTGAACCGTTTCTCTCTTATTTATAACAATTCATAAATTGCTCTCGGCTACTTGACTTCATTACTCACTTTTAATTATTACTTACTTAGTTAGTAGAAAAATTACAACCATCATTGATAAAAATCCCTGAATATAGCCAATTATCTTAAAACAGTCAAATTATATCTTTAAGTTGAATATAGCCAATTATCTAAAAAGGAGTGACAAAATTGGATGTCAACAAATATAATTGAGCTTCATTCATGATTTTGCTAGCATAATAGATGGGATAGAAGACTTTATCCACCCTTTGCCTCAACACCGCTCTAAGAGCGATGTCGCTAGCATCACACATAGGTTCAAATGAGAGCTCCCAATTAGGTGCGGTCATGATAGTAGCATAGTCAATTTCAACTTCAATTCTTCAAATGCGTTCAAACAAGCATTTCCAAACCGAAATTTTGAATCTTTCTCAACCAACTTAACTATCTTTGAGAAGTCTTTGATGAATCTTCGGTGAAAACCTGCATGCCCAAGAAAAGTTATAATTCTTTTGACCATTGAGGAGGAGGTAGCTTTGAGATAACCTCAATATTTTCTCTATCAACTTCAATTCCTCTTTTTAGAACCTTATGACTAGGATACTTCCCTCTCGGACCATAAAGTGACATTTCTCAAATTTGCTTACTAAGTCTGTTTCTTCACATCTTGCTAATATTTTTTCAAATTTGCAAAACAATCTTTCATGAAATCTTCTAAGTAGTCTTCCACCATATCATGAAAAATTGCTAGCATCCATCTGTGAAAGGTCGTTGGTGCATTGCACAAGCGAAATAATATCCTTCTAAATGCAAAGGTGCTATAAAAACAAGTGAAAGTCATCTTCTCTCGATCTTTAACCTCAATACAAATTTAGTTGTAGCCCGAATACTTATCTAAGAAGAAATAATTCACTCTCCACACCAATTGATCTAAGTATTTGATCAATGA
Organism: Petunia secreta; assembly: GCA_029990175.1. Classification (NCBI taxonomy): domain Eukaryota; kingdom Viridiplantae; phylum Streptophyta; class Magnoliopsida; order Solanales; family Solanaceae; genus Petunia; species Petunia secreta. Next base: position 791,357 of record JARKIP010000159.1, read on the forward strand.
ATGGTATTAGAAAGTGAATCTTCTTTGTAGCATTTTTTATTTTCTGCTAATCCATGCACATTATCCACCCGGTAACCTTCCTAGTGCAAATTGTTTCATTCTGTTCATAGGTGATCATAATTATGCCTCCTTTTTAGGAACATATTGTACGAGGCTTTCCCACTTGATATCAGGGATGCGAAATACCACACCCGCATCTAGCCACTTTATGATCCCTTTATTTACAACCTCTTGTATTGAAGGATTCAACCTCCTTTGATGCTCCACAGATGGTCTACACTTCTTCCAAGTTGATCTTGTGTGTGAAAATTCCCGGGCCAATGCCCCTAATGTTTTCTAATGTCCATTCAATGGCTCATCTTCTTCTTTTGATAATTCAAGAAAATGTTCTTCTTGCACACTAGATAAACAAAATGAGATATTAACAAGAAAAGTATGTCCATGCAAGAAAATATTTTAATTTTTTTAAAGATTGTTCATTTTAATAAACGATTTCGCATGATTGGGTCACATTTTTATCGGTCAATTGGCTCTATTTCATCGATTCTTGCATAATGTGCTTCAATCAATTTTGAAGCTCTATCACTTTGTGAACTTACCAAATGATACTATTCAACCGAGATAAGGAATAACCATCTATATTACCCTCGGTCTGCAGTAAGTTACATGATGCATTATTAATTAATTAATTTTTATTTAGAAAAGGAACAAGTTATTAACTTAGCTATATAAAGGAATATGTAGGAGAAATAGACGACGCGTACGTACTTGTATCCATTCCTGTCAAACAACAAAGCAGGTTTCATGGCTTTAAAGGTACAATAATACAAAATGTCTTGGTAGTCATCATCTTTAATATGAAGTTTACCTATGTGCTTTCTAGTCGGGAAGGATCTGCTCATGACTCGCGCATATTAACTGATGCACTGGAGTGTTTCACAATTTTGGACTTTGATTTGCTGACCTATAGTCTTAAAAGCTCCATTAAGACTTGTATGCAAAGTTTGAACTTAATCGAACTTCATTTGGTATGTCTTTTAAGACGTTTTTGCTTATTGGTGTTGGTAAAGCTGCATTATGGTTTTTGAGCTAGTTCAGAATAAATGAGTCTCGTTTTAAAATTCAAAAGTGTTGTTAGATTCGTATGGCTATTTGTGACATGTGTGAATATTCAGAAGTTAAATCTTAGGTCATTCGGATGGTTTTTGCATATATTCTCGAAGTTGAAATTTTGCCTCCTTCCCTTTGTTACACCCTGTATATCCAAAATGACGTATATCATTCTAATGACATGTTAAGAATGATTTAAGTGAGTTTAAAGTTATAATATTACCATATAAGATGTTTATATATTGAATATAAAGTTTGGGAAAAATTGGATTTAAGTTGCGGAAAAATTGACTAACGAATTGCCTTGTAACGAAGCTTTTTCAGTAATTAATTTCGTGTGTTATATGAGGTCTTTTGGGGACATATCATATACCAAATTGAAGGTCTTGGATTTTAGTTTCCAACAATTTTGACGGTTTGTTCATACAACATATAGATAAAAATATATGAGCATCAGAAATCAGGCCAGAAGGAGGGACATTAGCGTAAAAGAGGACTAAAACTGAAATGTTTCAAGTATAAAAGGAAAATTCCTTTCATATCTCTTCATTTCCAGAAATATACAGAGAGAAACAGTTCTCTCATTAATTTTTGAGCAAATTTTATGAATTTGAAGGATGGACGTCAATCTTAACTCGAAATTGAAGACAAATTGCATCAAAATGCACTACGCGATTAAGGTAACGTTATGCTACCTTCAATTTCGTCTATAGCTTGAGTTTTAGAATTAATTCATGGCTAAGTAAAGTACCCAAATGCTGAATTATAACTTGTTTAAGCTTTAGAAGGTGTTGAATTCAACGGAAACAAGGTTTAGAAGCAAGAAGCATCAAAGGTATGTAAGACTAAACCTTTCTTTTGGCAAGGCATGTATCTTTTAGCTTTTGAAGCTTTTCTTAGTTCTAAACTTAGTGTTTCTTGTAAGAAACTTGTATGGTATCCAGAAAACCTTGTATATACTTAATTTGGTACTAAAATCCAAGGTGAAAGACGTCCACATCAGCAAGACAAAACGTTTCAACATCTGGAAAATCATTTTGATCTTTGAACAGCTGTTAGTATATTGATCATAAATCCTTGTAAAAAATTGATATTAAGATGGTTTAAGAATCTCCGGAATCCTAAGATATATATCTACAACTTTCATGTAGACCATGAAGTCTATATCTTTAATCTACACTCTACAAATTAGGTCGAAAGGCAGGACAACGGTGCTGTCCAGACATTCTATCAGCGGATTTGTTATGTCATCCAGTCGTCTCATCTTGTTATCCATTTAACATGTTTATGTTATCAGTTTATCCGGGTATCCACTCCCGTGTGTAGTATAGTACTGGTTCTTTTTTTTGCGGATCATCCAGTTTCAGGGGAAACTCTGCTGAAAATTTTATGGAAATTCAAAGAGTTGGACAAATTCTGAGTTCTAGGTTGTGTCTATAATTCTATCCTGAGTTTTCTTCTCATTCCTTTGAGTCCATATCTATTGTTTCCACATGTGTTATGCCTCATACATTCTTATACTTATATTGTGATCATGTTATGTGTGATTTGGAGTCCCCCATAGAGGCTGGACATTAGAAACACAGTCCGGTCGCGTGGGTATCAGGTTCCTAACCGGATTTCCCTAAGATGTGAGGAATGAAGCCTTTAGCCTAAATTGATATATTTTTTGTTGCTTATTGAATAGAGTGAGATCGTTTGGTAAGGAAACCAAAGGATAAAGTGGTTGTTGATTAACCGTACTAACTTTTGGAAGAGGTAAATGTTTATATCCATTTCTTTGGAGGCACTTGGCCTCGTGGATTTTGTACCACGTGTTCCTTACGTGTGTAGCTGCGGATAGGCATTGCACTCTAGTTTTGAGCATTGCATATACTTCCCGGTAATCGATGAGAGTCCCGAGCCGGTGAAAGGTCATCATTGCATATACTTCCCGGTTGGCGATGAGAGTCCTGCACTGGTGAAGGGTCATTATTGCATATACTTCCCGGTAATCGATGAGAGTCCCGAGCCGGTGAAGGGTCATCATTGCATATACTTCCCGGTAATCGATGAGAGTCCCGAGCCGGTGAAGGGTCATCATTGCATATAGTTCCCGGTAATCGATGAGAGTCCCGAGCTGGTGAAGAGTCATTATTGCATATACTTCGCGGTAATCGATGATAGTCCCGAGCCGGTGAAGTTATCAGGCACATGTGACTGCATTTCATCTACCGCATTCATCCCATCTCATTGCACCGCATACTGATTAGTGTGTGACTATTGTGTTGTGTTTCATGTATATGGTATGTATACTATGTCGTGGACATATCTCAGTTTGCCTATATATTTCTGGCTCGTATTCTGGGTAGCGGGGATCGGGTTGCACGACGCAACGGTATAAATATATGGATCGGGTTGCACGCCGCAACGGTATAAATATATGGATCGGGTTGCACGCCGCGACAATATGAATATATGGATCGGGTTGCACGCCGCAACAGGATGTGTATATGGATCTGGTTGCACACCGCAACAGGATGTATTTCTGATTGTTGATATGTCCGGGATACCTATATGTTCTAGCTATCTTACGTTCCTGGTTGTTGAAGAGTTTGTGATTCCATATGTGTTTCTTGTTATTATCTGGCTCTGCCTTTTTATAATTTAAATAAGAGGAATTTAGTTTATCTGTTTCTTCTCCCTGGCTAGCTATCCTATTCTTTGAGGTGGCTAGTCTGCCCAACTTATTGAGTCCTCTTGACTCACCCTTGTTTGTTGTTTGTTTCTTGTCTATCTATTTCGTTTCGGCAGGTTCGCTCCAGGATTGAGTTCGCCACGTTGTAAAGGAGCGAAGACGACTTCAGCTGTCAGGGTGAGCCAACTTTTATTCCGGATGGCCACCAGTTTATTGTTCATTATTACAGTTTCATTTTGCTACCTTCAGGAGGTATATGTCTTCTTTTGTACTCTTAAATGTCTGGTCTGGATAGCCCTAAACCTAGCATGTTGGGTAGTCAGCTGTAATTTCTTTTGTATGGCTTAGAGGTATCAGTATGTCTGTGTTTTATTTTTAGCTTGTCCTTATTTGTGAATTTTTATATTTATTTTCCTGATTTAATTGGTAAGGGTTCGCCCGACGGGTCTAGGGGAGGATGTCGGGTGCCCGCACGGCCTAACCGGATTCCCGGTCGTGTCACCCTTTAACCCTCATCTTGAGTATCGGGGATCCTTTTTGTGATTCAAATTTGCGACAGGACATATATGTGCTTTGCAACTTTTGTGCATAGTTTGGTGTGATTCTGAGCATCATAGGGGTTTGGACCCAAAATGCAACACTAGTTGGTGCTTTCAGGACCCTTGGGGATTAACCATGTGATATAGCGCCAGGGGTGGCACGTTAGTGCTAAAGAAGTGTTTTCTCTGCACGAAGGCACCCATCTGGGCGAGATCGCGAAGGCCAGGAGCGTGTTAGCGCTTGTTTGTGCGCGATAGCGCTGCCCTAAAGTATAAATGGACAAACTCATTATTGATCAAATCCTTTCAGTATATTGTCGATCTAAGGTGAATTCAAGATACCAAATAACTTCAATTTTCCTGATAACATTTCTAAACCTTCTTATGATGATTTATTGGATATTAAGGTTGTAGCATTCATGAAATTTGGTTTGGAGGAATTGGGGTAAGAAGACCTATCAAATTGGGGAATTTTGATAAATTAAACTCAGAATTGTAACCTAAGCTCATAAATTGGGGACCTATGACGAGTCCGGAAATGTATCTTTTATGGGTATTCGGCTAAGTCAGCCCCTTGGTCAATCTAGTAATTTTCTTTTATTTTTGCCTAATAGGTAAATATTTATTATGAGGGCACTTATATGTTTGGTTAATTTTCTATGGCTAAGAGAAAGATAGTTCCAAGAGGCTTCAAAAAGGAAAAGGGATTGTTCAGTTGCTGAACTGACCCCAGAATTGAGATAATTGGTTTCATCCTATTCCTTGATGGCCTTCGTCCTTATAGATGTTCTACTCACGTGTTGCTTATGTGCTTAGCTGCCGTTAGGGCGTACTGATGTGGGGAAAATTAAGCTAAGACACCAACCATCAAGAGCCAAGCTTGAGAGAACAAATAAATACAAGTCAAGGGCTCAGAAGCGGCTTGAAAATCATGCATTGGAGCACCATGGAAGGAGGACCATCTAGGCCACAAGGAGGGGCTCAAGGGACTCAATTTGAGGCATATCAAGAAGCTTCAGCAAGAGGTGGAGCGCCCCTTTTACCAGGCGGACCGCCTCCTTTTGAACCACCAATTTGAAGTTGAGAGTGGGCGGACCGCCTCTGTGTTTTGGTGGACCGCTTACTCCTGAGGTGGGGCCCCTAATTGGTCTACATAGCATTCAGGCGAGGCACATATTTTTGGGCTGTTTCAAGACTTGTTTTTATGTGTAATTCCTATTCTAGCCCTAAGTGACTGTATTGTATTAACTTATCTTATGGGCTTTTAGTCATTTCCCAAATATGTAAGGGAGCACTATCTAAGCTCCCCTTAGCCATTTCATTTGATGAGTCTAGATTGAACATAGAATTGAGAGAAAGACATTGAGAGGCTTGGCCTTCGTGTTTGGAGCGTGACGCTCATGTATCCCCTACGACTTGAAAACCCGAGGATTGCATCCTAGTATGAATCTGGGATTTGGTTCAAGTTTCTCTTTTCCCATTTGAATTCAATCCACGTATGTGAGTTTGATTCGTTTCTTTCTTCTCATTTCTTGCCTCCCCAATCCTTATTTTTTGTTATCCCCTTTATTTGCTTCTGCTCGTATAGATTATTGCTTCCGCGTAGTTTACCCCGTATCAGTTGGTATCAGAGCACGGATAGATTTTGTTCTTACAAATCCTCGATCATGCCATTTTATTTTTGTGATTGTTGTTTAGTTGTTCTTGTTGTTCTTATTTGGAAGAAAACAAAAAAATTGAAAAAGTTAAAAAAAATACAAAAAATATAGAAACTTATTGGATTGGAGCACCCAAACACTGAAAATCATTGAGGTTTGTTCTATATTTGATTTCCGTTCTTTTGATACCAAAATTTTGTGAATTGGTGCTGTGATTCAAAAATTTGAAGATTCAAATCTCAAAATTTTGAAAACCCTAGAAAGTCTTGCTTCAAAATCAAAATCAATTTGCGGTTGTTTGATTGGGGTTAAAACCTATTGGGGATTACGTAGAATCATCTTACACACCTGTGGGAATCATTAGAATATAAAACAACTCGATAACGTTGGAATTTGAGTGCAAAACGAGCCAAAAATGCATTTTGCGAAGCTGCAGGAAGCTGCAGTAGGCGGACCGCCCACTCTTGGAGGCGGACCGCCCACTTTGGTGGCTCCTCTCTAGATATGGGCAGGCGGACCGCCCCTTTACAGAGGCGGGGCGCCTGTTTTCACGAAGGTTGCCCAGGTAGATTTTTGCATAGGTTTTCATTGTTCTTTGCCTCTGGGCTTCTTGGTTAGTGTTTCTAGGGTAATTGGCTTACTCGTAAGACATTAACTTTCTAGCGTATTTGGATATTCGTGTGTAGAGGAGATTAGAATTCGAAGAAGAATCGTAGAACTTTCTTTGGCCTCAAGTGTGCACTTAAAATAGCCGTCTGTACATCGAGTCCCATTAATTCCACTTCGAACCAATACTTGGACATACTAGTTGTGATCACTGTGGTTTCTAAGAGATTAAGGCCTTGCCCTTGAGTATTCATATATTGAGTGATACACGTGAGGGAGTGATTTTGTGAGGTTTTCTCTTATTGGTGCAACTATGTCGGATGATGATTGTGGAGATTATGACTCGTGTGGGGATAATGCGGGTTGTTATGACTCGTGTGGAGATGATAGAGACTATGGTTCCAATGATGATGGATATTACTATGATGACTCGGGAAACCATGCCTCCTATGGTGATGAAGCTGTTCACTATGATGATCGTGAGGTTGATGAAGACTATGAGGCTTATGATGATGAATGTGTTGACCCTTATGCTTCTAGTCAAGAATTCGAAAATGGTGACGCTTCAAGGTACAATGTTCCTACTTACTCTTCTTTTGCTGAATTTGTAAATGTTGATAGTGACATAGAGTTGATGATGAAGTTGCTTATAGAAATTATTCATGTGCATCCTCATCTCTTAATGTTGCATGTGAGCAAGGTAGTAGTAGAGGTCCTTCCATTAGTATGAGAGGAGGTGGTGGTTGTTCCATGGGAAAGAAGAAGCTTGCATCTTCTAGGTATGCTAAGCGACCTAATGCTTCTAATTCCCATAAGGGTGGTGGTTTGAGAGATGGTGTTGCTCTTGCTACAAGGGGTTTGTATTATTCTATCAATGTCGTGAAGGGTATGGGTAGTTGTAGTAGGAGTAGTGACATGGACAATAGAACCAAGGTGAGGGGTTCTTATGGGTTCCATGGCAAGGTTCCTTCCTCGACTTTCAACAACACTTCTAATATTGGAAGAGTGACGAGAACTGGAATTTAGTGTTGCTAGTAGAAGAGGGATAAGGGAGACCCAAGTTGTTGGTGTTGACACTCGTGGGCATTCAAGTCCTCTCTTGGATGCATCTCTACAAAACTTGGGTAGATATAGGTTCGTTGTTGAGGTAAATGGTGTTGGAGGATACTTGCTAAAAATTGATGAAACCTATGGCAATTTTATTAGCACCTCTTTGGTTGATAGACTAAGGATACCATGCCGTGAGCTAGAGGATCCTTATGAGTATGATGGAGTGTGGGTTTCCAAGGAAGCTCAGGTAATAGGAATTATAATGATACAGAAACGGAAAATAATAAAATAATAAAATGAGAACGACGCAGAGAAATGCAACAGAATGCCAGGAAATGAGAAAAGAACCTGGAAAATAGTAGAACTTTTACCCTGAAACATTCAGGTAATGATCTTAATGCATTATTTGAGTTTATTACGTGTGTTTGAATATGTTTTAACGGTAAAACTTGGAATATTATACATCATTTTAATATGTTCAATAAATAGTTTAAAGGGTCAAATGGACTCCGATAATGGAATTGATTATATATTCGTACTCAGTGAGTTATGGCCAACATATAAATGTAATTTATTTAGGATTTGGTTAGGTGACCATAAACCCTGTACATAGGCTTGGCCTGCGTATTGCGTATGCGAATAGGGTATCAGGTTCCTACCTGGATTGCCCTAAGACTTGAGGAATGAAACCTTTAGCCAAATTTGATATATTTTTCTGCTTATTGAATAGAGTAGGATCGTTTGGCAATGAAACCAAAGGATAAAGTGGTTGTTGATTAGCAATGCCAACTTTTGAAGAAGTAAGTGTTTATATCCATTTCTTTTGAGGCACTTGGCCTCGTGGATTTTCTACCACGTGTTCCTTGCGTGTGTAGCTGACGATAGGCGTACTCATTACGCCTTAGCTTTGAAGTTACATTGTATATTATATGTTAAGCCCTGTTGTTGGTATTTCATTGAGCATATGAGCATTGCACTCTGGTTTTGAGCATTGCATATACTTCCCGATAATCGATAAGAGTCTCGAGCCGGTGAAAGGTCATTATTGCATATACTTCCCAGTTGGCGATGAGAGTCCCGCACCGGTGAAAGGTCATTATTGCATATACTTTACGGTAATCGATGAGGGTCCCGAACCGTTGAAGGGTCATTATTACATATACTTCCCGGTAATTGATGAGAGTCCTGAACCGGTGAAGGGTCATTATTGCATATATCTCCTGGTAGACGATCCCGCACCGGAGATAGGTATCAGGCATATGTGACTGCATGACATCATATTGCATTCATACGCATTACATTACACATATTGAGGGATAGGAGGATTCCGCCCCAGGAGCAGGAGGATTCCGCTCCATTGCATCATATTGAGGGTAGGAGGATTCCGCCCTAGGAAACAGGAGGTGAAACGACCTCGGTCAGTCGTTTCGGAAGTTAGGATTCCGATTGGTGTGTCGATAATTTTAAAATATTCGTAAGGTCCATTAGGACCTGTCTGTAAAATTTGAGCTAAATCAGACCTCGTTTGGTAGGCATCGGAAGAAGGTTTCAGTTTTTATTGTCAATAAATATTAAAAAGAGATTTTTGAGCTCGGTTTGGGCGAATGAGCTCCGATTCGAAATCCGGAAGCGCCGTTAGGTTCGTATGATTATTTGTGACTTTTGTGATTTTTCGAAAGTGAATTTCGATGTTGTTCGGCTAGTTTCCGCAAAAATGCCGAAAGTTAAATAATTTGACTTTTTTCCTTTAAATTCGCATCTTGAGTTTCGGGAGTCCGATTTGAGATCCCTCTTCGCGAGTATGTTACATATATTTTGTATAGCTTACTCGAAAAATTTGGGATCATTTCGACTTCTCTAGGTTCCATTTCAATTTTAATCGTCGTAGCGAATTTATTATAAAATATATATATATATATATATATATATATATATATATATATATATATATATATATATATATATATATATATATATATAAAAAATTGGAAAAGGTCGGTGGCTTAGGGGATTTAATCCCCTAGTAGAATGAATTCGATATGTATATCAGAAACATTACAAAAAATGCAGAGAGAGGAAAAATTAGAAAGGAGAGAAAAAAAGGGAAAAAGGAGTGGAAAAATAGTAGAATTTCTACCCCAAATCTTCAGGTAATAATGTTAACTCATTATCTTAGCTTATTATGTGTCTTTGAATATATTTTTACGGTAAAAATAAGGATATTAGACATCGCCCTAATGGCTTAAATTGATAGTTTAAAGGGTCAATTCGACCCCGATGATGGAAATGATTATATATTCGCACTCAGTGAGTTATGGGCAACATATAAATATAATTCATTTAGGGTTTGGTTATGGAACTTTGAACCCTGTATATAGGCCTGGCCTGCGCATTGCGTATACGAATAGGGTATCAGGTTCCTAACTGGATTGCCCTAAAACATAAGGAATGAAGCATTTAGCTTTATTTGATATAATTTTTCTGCTTATTGAATAGAAAGAGATCGTTTGGCAACGAATACAAAGGAAAAAGCAGTGGTTGAGTAACAGGACTAGCTTTGGAATACGGTAAGTGTTTATATCCATTTCTTTGGAGGCACTTGGCCTCGTGGATTTTCTACCACGTGTTCCTTACGTGTGTAGCTGCCGATAGGCGTACTCATTACGCCTTAGCTTTGGATTACATTCCATATTATATATTATGTCCTGTTATTGATATTGCATTGGGAATCTGAGTATTGTACTTTGGCTTGGAGTTGGCATCTGCTTCCCGGCTGTTGATGATGGTCCCACACCGGTGAAGGGTTATTATTGCATCCCATTACATTCACATGCATTACATTGCATATCATACTGAGTGCAGGAGTATTCCGCCTCAGCTTTACATTTTATCGGGTGCAGGAGTATTCCGCCCCAGGAGAGTACAGGAGTATTCCGCCTCTAGTTTATATTATATCGGGTGCAGGAGTATTCTCCCCCAGGAGCAGGAGTATTCCGCTCCAGTTGGTTATCAGATTGGATTCTCCTCGAATGCAGGAGTATTCCGCTTCGGGATGGGATTACGGGCACATGCGACCCTTTGCATCTCATTGCATTTCATCTCATTTCATTTTATTTCATTTCATCCCATTCCATTTCATTTCATACTATTGAGTAGATTTTTTTTTTGTACATGAATACTGTTCTATTTATATGTGCATTGCTTATTTGTTGATTGTTGTCTGGTTCCGTTTCCCTTACTAGCGTATCTATTTTTCGAGGTTGCTAGTCTGTTCACACTTATTGAGTCCTCATGACTCACCCCCTATTTGTCTTTGTATTTTCTTTTCGTTCGGCAGATTCTGCACCAGGACCCAGCCAGCCGCGCCGTGATTGAGGAGTAGTACATTCTCAGCTGTCTACGGTGAGCCATCCTGTTCATTGCGGCCACCAACTTCAGATATTACAGTTTTTCTTAGTTTTGCTCCATTCGGGAGGTGTATATCTTTTGGCCTTCTTAGATGTCTGATCTGGAAACCTTTAAAATTGTGTATTCTGGGTAGTTAGTTTTATTATTCAGACAGCTTGTACGTTTGTCTATCCTTAAGAGTTATCTAATGTTGTTAAAATTCGGTTCATTTTCATTTCAAGGAAATTCTTCGCAATTTATATCGATTCAGTCAATAGGGTTCGCCCGACAGGTTTAGGGGGAGATGGTCGGGTGCCCGCACGGCCTAACCGAGAATTCAGGTCGTGTCAGGAGGATTCCGCTCCATTGCATCATATTGAGGGTAGGAGGATTTCGCCCTGCAGTCGGAGGATTCCGCTCCGGAGTTGGAGGATTCCGCTCCATTCATTTGACACATGGGACCCTTTGCATCATATTTCATTTCATCTCATTTCATTTCATTTCATTTCATACCATTGTGTAGACTTGTGGTACATAACTATTGTTCTGCTTATACGTGCAATGCTTATTTGTCTATATATTTATGGCTCGTTTTCTGGGTTGCGGGTATCAGGTTGCACGCCGCAACGATATAAATATATGGATCGGGTTGCACGCCGCAACGGTATAAATATACGGATCGAGTTGCACGTCGCTGTGGTATAAATATATGGATCGGGTTACACACCGCGACAAGATGAATATATTGACACGACCCGAAATCCGGCTACGCCGTGCGGGAGGACCCCGTCGGACGAACCCTTAAACTTTGAATTAGGAAAATAAATATAAATCCAACTCATAAATAAGAACAAGACTAAAAAAAATACAAACATACTGATACATCTAAGCTGTACAAAAGAAATTACAGCTAACTACCCAATATACTAGGTTTAGAGCTATCCAGACTAGACTTCTAAGAGTACAGAAGAAGACAAATACCTCCTGAAGGGAGCAAAATGCAATTGAAATAATAAACAATAAACTGGTGGCCATCCAGAATAAAACTGGCTCACCCTGACAGCTGAAGTCGTCTTCGCTCCTGAACAACGTGGCGAACTCAATCCTGGAGCGAACCTGCCGAAACGAAATAGATAGACAAGAAACAAACAACAAATAAGGGTGAGTCAAGAGGACTCAATAAGTGGGGCAGACTAGCCACCTAAAAGAATAGGATAGCTAGCCATGGAGAAGAAACAGATAAACCAAATTTCTTTTATTTAAATTGTAAAAAGGAAGAGCCAGATAACAACTGGAAGCACGTAAGAAACCTCTAAACTCAACCAAGGGTGCGTGCCAGAACATATCAACAAATAAGCAATGCACATATAAGCAGAACAGTAGTCATGTACCGCAAGTCTACACAACGGTATGAATTGAGATGAAATGAAATGAAGTGAGATGAAATGTAATGAAATGAAATATGATGCAAAGGGTCACATGTGCCAAATGAATGGAGCGGAATCCTCCTGCTCCGAGGGAGGAATCCTCCTACCCTCAATATAATGCAATGGAGCGGAATCCTCCGTCTCCGAGGGCGGAATCCTCCTACCCACAATATGATGAAATGGAGCAAAATTCTCCTGCTCTGAGGGCGGAATCCTCCTACCCTCGATATGATGCAATGGAGTGGAATCCTCCTACTCCGAGGGCGGAATCCTCCTACCCTCAGTATGATGCAATGTAATGCATATGAATGCAATATGATGCAATAACAACCCTTCACTGGCGCAGGACTCTCATCGACAGCCGGGAAGTAGATGCCAACTCACAGCCAGAGTACAATGCTCAGATTTTTAATGCAACACCAACAACATGACATAACATATAATAAAAAATGTAAATCCAAAGCTAAGGCGTAATGAGTACGCCTATCGGCAGCTACACACGTAAGGAACACGTGGTAGAAAATCCACGAGGCCAGTTGCCTCTAAAGAAATAGATATAAACACTTACCTTGTTACAAAGTTAGTACATCCATTCAATAACTGCTTGTCCTTTCGTTTCATTGCAATAACGATCCCATTCTATTCAATAAGCAGAAAAATATATCAAATTAGGCTAAAGGCTTCATTCCTCACATCTTAGGGCAATCCGGTTAGGAACCTGATACCCTATTCGCATACGCAATACGCAGACCAGGCCTATGTACAAGGTTTAAGGTCACATAAGCAAACCCCAAATAATTTACATTTATATGTTGCTCATAACTCACTGAGTACGAATATATAATCAATATCGTTATCGGGGTCCATTTGACCCTTTAAACTATTAATTGAACTTATTAAAATGATGTATAATATTCCAAGTTTTACCGTTAAAACATGTTCAAACACACGTAATAAAATCAAATAATATATTATGATCATTACCTGAATGTTTCAGGGTGAAAATTCTACTTTTCTCCGGCCTCTTTTCTCATTTTTCTGGCATCTTTTTACCCCACTGCGTCATTTAATTTTCTCTATTTTGATACTTGTTGCTTTCTGTTCTTATTTTTGGATGAAAGCTAAGGGATATATCTCTTAGCACCACCACCATGCACATTTGCTTTACTTTCCTTCTTTTTGTCTTTTTTTTTTTTAATTTTCTTTTCGCGACGAAAATTAAAACGGTACCCTATAATATTCAAAATAATTCCAACTATTTCATACAATTTTACAAAATATATGTAGCATACTCGCGAAGATGGATCTCAAATCTGGTTCCCGAAACTCAAGATGCTAATTTAAATAGAAAAAAGTCAAATTATTTAACTTTCGGTATTTTAGCGGAAACTAGTCGAACAATATCGAAATTAACTTTCAAAAGTTTGCAAAAGTCACAAATAATCAAACGAACCTAACTGTGCTTTCGGATTTCGAATCGGAGTTCGTTCGCCAAAACCGAGCTCAAAAATCTCTTTTTAATATTTATCGACAATAAAAACTGACACCTTTTTCCGATGCCTACCAAACAAGGTCTGATTTAGCTCAAATTTTACAGACAGGTCCTAATAGACATTACGAATATTATAAAATTATCGACACGTCAATCGAAGTCCTAACTTCTGAAACGACTGACCGAGGTCATTTCATTCTCCTCCACTTAAACTCTCGTTCGTCCTCGAACGAGCCTAATTCTAAAGAAAAATTCGCACAGATAGAAAACAAACTTGCAAGACCTTCATAAGCTACTCCACGGGTATTATTTACTAATTACAGGATCAAAATTATAACACGCATATCGAACGTTGGAATTAAATATATCTGGATAATATGATAATAGCATTACACAGCTTATTCTGACTAAGCTGATTCTTCCTCGATCACGAGAAAAGAGTTCTACATTTTTGAAGCAAAGATACATGAAACTTTTAATGGGTTAACATGATTCAGCCGATAATCACCCCTTCGATATAGCTTTTGATATAGAACAGGTCGCTGGAACTAAAAATTAGCTCATGCTTGATGCACTAGGGGAAGCTTTTGAAGTACCTTGTTACTACACACTATAGAAGATTTGATGCAAGCTATATTATTTTTACGAATGCACTTTGCAACATCTCAATTGATTTTAAGCAAGCTCCTTGTGGGAATGTAGTTACTCATATCCTAATGTATGTCAAAGGTTCATCTGAACAAGGTCTATCGTATAAAGATAAGGATCATATAACTACTACTAGATAGTATGACGTAGACCAAGAATGATCTTCAGACTGAACATCTACCTCAGGGTATTGTCTTTGAATTGGAATTATTATGACTGGAAAAAGTAAATATAAAAGAGACATGTAGCTGGAGCATGAGCTGAGGCAGAATACCAGCACAAAGTTGATTACATGTGCACTTATAACGCTAAAGTAACTTCTCAAAGAGTTGAGGTGTGAAGGAGATATACATACCAATGATGGATTGTCGACAAGCTGCTCTAGACCTTTAACTCTAAATTTTCATGAAATAAAACAGCATCAATATAAGGATCCAGTTCTAGTTAAGTACAGAAAAATAGCTAAAAGAAAACTGGAGTCACCATACAGGGTTACTACTGACGATGTTCTCATGTATAAAGATAGAATTTGTGTTCCTGATGTTGCAGATTTAGTTTATGATAAAGGCACATTATTCCAAATACACTGTCCATCCAGGTTCGATTAAGATGTACCATGATCTTAAGCAGAGTTATTGGTGGGACAGAATAGAGTGTGACATAGAAGAATTTGTGGCTCAATATTCTAATTGCCAGCAAGTTAAAGTCGTCTCATCATTCCAGAGTTTATGCTTTCAGTAGATAGGTACGTATATATGATCAGGTTGCCAACTTATCTCTATCATTAATAGATTATTAGTGGGTTTAGTAGTGATCGACACTCATTGTAGGTTTCTGTTGTGCCCAATGTTGGATCGTGAGAAAAGTGGTATCAACACCTCAGAGATTTAGTATTACCATTCAGTATTTGGAGGAAGGCTTCTCCACTTAAAGCACACACTCATGCAGCTATTTGAATAGGAATAACCATCCTCGCACAGTCTGCTGGACTAAAGAAGATTTAGCTAAAAGCTGAACGTAGGCAGACCTAAGCTACCAACTACCCTTTCGAGTTGCCAACCAGCTGCAACTCTCGAGTTCACAACTCCATACTTTTGCCGTAAACACCACCGCCTGATGGATGGTATTTCTATATAAAAATTTCGGCAGAGTTTCCCCTAAAACTGGATGATCCGCTAAAACAGAACCAGCATTATACTATACATGGGAATGGATACCCGGATAAATTGATAAAATAAACATGTTAAACGGATAACAAGATGAGACAACTGGATGACATAACAAATCCGCAGATAGAATGTCTGGACAGCACCACTGTCTTGATTTTCAACCTAATTTTCAGAGTATAGATCAAAGTTATAGACTTCATAGTCTTCATAAAAGTTTTAGATATATGTCTTAGGGTTCTAGGGAATCATGAAGCATCTTAATATCAATTTTGTACAAGGAGTTATGCGCAAACTACTAACAGCTGTTCGAAGATAAAAATAATTTTCCAAATTTTGAAACATTTTGTGCTATTATTTTGGACATCTTTTACTGTGGTTTTTAGCAGTGCTATCTTTTGGAAGAGGTAAGTGTTTGTATCCAAAACAATAATACGCTTACCCGGTTACCTTGACATGCACTCTGGCTCAACACAGGGAACATCACAATAGGTTTATGATCGCCTAAGCTCACCAGTGTCGAAAGAAGAAGAGATAGCAATAAACTAAGGATAGAAATAATTAGATATTTATGAAGCTCATCGTCTTATTTATTTGGCTGCCAGATCGAGACTACTTATGAGTCAAGCTAGCCAAAGAATCGCAATTGAAGATATAGATATTAAATTAGCTCTATGGAACAACATCCATGCCAATTTAACCTCCCAATATGGATCGGGTTGCACGCCGCGACAGGATGAATATATTGACACGACCCAAAATCCGGCTACGCCTTGCAGGCACCCGACATCTTCCCCTCGACCCGTCGGGCGAATCCTTAAACTCTAAATTAGGAAAATAAATATAAATCCAACTCATAAATAAGAACAAGACTAAAAAAATACAAACATACTGATACCTCTAAGCGGTACAAAAGAAATTAAAGCTTACTACCCAACATACTAAGTTTAGAGCTATCCAGACTAGACATCTAAGAGTACGGAAGAAGACAAATACCTCCTAAAGGGAGCAAAATTCAATTGAAATAATAAAAAATAAACTGGTGGCCATCCAGAATAAAACTGGCTCACCCTGACAGTTGAAGTCGTCTTCGCTTCTGAACAACGTGGCGAACTCAATCCTGGAGCGAACCTGCCGAAATGAAATAGATAGACAAGAAACAAACAACAAACAAGGGTGAGTCAAAAGGACTCAATAAGTGCGGCAGACTAGCCACCTCAAAGAATAGGATAGCTAGCCAAGGAGAAGAAACAGATAAACCAAATTCCTTTTATTTAAATTATAAAAAGGCAGAGCCAGATAACAACCGGAAACACGTAAGACACCTCTAAACTTAACCAAGGATGCGTGCCAGAACATATCAAAAAATAAGCAATGCACATATAAGCAGAACAGTAGTCATCTACCGCAAGTCTACACAATGGTATGAATTGAGATGAAATGAAATGAAGTGAGATGAAATGAAATAAAATGTAATAAAATATGATGCAAAGGGTCACATGTGCCAAATGAATGGAGCGGAATCCTCCTGCTACGAGGGCGGAATCCTCCTGCTACGAAGGTGGAATCCTCCTACCCTCAATATAATGCAATGGAGCGGAATCCTCCTGCTCCGACAGCGGAATCCTCCTACCCACAATATGATGCAATGGAGCGGAATCCTCCTGCTCCGAGGGCGGAATCCTCCTACCCTCAATATGATGCAATGGAGTGGAATCCTCCTGCTCCGAGGGCGGAATCCTCCTACCCTCAATATGATGCAATGTAATGCATATGAATGCAATATGATGCAATAACAACCCTTCACCGGCGCAGGACTCTCATCCACAGCAGGGAAGTAGATGCCAACTCACATCAAGAGTACAATGCTCAGATCCTCAATGCAACGCCAACAACAGGACATAACATATAATAAACAATGTAAATCCAAAGTTAAGGCGTAATGAGTATGCCTATCGGCAGCTACACACGTAAGGAACACGTGGTAGAAAATACACGAGGCCAGGTGCCTCCAAAGAAATAGATATAAACACTTATCTTGTTACAAGTTAGTACATCCATTCAATAACCGCTTGTCCTTTGGTTTCATTGCCTAACGATCCCACTCTATTCAATAAGAAGAAAAATATATCAAATTAGGCTAAAAGCTTCATTCCTCACATCTTAGGGCAATCCGGTTAGGAACCTTATACCCTATTCGCATACGCAATACGCAGACCAGGCCTATGTACAAGGTTTAAGGTCACATAATCAAACCCCAAATAATTTATATTTATATGTTGCCCATAACTCACTAAGTACGAATCTATAATTAATTTCGTTATCGGGGTCCATTTGACCCTTTAAACTATTAATTGAACTTATTAAAATGATGTATAATATTCCAAGTTTTACCGTTAAAACATATTCAAACACACGTAATAAACTCAAATAATATATTATGATCATTACCTTAATATTTCAGGGTGAAAATTCTACTTTTCTACGGCCCCTCTTCTCATTTTCTGGCATCTTTTTACCCCACTGCATCATTTCATTTTCTCTATTTCGATACTTTTTGCTTTCTGTTCTTATTTTTGGATGAAATCTAAAGGATATACACATCCCTTAGCACCACCGCCATGCACATTTCCTTTACTTTCCTTCTTTTTGTCTTTTTGTCTTTTTGTCTTTTTTTTTTAATTTTCTTTTCGCGACGAAAATTAAAACGGTACCCTGCAATATTCGAAATAGTTCCAACTTTTGCATACATGTTTTACAAAATATATGTAGCATACTGACGAAGACGGATCTCAAATCTGGTTCCCGAATCTCAAGATGCGAATTCAAATAGAAAAAAGTCAAATTATTTAACTTTCGGTATTTTAGCGGAAACTAGCCGAATATCAAAATTCACTTTCGAAAGTTTACAAAAGTCACAAATAATCATACGAACCTAACGGCACTTTCGGATTTTGAATCGGAGTTCGTTCGCCAAAAACCGAGCTCAAAAATCTCTTTTTAATATTTATCGACAATAAAAACTGACACCTTTTTCCGATGCCTACCAAACGAGATCTGATTTAGCTCAAATTTTACAGACAGGTCCTAATAGACATTACAAATTTATAAAATTATCGGCACGCCAATCGGAGTCCTAACTTCCGAAACGACTGACCGAAGCCATTTCATTCTCCTCCACTTAAACTCTCGTTCGTCCTCGAACGAGCCTAAATCTAAAGAAAAATTTGCACAGATAGCAAAAGAACTTGCAAGACCTTCATTAGCAACTCCACGGGTATTATTTACTAATTACAGGATCAAAATTATAACACGCATATCGAACTTTGGAATTAAATATATCTGGATAATATGATAATACCATTACATAGCTTATTCTGACTAAGCTGATTCTTTCTCGACCACGAGAAGAGATTTCTACATTTTTGAAGCAAAGATACACGAAACTTTGAATGGGTTAACATGATTCAGCCGATAATCACCCCTTCGATATACCTTTTGATATAGAACAGGTCGCTGGAACTAAAAATTAGCTCACGCTTGATGCAATAGGGGAAGCTTTTGAAGTACCTTGTTACTACACACTATAGAAGATTTGATGCAAGCTATATTATTTTTACGAATGCACTATGCAACATCTTAATTGATTTTAGTGTTGTTCCGCAAGCTCCTTGTGGGATTGTAGTTACTCATATCCTAATGTATGTCAAAGGTTCATCTGAACAAGGTCAATCGTATAAGGATAAGGATCATATAACTACTACTGGATAGTATGACGTAGACCAAGAATGATCTTCATACTGAACATCTACCTCAGGGTATTGTTTTTGAATTGGAATTATTATGACTGGAAAAAGTAAATATAAAAGAGACATGTAGTTGGACCATGAGCTGAGGCAGAATACTAGCACAAAGTTGATTACATGTGCACTTATAACGCTAAAGTAACTTCTCAAAGAGTTGAGGTGTCAAGGAGATATACATACCAATGTTGGATTGTCGACAAGCTGCACTAGACCTTTAACTCTAAATTTTCATGAAATAAAACAACATCAATATAAGGATCCAGTTCTAGTTAAATACAGACAAATAGCCAAAAGAAAACTGGAGTCACCATACAGGGTTACTACTGACGATGTTCTCATGTATAAAGATAACTTTCCACTCCGAAGTTTAGGATTTCGTTTAGAACCGATGGGATTTTTCGAATGGTAATAAAGCTTGCCATTCTATTTATTTGGCCGAATCCGACAGACTTTGTGTTCCTAATGTTGCAGATTTAGTTTATGATAAAGGCACATTATTCCAAATACACTGTCCATCCAGGTTCGATTAAGATGTACCATGATCTTAAGCAGAGTTATTGGTGGGACAGAATGGAGTGTGACATAGAAGAATTTGTAGCTCAATATTCTAATTGCCAACAAGTTAAAGGCGTCTCATCATTCCAGAGTTTACGCTTTCAGCAGATAGGTATGTATATATGATCAGGTTGCCAACTTATCTCTATCATTAATAGATTATTAGTGGGTTTAGTAGTGATCGACACTCATTGTAGGTTTCTGTCGTGCCCTAGGTTGGGTCGTGAGAAAAGTGGTATCAACACCTCAGAGATTTAGTATTACCATTCAGTATTTGGAGAAAGGCTCCTCCACTTAAAGCACACACTCATGGAGCTATTTGAATAGGAATAACCATCCTCGCACAGTCTGTTGGACTAAAGAAGATTTAGCTAAAAGCTGAACATAGGCATACCTAAGCTACCAACTACCCTTTCGAGTTGCCAACCAGCTGCAACTCTCGAGTTCACAACTCCATACCTCTGCCGTAAACACCACCGCCTGATGGATGGTATTTCTATACAAAAATTTCGGCAGAGTTTCCCCTGAAACTGGATGATCCGCAAAAACAGAACCAGTATTATATTATACATGGGAATGGATACCCGGATAAACTGATAACATAAACATGTTAAACGGATAACAAGATGAGACAACTGGATGACATAACAAATCCGCAGATAGAATGTCTGGACAGCACCGCTGTCTTTATTTGCAACCTAATTTTAAGTGTATAGATCAAAGTAATAGACTTCATAGTTTTCATAAAAGTTTTAGATATATGTCTTAGGGTTCCAGGGAATCTTGAAGCATCTTAATATCAATTTTGTACAAGGAGTTATGTGCAAACTACTAACAGTTGTCCGAAGATAAAAACAATTTTCCAGATTTTGAAACATTTTGTGCTACTATTTTGGACATCTTTTACCGTGGTTTTTAGCAGTGCTATCTTTTGGAAGAGGTAAGTGTTTGTATCCAAAACAATAATATGCTTACCCGGTTACCTTGACATGCACTCTGGCTCAACACATGGAACATCACAATAGGTTACTGATCGCCTAAGCTCACCAGTGTCGAAAGAAGAAGAGATAGCAATAATCTGAGGATAGAAATAATTAGATCTTTATGAAGCTCATCGTCTTATTTATTTGGCTACCAGATCTAGACTACTTACGATTCAAGCTAGCCAAAGAATCGCAATTGAAGAAATATTTATTAAATTAGCTCTATGGAACAACATCCATGCCAATTTAACCTCCCAATAAGAAGGAAACCCTGACAATTTACGAGAAACCCTGTTATAACCCAGATAAGCTCATAGGATAACATGACTTTACTAGAATTTTGAACCAAGATGAGATACGTACATCGAATATTACTTACTAATCAATTTGCACTGGAAGAAACGAAACACTTTCGGATGGTGATGAATTAGGATCCCATCATCCTACCAACATTGAATTTTGAGGTAAGAGGTAAACTGAATTGACATAATAACAGAAGTTGGCGTAACAAGATGCCAAGCAGAAAAATACCGATACTCACTCGCAAATCTCTCACATTTAAACCAGATAAACTAGTAGGGTCATCATAAATGCCAGGAATAAATCATATCAGAAGCTCACCCTTCTACTGTAACCGATTCTTAATAGAAACGATATCCAGGAAACCATCGAAACATGATAAGACACGCCATTTCAAGATAGATCGAAAGAATCAAATCTTACTCATATTTAAGAGAAGAAGAAATACTCGGGTCTACTACATCGGATGCTTCAGCATCCTGGCAGATTGGCAATTCATAAAACTGCCTCTGCGGCTGAACTACGCCGCTACACTGATAATTACCTTCTGAATAATAATTGCCACCACGCTCTCAATCTTTACTGGATCGTGGCATTTCTCTGGTTGATTGAGATCTTAATAAAATCCCCTGCGACTGTGCAGGTGCCTGACGAGAGAAAGGATGACTGCCTACTCGCCGGAGTAACGAAAAAATCTTTAAAGGATAGCCAGACTAACGACAATGATATCACATTTTCGCTGAAAAATGGAAGCTGGAAAGATTATTGATAGCTGTAAAGAGAAGACTGAATCTGATCTTCACGAGCTACTGGTGCACTTTAGGAATCAAGTGACACAAGCTGAGATAACCTGGAAGGTGACCTCCCAAAATAATCAGAACTTTTACCTCCAAATGAGGTACCATGGTTACCCACCAGGGCCGTGGGATCTCTTACTTTCCCGCTCTAACTTATGGTATGCCTCGAACCTTCGGGCAATATTAACAACAACATCAAATAAAATCCAGATCTCAATTTCTCAAGCTATCTGGGATTTCAAGGAAAAATAAAGGTCATCAATAAATCACTGAATCTCTCGAAAGGCTCATGAACTAGTTCTAATGCATATCCAGCCATTCTATAGAATTCAATCTCATATTCTGAAACACCAACAGGCTAACAGATAGGCTACCCTGTCTAATCCACTCAAACTGGAAACACTTTTCATCTCGCTCGCTACTCGAAAGGAACTTTCCACGAATATAGAAGAAAAACCGAACCAAGTTAGCTAATAAGAGAGTGGCCCACCAATTCAAGGCTGGACCTTGAAACTGGAAAGCAGAATAATACACAGCATATTGATCGAGATAAGCAACAGCTTGAAGGATATGCTGACATCATTTTATTTTTAAAAAGAATCACGAGGTTTATCTGATGCATTGCTTAAGAATATCGGAAGGTTCAACCGCGTAAAATAATGCAACCTCTTCGGACACTCGGACCGAACTGATACCTCGGTTGGCTAACCAGCCAGAACAATTAGAGGTACAATACATACTACCTCCGGAATATAATTTACTGCAGCAATGTTAAGAACCAGAAAAGGAGCTCCCTGAGATCGAACGTCTGCACATACGGCAACCTGATAAGCTTCCCATCGAATAATAGGTTCTTGCGGTATCTGCGTCACCAAGATTCTCATAAAAGCATCGTAGAGAGCCAAGGGAACCACAAGGCCCTGCTCCCTTGCCCACCGCAAGCTCGTACAGCTGGGACCTCCGTAACTAGATCATCAGCACGATCAAAACTCTCGGGGCTTCATCAGTGCTAGCCCCAGGCTAGACTGCTTCGTCCTGAACTCCTTCCATTTGCTGATTTGTTGTATGAGGGTTCACAACTACCACGAATGAATTAATGAAAATACTTTTGCATCCTAGACCGACGCACGATCAGAAATGAAGGAAGCGAAACTTCTTAAATGCCATCATAGCCTCTTGTGGATAAGTACGGACGTCTACGTACCCATCACCGAGACTCTACTAGACATTGTCTTAGTCTGGATAAACTCTAAACCGGGCTCTGATACCAACTGAAATGATCCGGAATCCGGCTACGCCGTGCGGGCACCCGACATCCTCCGCTCGACCCGTCGGGCGAACCCTTAAACTCTGAATTAGGAAAATAAATATAAATCCAACTCATAAATAAGAACAAGACTAAAAAAATACAAACATACTAATACCTTTAAGCTGTACAAAAGAAATTACAGCTAACTACCCAATATACTAGGTTTAGAGCTATCCAGACTAGACATCTAAGAGTACAGAAGAAGACAAATACCTCCTGAAGGGAGCAAAATGCAATTGAAATAATAAACAATAAACTGGTGGCCATCCAGAATAAAACTGGCTCACCCTGACAGCTGAAGTCGTCTTCGCTCCTGAACAACGTGGCGAACACAATTCTGGAGCGAACTTGCCGAAACGAAATAGATAGACAAAAACAAACAACAAACAAGGGTGAGTCAGGAGGACTCAATAAGTGGGGCAGACTAGCCACCTAAAAGAATAGGATAGCTAGCCATGGAGAAGAAACAGATAAACCAAATTTCTTTTATTTAAATTGTAAAAAGGCAGAGCCAGATAACAACTGGAAGCACGTAAGAAACCTCTAAACTCAACCAAGGGTGCGTGCCAGAACATATCAACAAATAAGCAATGCACATATAAGCAGAACAGTAGTCATGTACCGCAAGTCTACACAACGGTATGAATTGAGATGAAATGAAATGAAGTGAGATGAAATGTAATGAAATGAAATATGATGCAAAGGGTCACATGTGCCAAATGAATGGAGTGGAATCCTCCTGCTCCGAGGGAGGAATCCTCATACCCTCAATATAATGCAATGGAGCGGAATCCTCCAGCTCCGACGGCGGAATCCTGCTACCCTCAATATGATGCCATGGAGCGGAATCCTCCTGCTCCGAGGGCTGAATCCTCCTACCCTCAATATGATGTAATGGAGCAGAATCTCCCTGCTCCGAGGGCGGAATCCTCCTACCCTCAATATGATACAATGGAGCAGAATCCTCCTGCTCCGAGGGCAGAATCCTCCTACCCTTAATATGATGCAATGTAACGCATATGAATACAATATGATGCAATAATAACCCTTCACCGGTGCAAGACTTTCATCGACAGCCGGGAAGTAGATGCCAACTCACAGCCAGAGGACAATGCTCAGATCCTCAATGCAACACCAACAACAGGACATAACATATGATAAACAATGTAAATCCAAAGCTAAGGCGTAATGAGTATGCCTATCGGCAGCTACACACGTAAGGAACACGTGGTAGAAAATCCACGAGGCCAGGTGACTCCAAAGAAATGGATATCAATACTTACCTTGTTACAAACTTAGTACATCCATTCAATAAGCGCTTGTCCTTTGGTTTCATTGCCAAACGATCCAACTCTATTCAATAAGCAGAAAAATATATCAAATTAGGCTAAAGGCTTCATTCCTCACATCTTAGGGAAATCCGGTTAGGAACTTGATACCCTATTCGCATACGCAATACGCAGGCCAGGCCTATGTACAGGGTTTAAGGTCACATAACCAATACCCAAATAATTTATATTTATATGTTGCCTATAACTCACTGAGTACGAATATATAATCAATTTCGTTATAGGGGTCCATTTCACCCTTTAAACTATTAATTGAACTTATTAAAACGATGTATAATATTCCAAGTTTTACCGTTGAAACATATTCAAACACACGTAATAAACTCAAATAATATATTAGGATCATTACCCGAATGTTTCAGGGTGAAAATTCTACTTTTTTCCGGCCCCTTTTCTCATTTTCTGGCATTTTTTTACCCCACTTTGTCATTTCATTTTCTCTGTTTCGATACTTGTTGCTTTCTGTTCTTATTTTTGGATGAAAGCTACATATCCCTTAGCACCACCGCCATGCACATTGCCTTTACTTTCCTTCTTTTTGTCTTTTTGTCTTTTTGTTATTTTTTTAAATTTTCTTTTCGCGACGAAAATTAAAACGGTATCCTGCGATATTCGAAATAATTCCAACTTTTTCATACAAGTTTTACAAAATATATGTAGGATACTCACAAAGACGGATCTCAAATCGGGTTCCCGAAACTGAAGATGCTAATTTATAATAGAAAAAGTCAAATTATTTAACTTTCGGCATTTTAGCGGAAACTAGCCGAACAACATCGTAATTCGCTTTCGAAAGTTCACAAAAGTCACAAATAATCAAACGAACCTAACGGCACTTTTTGATTTCGAATCGGAGTTCGTTCGCCAAAACCGAGCTCAAAAATCTCTTTTTAATATTTATCAACAATAAAAACTGACACCTTTTTCCAATGCTACCAGACGAGGTCTAATTTAGCTCAAATTTTACAGATGGGTCCTCATGGACATTACGAATATTTTAAAATTATCGGCGCGCCAATCAGAGTCCTAACTTCTGAAACGGCTGACCGAGGTCGTTTCATATATGGATCGGGTTGCACGCCGCAACAGGATGTATTTCTGATGGTTGATGTGTTCGCGATACCTATATGTTCTGGCTATCTTACATTCCTGGTTATTGATGAGTTTGTGATTCCATACGTGCTTCTAGTTATTATCTGGCTCTGCCTTTTCATAATTTAAATAAGAGGAATTTGGTTTATCTGTTTCTTTTCTCCCTGGCTAGCTATCCTATTCTTTGAGGCGGCTAGTTTTGCCCACTTATTGAGTCCTTTTGACTCACCCTTGTTTGTTGTTAGTTTCTTGTCTATCTATTTCGTTTCGACAGGTTCGCTCCGGGATTGAGTTTGCCACGTTATGAAGGAGCGATGACGACTTCAACTGTCAGGGTGAACCAGCTTTTATTCCGGATGGCCACCAGTTTATTGTTTATTATTTCAGTTGCATTTTGCCCCCTTCAGGAGGTATCTGTCTTCTTTCCTACTCTTAGA
Source organism: Petunia secreta (assembly GCA_029990175.1). Classification (NCBI taxonomy): domain Eukaryota; kingdom Viridiplantae; phylum Streptophyta; class Magnoliopsida; order Solanales; family Solanaceae; genus Petunia; species Petunia secreta. Next base: position 817,745 of record JARKIP010000159.1, read on the forward strand.
TGTCTAGTCTAGATAGCCCTAAAGCTAGTTTGTTGGGAAGTCAGCTGTAATTTCTTTTGTACAGCTTAGAGGTACAAATATGTCTGTGTTTTTGTTTTAAGTCTTGTCCTTATCTATGAATTGTTATATTTATTTTCCTAATTTAATTGGTAAGGGTTCGCCCGACGGGTCTAGGGGAGGATGTCGGGTGCCCGCACGACCTAACCGGATTTCGGGTCATGTCAACAATTTGGTCCAAGCAGTGGAGAAGGTGATGATGATGCAGTTGTTGAGTGCTCAATAGCAAATTCCCAGTGATGCCCTGTTAAAGCTTATTTTTTGCATTGCTACTTTTTTCAATCAGTTTTATTTCTTGTAATTGTACGATTGTGGTATGAGGTTTGCGCGTATCTAATTTTACATTGTCTATGGGAATAGTATAACTGAAGCACGGTAATTATTACCAGTCCAAAAAATAGAACGAAATTGAAAGAAACTGTGAGGTAGGATAACATTGATACTACCAGAAAATATCACAAACAAAAGTATCGGCCAAGATCGTAAACAAAAGTGCATTCCACGTTCTTCTAAGGACGGCACCGTAATTTAAATGACCTCGGTCAGTCGTTTCGGAAGTTAGGATTCTGATTGGCGTGCCGATAATTTTAAAATTTTCGTAAGGTCAATTAGGACCTGTCTGTAAAATTTGAGCTAAATCAGACCTCGTTTGGTAGGCATCGGAAGAAGGTTTCAGTTTTTATTGGCGATAAATATTAAAAAGAGATTTTCGAGTTCGGTTTTGCCGAATGAGCTCCGATTCGAAATCCGAAAGCGCCGTTAGGTTCGTATGATTATTTGTGATTTTTGTAAACTTTCAAAAGTGAATTCCGATATTGTTCGGCTAGTTCCGCAAAAATACCGAAAGTTAAATAATTTGACCTTTTTCCTTTAAATTCGCATCTTGAGTTTCGGGAGTCGGATTTGAGATCCGTCTTCGCGAGTATGTTACATATATTTTGTATAGCTTACTTGAAAAATTTGGGATCATTTCGACTTCTCTAGGGTTCCATTTCAATTTTTATCGTCGTAGCGAATTTATTATTTAAAAAAAAAAAAAAGAAAAGTGAAAAGTGAAATTAAAGGTCGGTGGCTTAGGGGGTTTAATCCCCTAGCACAATCAGATCGATATACATATCAGAAACATTACAAAACGCACAGAAAGAAAAAAATTAGAAAAGAGAGAAGGAAAAAGGGAAAAAGGAGTGGAAAAATAGTGGAATTTTTACCCCAAATCTTCAGGTAATGATGTTAACTCATTATCTTAGCTTATTACGTGTGTTTGAGTATATTTTTACGGTAAAAATAAGGATATTAGACATCACCCTAATGGCGTAAATTGATAGTTTAAAGGGTCAATTGGACCCCGATGATGGAAATGATTATATATTCGCACTCAGTGAGTTATGGGCAACTTATAAATGTAATTTATTTAGGGTTTGGTTATGGGACTTTGAACCCTGTATATAGGCCTGGTCTGCGTATTGCGTATACGAATAGGGTATCAGGTTCCTAACTGGATTGCCCTAAAACATAAGGAATGAAGCCTTTAGCTTTATTTGATATAATTTTTCTGCTTATTGAATAGAAAGAGATCGTTTGGAAACTAATTCAAAGGAAAAAGCAGTGGTTGAGTAACAGGACTAGCTTTGGAATATGGTAAATATTTATATCCATTTCTTTGGAGGCACTTGGCCTCGTGGATTTTCTACCACGTGTTCCTTACGTGTGTAGCTGCCGATAGGCGTACTCATTACGCCTTAGCTTTGGATTTACATTCTACATTATATATTATGTCCTGTTATTGCTATTGCATTGGGAATCTGAGCATTGTACTTTGGCCATCATTACTGCATATACTTCCCGGTAATCGATGAGAGTCCCGAGCCGGTGAAGAGTCATTACTGTATATACTTCCCGGTAGTCGATGAGAGTCCCGCGCCGGTGAAAGATCATTATTGTATATATCTCCTGGTAGACGATGAGAGTCCTGCGCCGGAGATAGGTTTCGGGCACATGTGACCCTATTGCTTCATGACACATCATTGCATATCTTTATATGCATTTTTTTTAGCTGTATAAATTTATTGCATTAATTATCTATGAATGATTTATCTTGTTGATTGCTATGGCTTCTGTTTCCCTGACTAGCGTATCTATTTTTTTAGGTTGCTAGTTTGTCCTCACTTATTGAGTCCTTATGACTCACCCCCTATTTGTACTTGTGTTTTCTTTCGTTCGGCAGATTCTGCTCCAGGACCCAGCCAGTCGCGCCGTGATTGAGGAGTAGTACGTTCTCAGCTGTCTACGGTGAGCCATCCTGTTCATTGCGGCCACCAACTTCAGATATTACAGTTTGCCTTACTTTTGCTCCCTTCGGGAGATGTGTATATCTTTTGGCCTTCTTAGATGTCTGATCTGGAAACCTTTAAACTTGTGTATTCTGGGTAGTTAGTTGTTTTGTGTAGACAGTTTGTATATATGTCTATCCTTGAGAGTTATTTTATGTTGTTAAGGTCATGTTTAATTTCATTTTCAAGGTAATTGTGTTCCGTTTTTATCGATTCAGTCAATAGGGTTCGCCCGACAGGTTTAGGGGAGGTGATCGGGTGCCCGCACGGCCTAACCGAGAATTCGGGTCATGTCAGTTGGTATCAGAGCGAGGTTTAGAGTCTTTCCAGATCATGACAGTGTCTAATAGAGTCTCGTTGATCGGGCGGAGACGTCCGTACCTATCTACGAGAGGCTATGATGGCATTTAGGCAGTTTCCCTTCTTTTTTTTTCCTGTCGTGCGTGAGTCTTCTTATCTGAAGTTAAATATTTTTAATTTTCCGCAGTATGGTGAGAACGCGCTCGAATGTTCGGTGAGAGGTGGAGGAGCCAGCGGTCACCCCTATGCCTGCTGCTCCGCGATGTCGCAGTGTTGGCCGCGGTAGAGGTCGTGGTCGAGGCAGAGGTAGAGTTGCCCAGACCGCGAGGATGGTGGATCGTGTTAATCCTGCTGCAGAGGTTCCGGTAGTGCCAGCTTTTGCCGGGCAGGGGGAGCAGGGCTTATTCGTTCCCCCCGCACTTCATGACGCTTTTATGAGATTCTTAGCGACACAGATGCCCCAGGGACCTCCTATTCCTCAGGCTGCCGTAGATGCTCATATTCCTCAGGCTGCTGTGGATGCTCCTATTCCTCAGGCTGTCGTAGATGCTCCTATTCCTCAGGCAGCGGTAGATATTGGTTCTCAGGTTCAGGAAGCCCCCATTCCAGCTCCACAAGTAGCCCCAGCAGTTCATGTTCCAGAGGTGGCAGGTGTTATACCTCCAGTTGTTCAGGCTGGTCAGCCAGTCCAGGTAGCAGGTCAGGTTGATGACCCGGCAAGGTTGCATTATTTTACCCGACTTAGTCCTCCGAAGTTTTCTGGTCAGAAATCAGATAAGCTTAAGCCTCGTGAGTTTCTTGATCAATGTCAGCGTATCTTAGAGGCCCTTGGATAACTTGAGCAGTATGGAGCTGATTATACTGCTTTCCAGCTTGAGGGTCCAGCTTTAGCTTGGTGGACTGCGCTCCAATCAGCTAGGCAGGGCTTACCTAAGCTGACCTGGAGTGAGTTCTCTCATCGATTCATGGAGAAGTTTTTCCCTCGCAGTCAGCAGGATGAGAAGAGGAGACAGTTTGAGAGGATTTGACAGGGTAACCTGTCAGTCACGAAGTACAAACTTTTATTTTCTGAGATGTCCAGCTATGCTCCAGATCTCGTGCAGGAGCCCTCTGAGAGGGTTAGACATTTTATTGATGGGCTTTCTCCTTATTTGCGGTCTCAGATGGCTCGTGAGATTGAGGCTGGTACTCTATTTGATGTCGCTGTTGATATTGCCAGAAGGTATGAGGCCTATCATAGATTGGAGATGGAGGAGTTAGAGCGGGAGAGTAAAAGATCTCGTGGTCCAGGGCATTCTATTACTTCGTATGGAGGTAGGAGTCATCAGCAGCAGAATAGGCCTCCTGTCAGACCAGCTCATTTTCCAGCGCGTGGTTTTCAGGACGCGCCAGGACCTCGACGGGGTCATCCCCAGCTTCCTCCTAGTAGTCATTAGCAGTTTGTGCAGCGCCAGTATGGCCCAGGATGTTTCCATTGTCGTGAGTTAGGGCATCATAAGAAAGATTGCCCTTATCTTTATCAGCAGGGTAGTAGGAGTTCTTTCCCTCGCCCTCCAGCACCTATGCAGCAGCAGCCTCAGGGTGCCCCTTCAGGGTCTCAGCCAGTTAGAGGTGCACCACCATCTGGTAGAGGTCGGGGTCGTAGTTCAGGTGGTCCCTCCAGGGGTGGATCTCAGGGTGGTAGTTCAGCTCAGCCGCAGAGGCAGCTATATGCACTGCCGGCCAGGCAGGATGCCGAGGCATCACCAGCTGTTGTGACAGGTATTTTATCTGTTTGTGGTCGAGATGCATATTCTTTGGTGGATCCAGGATCTACATATTAATATGTATCTCCTTATTTTGCTTCGGGTTTTCATGTTGATTATATGTGTCTTCGTGATCCATTTTGTGTTTCTACTCCTATTGGAGACATTATCATTGTGGATCGAGTTTATCCAGCTTGTACTATATCTTTTGGGGGTCATGAGACACTAGTAGATCTTCTAATTCTAGATATGGTTGACTTTGATGTCATTATTGGCATGGATTGGTTGGCGTCGTGTCATGCCACGTTAGATTGTCATGCCAAGTCTCTTCAGTTGTCTCTTCCTTGTTCAGCACCAGTGGTGTGGCAGGGTTCTTATTTGCCACCCAGGGGGCATGTTATTTCTTTCCTGAAGGCAAAACGGATGATGGATAAAGGGTGTTTAGCGTATCTTGCCATGGTTCGAGATACCACTGTGGAGATTCCATCTCTTGATTCTATTCCTGTCGTTAGGGAGTTCCCTGATGTGTTTCCAGATGATTTGCCAGGACTTCCTCCTGATCGAGAGATCGAGTTTGGCATTGATACAGTGCCAGGGACTCAGCCTATTTCTATCCCTCCTTATCGTATGGCCCCATCAGAGTTGAAGGAGCTGAAGGAGCAGTTGCAAGATTTGCTTGATAAGGGGTTCATCAGGCCGAGTATTTCTCCGTGGGGTGCTCCTGTTCTATTCGTGAAAAAGAAAGATGGGACTATGCGAATGTGTATTGATTATCGTCAGCTAAATAAGGTCACCATCAAGAATAAGTATCTCTTGCCTCGCATTGATGATTTGTTTGATCAGTTGCAGGGTGCCAAGTTCTTTTCGAAGATCGATCTGCGATCTGGTTATCATAAGCTAAAGATTCGTGAGTCAGATATCTCGAAGTCTGCTTTTAGGACTCGTTACGGCCATTATGAGTTCCTAGTTATGTCTTTTGGGCTGACTAATGCCCCTGCAGCCTTTATGGATCTCATGAACCGGGTGTTTAAGCCATTCCTTGATTCCTTTGTCATTATCTTCATTGATGATATTCTTATTTATTCTCGTAGCCGCGAGGAGCATGATTATCATCTGAGGGTGGTTCTTCAGACCCTCCGTGATCGTAAGTTGTATGCCAAGTTCTCGAAATATGAGTTTTGGCTTGATTCTGTAGCATTTTTGGGTCACGTGGTATCTAGTGAAGGTATCAAGGTTGATCCGAAGAAGATTGAAGCAGTGCAGAAATGGCCTCGTCCTACCACTCCTACGGAGATTCACAGCTTCCTTGGATTGGCAGGTTATTATCGGAGGTTCGTGGAAAAGTTCTCTACTATTGCAGCTCCCCTGACTCGCTTGACGCAGAAGGCGGTTCAGTTTCGATGGTCCGATGAGTGTGAGGCCAGCTTCCAGAAGCTTAAGGCCTTATTGACTTCAGCTCCAGTGTTATCCCTTCCTTCGGGTACCGGTGGATTTGTAGTGTATTGTGACGCATCTCGTGTGGGCCTAGGTTGTGTTCTTATACAGCACGGGAAGGTAATTGCTTATGCTTCCAGACAGTTGAAGCCGAATGAGAAGAATTATCCGACTCACGATTTAGAATTGGCAGCTGTGGTCTTTGCTTTGAAGATATTGAGGCATTACCTTTATGGCGAGCCTTGTGAGGTGTATACGGATCATAAGAGTCTGCAGTATCTTCTCTCTCAGAAAGATCTTAACGGCCGACAGCGGAGATGGCTTGAATTGATTAAAGATTATGATCTCACTATCCATTATCATCCTAGGAAGGCGAACGTGGTAGCAGATGCTTTGAGCAGGAAGTCAATGGGCAGCATGGCTTTTCTTTATGCTAATATGAGACCATTGGCTCGAGAATTGCAGTCCCTTGGCGACTATGGCGTGAGATTTCTTCTCCCAGACTCCAGTCGAGTCTTAGCATGTATTGCAGCTCAGTCTTCCTTAGTCAGTCAGATTAAGGGAAGACAGTTCGAGGATCCTCATCTGCAGGAGTTGCGTGGTCGTGTCCTAAGTGGAGGAGTTCCCTCCTTCGAGCTTGATTCAAATGGAATTCTTCGGTTTAATGGTCGACTCTGTGTTCCTGATGTTGGGGATTTGAGGCAGTCAGTGCTCGGTGAAGCTCATAGCTTGCGTTATTCTATTCATCCTGGTATCACAAAAATGTATCAGGACCTCCGAGAGCTATACTGGTGGAAGGGGATGAAGAGAGATGTATTTGATTATGTATCTCGTTGCTTGAACTGTCAGCAGGTTAAGTTCGAGCACCGGAGACCAGCAGGGTTAGCTCAGGCATTGCCCATTCCCGAATGGAAGTGGGAGCACATCACGATGGATTTTATAGTTGGTCTGCCAAAGACCTTGCGGCGCCATGATTCAGTCTGGGTCATTGTCGACCGACTGACTAAATCAGCTCACTTTATCCCTGTAAAGACTACTGATTCAGCTCAGAGACTGGCGCGGATTTTCATTGAACAAGTGGTTAGGCTGCATGGTACTCCTGTATCCATTATCTCAGATCGTGGTTCCCAGTTTACTTCTCAGTTCTGGCAGTCTTTTCAGAGAGAGTTGGGGACCCAGGTGCAGCTTAGCACAGCATTCCATCCTCAGACTGACGGTCAGTCCGAGCGGGTGATTCAAATTCTGGAGGACATGTTGAGAGCTTGTGCACTTGACTTCGGGGGTTACTGGGATGATAATTTGGCGTTAGCGGAGTTCTCTTATAATAATAGCTACCAGTCTTCTATTCAGATGGCTCCATTTGAGGCCTTATATGGTCGTCGATGTCATTCTCCTATTGGCTGGTTTGAGTCTCGAGATGTCGAGGTGATGAGTTCAGATATGGTTCGTCAGACTCTTGAGGTTGTTCGTGTTATTCAGGATCATTTACGGACTGCCCAAAGTAGGCAGATTTCATATTCGAACCGGAAGAGCCGAGAGTTAGAGTTCGAGGTCGGGGACATGGTATTTCTGAAAGTGTCACCGATGCGAGGTGTAAAGAGATTTGGCAGGAAAGGAAAGCTTAGTCCCAGGTTCATTGGCCCTTTCCGTATCGAGAAGCGTATTGGTAAGGTAGCTTATCGGCTTGACCTTCCAGCTTCTATGCCAGTTCACCCAGTTTTCCATGTGTCGATGCTTCGAAAGTGTATCCGAGATCCTTCCGAAGTGATCGAATTAGACCCTGCTCGGCTAGATGTGAATCTGGCTTACGAGGAGTTCCCAGTAGCTATCATAGCGCGTCATATCCGGAAGCTTCGTTCAAAGCAAATTCCGATGGTTCGAGTGCGATGGAATAATCGTCCACATGAGGAGGACACTTGGGAGCTTGAGTCCAGTATGCGTGTAAGGTATCCCTACCTCTTCGCCGATTCAGGTTCGATCTTGATCTTTAAAGCCTAAAAGTTCTAATTATTTTATATAATTTGGTTTCGTAATAAATGTCATTGAAAAATTCCTGTAAGCATTCTTATTAGAGGTATGGAATCTATTTTAGACTCTTACTCGTTCGAGGACGAACGAGAGTTTAAGTGGAGGAGAATGAAACGACCTCGGTCAGTCGTTTCGAAAGTTAGGATTCTGATTGGCGTGCCGATAATTTTAAAATATTCGTAAGGTCCATTAGGACCTGTCTGTAAAATTTGAGCTAAATCAGACCTCGTTTGGTAGGCATCGGAAGAAGGTTTCAGTTTTTATTGGCGATAAATATTAAAAAGAGATTTTCGAGTTCGGTTTTGCCGAATGAGCTCCGATTCGAAATCCGAAAGCGCCGTTAGGTTCATATGATTATTTGTGATTTTTGTAAACTTTCGAAAGTGAATTCCGATATTGTTCGGCTAGTTCCGCAAAAATACCGAAAAATAAATAATTTGACCTTTTTCCTTTAAATTCGCATCTTGAGTTTCGGGAGTCGGATTTGAGATCCGTCTTCGCGAGTATGTTACATATATTTTGTATAGCTTACTTAAAAAATTTGGGATCATTTCGACTTCTCTAGGGTTCCATTTCAATTTTTATCGTCGTAGCGAATTTATTATTAAAAAAAAAGAAAAAAGAAAAGTGAAAAGTGAAATTAAAGGTCGGTGGCTTAGGGGGTTTAATCCCCTAGCACAATCAGATCGATATACATATCAGAAACATTACAAAACGCACAGAAAGAAAAAAATTAGAAAAGAGAGAAGGAAAAAGGGAAAAAGGAGTGGAAAAATAGTGGAATTTTTACCCCAAATCTTCAGGTAATGATGTTAACTCATTATCTTAGCTTATTACGTGTGTTTGAATATATTTTTACGGTAAAAATAAGGATATTAGACATCGCCCTAATGGCGTAAATTGATAGTTTAAAGGGTCAATTGGACCCCGATGATGGAAATGATTATATATTCGCACTCAGTGAGTTATGGGCAACTTATAAATGTAATTTATTTAGGGTTTGGTTATGGGACTTTGAACCCTATATATAGGCCTGGTCTGCGTATTGCGTATACGAATAGGGTATCAGGTTCCTAACTGGATTGCCCTAAAACATAAGGAATGAAGCCTTTAGCTTTATTTGATATAATTTTTCTGCTTATTGAATAGAAAGAGATCGTTTGGCAACTAATTCAAAGGAAAAAGTAGTGGTTGAGTAACAGGACTAGCTTTGGAATACGGTAAGTGTTTATATCCATTTCTTTGGAGGCACTTGGCCTCGTGGATTTTCTACCACGTGTTCCTTACGTGTGTAGCTGCCGATAGGCGTACTCATTACGCCTTAGCTTTTGATTTACATTCTACATTATATATTATGTCCTGTTATTGCTATTGCATTGGGAATCTGAGCATTGTACTTTGGCCATCATTACTGCATATACTTCTCGGTAATCGATGAGAGTCCCGAGCCGGTGAAGAGTCATTACTGTATATACTTCCCGGTAGTCGATGAGAGTCCCGCGCCGGTGAAAGATCATTATTGTATATATCTCCTGGTAGACGATGAGAGTCCCGCGTCGGAGATAGGTTTTGGGCACATGTGACCCCATTGCATCATGACACATCATTGCATATCTTTATATGCATTTTTTTTAGCTGTATAAATTTATTGCATTAATTATCTATGAATGATTTATCTTGTTGATTGCTATGGCTTCTGTTTCCCTGACTAGCGTATCTATTTTTCGAGGTTGCTAGTTTGTCCTCACTTATTGAGTCCTTATGACTCACCCCCTATTTGTACTTGTGTTTTCTTTCGTTCGGCAGATTCTACTCCAGGACCCAGCCAGTCGCGCCGTGATTGAGGAGTAGTACGTTCTCAGCTGTCTACGGTGAGCCATCCTGTTCATTGCGGCCACCACTTTCAGATATTACAGTTTGCCTTACTTTTGCTCCCTTCGGGATGTGTATATCTTTTGGCCTTCTTAGATGTCTGATCTGGAAACCTTTAAATTTGTGTATTCTGGGTAGTTAGTTGTTTTGTCTAGATAGTTTGTATATATGTCTATCCTTGAGAGTTATTTTATGTTGTTAAGGTCATGTTTAATTTCATTTTCAAGGTAATTGTGTGCCGTTTTTATCGATTCAGTCAATAGATTTCGCCCGACAGGTTTAGGGGAGGTGGTCGGGTGCCCGCACGGCCTAACCGAGAATTCGGGTCGTGTCAGTAATTCACTGTACGATGAGCATGACAAGAAAAAGACTCTCAAACTCAACAACTTGGCCACAAATAAGTCTAGTAATAATTATCTTTTATTATGAATTAATTTCGTCATCTAGCCAGCGCCGAGATTTCCAAGTTTATGGGCGCTCAGATCACGTTTATAAACATGAAAAGGGGTATTATGTAACAAAATGGGCTACATATTGAACAACGTTATTGTTATGATTGATATTTAACTTACACAATGGGCGTTCGTCTTCTTCTTATATGATTTCAATCTGTCGAGTATGTAATCGCAGAAAAACGTCTGTTCCGCCGCTCTTCAATAAAGGTCCAATAGGGTGGTATTGTGTACAAATTGGGGGAATCTGACCTTTTTAGGATGAAAGATTAGGGTCTTGGCTTTTCGATTTCTGCTTGTTGAATGGGGATAAAAGTGGACGTTTAGAGGAAGAGAGACATCACAATTGCCGAAAAAAAAACAGAGAGACAGAGAGAAAGAGAGAGAGAGAGAGAGAGAGAGAGAGAGACATCGCTTCCCACATAAACTTAAACTTTTTAAAAACTTTCTCCCACCCACCTAGTCCCGAATTTTCTTTAGTTTTACCCCTTATTTTTCCCTCCTCCTTTTTTTCCGCTGAATTACCAAGCACTTGGCCAATATATTAGCATACGTTTGACTATCACACCGTAGTTAGGTACTGGTATTTGGACAGAGATTTGATTGAAACTTGAATGTTTGGACATTAGAATTTGAGTTGAAAAATAGTTTTTGGAACCTGAAATTGTGTTTGTACATACATTTTCACTTGAAAAAAAGTTGAAGTTTTCCAAATCTCCCAAAATTTCAAATCGAACGAGGGCCAAATGCATCTCTCGTAGTACTTGGTAGTTGGTAATTGGTAGTTGGAAGTTGCACCAACCAAAGGCGAAATAAGGTCGTATGGGTGAAAATGGCTTTGGTTGACGATGCATCCAAACGTTACCCGAGTATGAACACAAACAGCGAAGAGGCGCTAAAAACTTCTCCAACTAAATGTTTATGATTTTGGACAAAACATGCAAGTTAGGGGAATAACGTTACACGTCTAAGTAGGGGTTCATGATAATATCATGTATCATACATACTTCCCGTACAAGCTTGATTTATGCATACGTATCAGAATTGGAGCCAAACCAAGCCAACCTCAATATTTGACGAGCGACTCGATTTTAAATCGAATCTGTGTCAGACGACCTGACCCATCATGCAACATAATATTTTATCGGCCTGAAAAACAATAACGAAGGTGAAATATCGGCCCCACACATTTACTTCACCTAAAATTATAAAAAGAGTGGTAAATGATTGTAAGCTGCCATTGATAACTGCAATATCCGAGAAACCGAGGATCAAATCCGAAACCTTTGTTGATTTGGTTAAAATGTCTTTTTAACTATTTCTAAACTAGCCTCTCATCAGGATTGTACAGTTTTAGTTGAAATCAAAGTAACTAATCAAAAGTTAATTATATAGTGTGCAGCGACTCACAAGTGAAAGGGGTTGATTATTTTATTTATTTTACTACACACAAAAAGGTTTTAAAAAATAAATAAGTCCACAGAGTCATGCGCCTTTAACATGGTTCGACCTCGTGACCCTTTCAATGTAAGGCACACCTGAAGCCGCTGCGCAGAATTAGTCACATATGTTGGACATTGAGCCATAAATATATTAAAAACTTCCTGCATCTGTCTTGAGTTTCTAATTCCTTGGTTGACGCATCAGCCAAAAGAAGTAGTATTTTTCGTAGAATATCATTGGGTGATGGATCAACCAAAGATAAATTCAGGCAGCAGGGGCCAAAATGGCTTTGGTTGACGATTCAACAAAAGGTTAATCGGAGTATGAACACAGAGAGTTGAGAGCCGCTGAAAACATCTCATACGAAATGTTTGTATGATATAACACGACAGCATCAATACAAGTGGAATTATGGACATATGTACTTTCGAGAATAAACTGTAGAAATATACTGGTACTGTTTTACAACTAATAAGCAGTCGAGTATCTGTTTAATAAACATTGAAGGGCAAAAACAATGTAGGAAAAATACATATTTAAGCTCCCGTGTGGACATAGTTTTTGGAAGGATTTTTGGGCAAAAAACTACCATTTACACATCAAATTTCATTTTTATAAGAGCTAAAAGGCTTTTTTGAGCCAAAAATTTTGTTCCCAAAAAGTATGTCCAAACACCTTTTCATTTTAATATCAAAATCCACCTAAAAGGTGTTTCCTAAAAAATATTTGGGAATCTATGTCCAAACGCTAGCTTAAACTATAGTATAGGTCAGAGTTTCCCCAAAATTTTATGATCAAAGAGATAGAGAGTCGATAATTGCGGATTAAAAAACCTAGAATTAGCCATACCCTTCCCCCCAAATTTTAATCTCAACACTTTCAGCCTCATCAGCCGCCAAAACACCAAAATCTCTATGCGTAAAAGCTAAGTTGCGATCATGGCCAGGATTATGAACTCTCAGATAACATTACAAGCGAACAGGCATGCGGGCACTAAAAGGAAGCTCTTATACGCAATACCTTTACGGCCCTCACGTCGTCCATATATAAGAACCCAACCCGCCGGCAAACCATGGGTAAGTTGCGATAAGGGAAAAAAGGGGAACGACCCTGCAGCAATTGAAGATTCTTCTGACTCCATACCCAACTGTGTAGAGAAAGGGAGATGGGAGGACGACCGCGGAGAGGATACCAGTGATATGCGTGAACAGTCTGCGCCCGCATACGAGGTATTATTTCAAATAGTCTGTTATTTTCTCTATTTTTGTTTTTGCTATTCATTAGAATCATCAATCTTTAAATCAACTGTTACAACATTTCGTGGTTCCCGACAATGCCCAGGAACAATATGTCAGTGAAGAGGATTGGCATAAACCCTCAATTCCTGTCTGCGTGTGGGATATAGACATATCCTCTTACGGATTCAAGACACCTCTGGATAAACACGGTCCCGCCAGAGCCAAGGTTTTCAAGAGATGCTCGTTGGAAAACATTGTCAAATTTAAGGAGTTGTTAAAGGAATATAATATATACAGAGAATTCAAGGACATTCGTTTTGGTCGTTTCCTAGACATGTCTACCGGGTGGACCTTAAACGGAGAGTTGGTTAATAATATTCTCGTCCATCGAATAAAGCACTGCCAGAAGCAAAACGAGGTGTGGTTCCTAGTTAATGAGAAGCCACTCTGTTTTGGCCTGAGAGAGTATGTAATAATGAGCGGGCTTCAATGCTGGCCAAACCCATCCGACGAAGAGTTCAGTTCGCTCCTGAATTCTGGCAGTGCTAATGCACTTCTGAAAAAGTCCTTGATGGAAAAAAGAAAATAACTGGGACAGAACTTGAGATGAGAATAAAGTCCGTTGACTTGAGTTATGTAGAGAAGCTCAAGATGAGCATGGTCTGGTTTGTGCATATGGTTTTAATGGGACCCCCTAATAAAAAGTGAAAGACTTTTTGTCCCTTCAAGTACACATTATCTCTCTAGTATATTTACACAAAAATACAATTCTGTTATACATTCTAATAACATTATTTAGTCAAATATAATATAAAATTATAATAATTAATGTGAGATACACGCTTAAGTCTTTTAAATACTTTTATCGGAATATTACTTAATTAATTAGTTTCTTGGAAGTTGGAAACGTCTGCAAACCTCTGTATCCTGAACAAAATACATTGAATGTTTTGTTAGGGAATATTCTAGATGGGAATACTAATAGCTATATGATATGTTTGATAGATAAATATCTTCCTCGACTTAATGTATAAATTTGTATGGACTACACTCTCAAAAAATGATTCATCGGCTGTGCATGTATGTGATCTACATGGTACATACATGTATAAATCTATTCTAGTACTGTTGATTTTATTCTTTAAATTGTGCTAAATTTTTAACAATCATTTCTGTTTATGTAAATCTTAGAGCAAATGAAAGACTACTATTCAATATAATTTTATATTCCCCAGTGACATTATATATTTGGTTTAGAGAGCACAATGGTTTTGTCCGTTCCGTGGATATTCTTTTACTTTTTCATTATTTTTTCTTCTTACTCCATGTTGATTATATGATGTTTAAAAGTTACAATAAAATAAACTTCTATAGAATTTTGTTTCCTCAGCTTATGAAATGATTATTTTTTATCGGATTCAGGAAAAATCAATTGACATCGTGCTTTTGTATAGATTTGAACAGAACTCTACTTGGATTTGTGCCAATACAAATGAGGCAGGCAGCATTTCATTCTAACAAAAAGTTCATTTTTTTGCGAGACTGATGAATACTATTTTTTGAATAAGTTCTTTTTGGTTGTATACCGGATAATGACAGGAGGATTCCTTAATTACATTTAATTTTCTTAAGGTTTTTGGTAAAAAATTGGTCTCTTATCATTATAGATGTCTTATGTGCTGTCATAAAGTTTACTTCATTCATGCGGAAAGGTTTAGTACGAGAATTAAAGTACTTCATTTTTTGTGTTAATTCAAACATGGATTTTACAAATATATGCTAACTCTATAAAATATATGGATGGAGATACTCACAATAAGTTAATATGAATCATATAAGGTATAACATTCTTTCATTTGTTTTTTTAGTTCTTCAATGACTTTTTACGCTTATGTTTGCTTTATTACAGTTGATGTTTTGTTTTAAATATTTCTCTGTTGATTTCTTACTATAATTTTGGTTAGAAAAAAAATTATTCTCATTAATATGGATTACACGCGCAAATCGCGTTTCGAGAAGTAGTATATATTTAAGGGAAAACATATGGTCATTTCTGGCAGATTCGAAGCCGGTATAGTGTCTTTTGGCTTTCTCTTTATTAATTTCAAACTGTCAAAATGTTTCAGGAGTTAACTAGTGTTTGGAATAAGGGCTGGGGAGATTTTGTAAGGGCCAAAAATCTAAAGGCAGGAGATCATGTTAGCGTGGACTCATTGAAAGCACCGAAGATGTAGTACGTAGTAGATAAGCAAGCATTAAATTATATAAAGAATATATTGATAAATAAATATTGTTTCATAAAGTAATATCCTTTTTGGTTTTCGAAAATCAAAGTGGATGAACTTTGACCAATAATTTAAGATGATTTTTTTTCATCATATTGATATGGAAAGGGCTGTATGTAGTAATACTTTTGTATAGTTTTTGAATATGCAAATTTTTATTTAAAAATATTAATTTAATATAGTCTAATTTAGAATCAAGGATTAGTCGAATTGAATTTCAAAAAGTGAAAAGGTTCATAATTTTTGAAACAGAGGGAGTAAATGTTAATGTTAATATCAGGCAAAATAAATCTACTACTATTCTATAAGTGGAAAGTCTCTAAAGGTGCAAAGTCTAAAGACCAAAATACCCTTTCAACCAACTATTACTCCAAGAACTTTTCATGCCCAAAGATGTAATTATACAGCCATTAAAACTAATATAAAATATTTAATAAAAATAACCAAAAGCAAAAAATTTAAACTAACAATTGTAGATATATAATTGATGCCAGATGAGTGAATTAAAATGTATTTATTTTCTTTTTCGTTCATTCTTTGTTTTGGTTTATTGTCTAAACAAGACATCAAAATATTAGACCAAAGGTTGATATATAAATCCAGTAGTTGTTAGTTGATTCCTTTTTAAATCTTATATATAACTTATTTTTATTTTTTTGTGTTATTACCTTATTTTCAACTTATTCTCTAAAGAAGATATCAAAATCTTAGACCAAAATTTGATAAATAAACATAATAGTGGTTAATTTATTCTCTTTTAAATCTTATGTATAACTGCTCTTTTGTTAATTTGTAAGGATATATATTATAATTAAAAAAAACACTCTCACACGTATTCATTTAATATATTCAATTTTAAAAAATATTATTTCTCTGTTAATTCACGGATAAAAGTATTATTTTACACAAATAACTAATTTGTGTAAACTATAAAATTGATAATGATCTTCTAGCCATATTAAGGAAGACATGTGATCGAATTACTGTACAACTTTTACAAACCACTATTTTCATCCGGCAACAACATCTTGATTTGTTCGTATCACTAAAAATAAGGAGATAACAGTTTCTATTGAAAAGGATAAAAACTTTAAGATGTATCATATTTGCAAACATAGCAAATGTTGATCGCATTCATTTTTATTAAATTATGTGTTATTGAGGTATAAAAAAAAGGTATTGATATTAAGTTGAATACTTGATATATTTATAACATTTGCATGATTAAAATCATTGAGGATCTACCGAAAACAACCTCTCCACCTTGGTGGGAGTAAGGTCTGCGTACATCTCACCCTCCCCAGACCACACTTGTGGGACTACACTGGATATATAGTTGTTGTTGCATAATTAAAATCGTTTAAATACTAATTACTGTCTCGACCGAAAATGATTCGATATATAAGCATTTTGAATTTACATTTTTTCTTTAATTTACGAACAACTATACACACTTATTACAAAATATTTATAATTTTTATACAAATTATTCGAAATATACGCGCATCGCACGTGTTAGAAAACTAGTTAGTATTATGAACTCGGCTAATTTCCTATGAACTTCCTTTTCTGCGCTAATTTCCCATGAACCATATTGCTTCGCCTATATATAAGGGTAGTGGTAGTTGTAGAATCCAAATTCTTCTTCTAGGAACAATTCATTCCTTGCAAATATTTCTCATGAAAAATATTGATTCCTTCATCTTAAAAAAGTGTCTGCCTTCGGTCCTGGTGTAAGATTCCCAAAACTACTCCCTCATTTAGATGTAAATCAAAGAATATGCACATTTTTCTTCTTCTGTTCTTCCATCCATTATTGGAAGAACGGAGTTCGCCAAGTCATGAAGTCGGATCGGGATCTTAATTGTGCTCTTTGGATTGACTTCGATTTAGTGTGTGCACCGATTACGGTGCACTCAACTCCTTAATTAGTGAAATGCATTGATATTCCTCTTGTCATGCGGAGTTCTTGAACAAATGAATTCCAACTCCAAATAGTTACTCTGCATTAGCTCGTCTTTTGGTTGCAAGGACACTTTTTCTGGAAGGTCCCATATTTTCACGAGCTGTGCGTCCGCCACGGTTTTCTCTCTTCTGTCGGTTGATTATAGAGACTTCAATGCAAGAGCAACTGTACAGATGAAGGGTATCATGCCACACAAACTAGAACTTGGAGGAACTTCATGATTAATATTTTAGCTTTTATGAACTTCATAAAGGGTCTTCTTTGAGATTCATTGGCACTGTGCAGGCTGACATCCCCACTATCATGTAGGATATCCCAATTACCGTTTTGTCAAACATATTTATTTTCTTCTCTTTATATTTTCCTTTTATCATTATTTAATGTATCACCTTTTTTTGTCCTCCAAATATTGGTATATATTACTCTTTTCATCAACTCTCCCGTCTCTTTTCGTATTTATATACGGATATATTCTTTTTATCAGTTAAGCTCATTTTTCACTCGCTTTATTCCACGAAGACCACCTTTAAAACCCAACATGAGGTAAAGTTTTGAAAAAGCTTTCCACAATGTGTTAGAACTGAAAATCTGAACCTTATTTCATTATTTTCGGCTATTAGTGCCAGATGTGGTTTTCATAAAGTTATTGGTTACTCTCACTCCTTCATTGTCCTAGGCTAACAATTGTAGGATCGCTTGGCTCCCCGATGTAAAAAATTATCACCACTATTTTAATTAGTAATGTATTGTGTACTATCTTTGTACTCCCTCCATCCCATTTTAATTGTCGTTTTCAACTTTTTCACACCCATTAAGAAAATCATTAAATACGGTGTGTATTTTACTATGCTACCCTTATTTAATGTTTGATTATTAACTTTTTTGAAGTATTCTTTTAATTATTAAGGGTATAGTTGAAAAGAACTAGTAAATTTAGTCTTGAAATCCTAAAGAGATCACTAATTTGGGTCAAATCATTTCTCCTAAAGTGACAACTAATTTGAGATGGAGGGAGTATTTGGCTTCGACCATTTATAGTATTGAAGTGAAGATTTAATTATAAAAAAAAAAAATGTGGTCTCAATATACAGTTCACATAGATTGTTGAATGTATTGCTGATGTTTAGAGCCCGCTTATACAGTTATACTCCGTAGTTTGAATAACTGAACATACCCATGCAAATTTGTTAAGGGAATTTGGCAGCTTTTAATTATCAAACAAATACTCCCTCCGTCTCAAATTAGTCGACACTTTCAAGTTTCAGACATTGTACGCCCAATCGCCCATTAAGAAATCGATAATTAGAGTATATATTTTACTGTGTTATCCTTATTTAAGATATGATTAAAATAAGTTTTGAGAATATCTGAATAATTAAGGCAAAGACCTAACAAAAATAGTCTTCAAATTCATTGCTGTCAACTAAATTGGGACAAATGAATCTTGCTAATGCGTCAACTAATTTGAGACGGAGGGAGTAGAAAACAAAGTCTCATGGACAATATTCAAGTGCATGGACAGTATCATAGGCTCTATTGATATTTTATGCAGCAAATAATAATGGAGAAAAATCCCAACCCCCAAATTGATACCCAAGTGTCTTATGGAGTAATCTAAAAAGATATATGTGCTTTATAAGCTACTATTATGCTCCCAAACAGTCTATATGTCTGAGCCATAGGTGGCTTTGTAAGACACTTTTGAGAAGTTAGGATTTCGTAACTTCTCTTTGGGTTAATTTAAGCTCAAACGTGTTTATAAGCTCTTTGTTGTTTTAGTTACCAAAACACTCAAAAAGCAGTAAAGTGCTTATAAGAGGTTTGACCAAACGGGATCTTACTGTTTTACTCCATCCGTCCCAAGTTATAGGACAGATTTTCATTTTTGTTCTGTCACAAAGAGAATGAAACATTCACTTATTTAGTAATAATTCAACTTTATGGATGATTCTCAACCACACAAATTTCTATGGGTTTGTTATAAACAACAAGTTTCAAAAATCTTACATATTTCTTAAACTCCGTGTCAAGTCAAAGTACCTCACATAATACGAGAGGGAGGGAGTAGCATTTTATGCAACTTGATGAAAAATTCACCTAACTCATCCTACAATGTTGCCCTCCTGCTACTACAACAAATCTTATCAAGAAATACTCCCTCCGTCCCATTTTAGTTGTCACCTTCAGCTTTTCACGCATATTAAGTAAAACAATTAATAAGGCGTATATTTTTCTATGTCACCCTTATTTAATGTTTGATTATTAACTTTGTTGGATTTTTTTTTTTAAATTATTAAGGGTATAGTTGGGAAGAACTAGTAAATATTCCCTTGAAATCCTAAAGAGACAACCAATTTGAGACAAACCATTTCTCCTAAAATGACAATTAATTTGGGGCGGAGAGAGTAGTATATATATTTAGAACAAAAGAAAGAATTGAAGTATACTTATATCTACACGATGTTCTAACTTTCGATATATCATGGCCCATATGTCAAGTTAAACATGCAATGGTTAATGAAAAGACGACGTCATAACAATAATTGCTTTGACTTTTACTCCCTCCGTCCCGAATAAGTTGGCCTCTTTAAGTTTGACAACGCTCAACACACACCTCGGCTTGTGGTATGAACGATCATTGCAATACAATTTACCCAACTAGGAGTCGGGGCCGAATCCACAAGGAACAAAGTGATGCGATCAAAGTAGTGGAGGAACTAAACCTGTCTGACAAAGCCAAACTAGGATAACGAGGTGATGGAATGATATTAACAACTGCTCCCTCCATTCCAAAATGGTTGTCATAGTTTGACTTGGAGCGGAGTTTAAGAAATATGGTAAAACTTTTGGAACTTGTGGTCTAAAATAAGTCATACATAAATATGTTGCTATAAAACATTTCATTAAGGGTAAAGTAGTAGTTTCAACTCAAATATATTTCCAAATTTAAAATTGTGCCATTCTTTTTGGAACGGACTAATAAGGAAACTATGACAACCATTTTGGAACGGAGGGAGTACAAAGTATACAAACTACACTAGGACAGCAAGTAAAGGTGTGATCAATGGCCTTCTCACAACCAAGGAAGACAAGTTTTGAACGTAGGATGCAATTATAGCATGGAGTTTATATATTATGGCTGAGTCATTCTAGTATAATCCCTAGAATCCTTCCGGCTTAGAAGGGATTTACCTCAACGATGCTCGTCAAAGCCATGGTTGAGCTTATAAAGCACTACCCATTACCCGAGGAAAGAAGACCTCTTCCAAGCGTGAGTTCTTATAGATGAGTTAGTCTATGAAATAGCCTATCACCCCAAATCCTCGCTAGCTTCACTATTCTACGCTTACTAATCTCTCCCGAGTCTTTAATTAGCAAAGTAGACATGTAACTTTAGTGTCATGAACATTAAAGTTAAACAACCAAAGCAATAGAAGCTAGATAATCAAAACCCACAGAATAAATTCCTAGTTATGAATCATTCGTATAATTATATACAAACTTACATCAAATATCCAAATGTAGCAATACAAATCAAAGAAATAAATAAAGGGATAAAGAATTGCTCATTAAAGTGCACCCAATCTTCAATCTCCAAGGATTGTTGATGATTCTTGCTCCCAAGTTGGAAAAGTAGCCAAAGATATGTAAACTATGGTAAAACTATCTATTTGTAGTCCCAAAGTAATTACCATATTTTCTCCAAAATTATCCCTAGGCTAAAACAAAGAAATGGCTGATTTTTCGTCATATAGCCACTCTGGTACTGAAAGTTGACCCGCTAGCCAGTTTTTCGATGCTCAACATAGTCACTGTTTCATGCATAGCCATATTTTGGTTTAGTTTCTGACAGACTAGCCAGTTTTGTTCTTTTTCTTCAACTTCTTGTCTTTTTTACTTGTTTCTTCCATAACTCTTCTCCAACATATTCAACCTACAAAATGCAACAAAACCATGGTAAGTGCAGTTATTTCATCAAATTAACACAACAATAGCTCAAGTATAAGAATGTAATATGTGGTATTTTAGCCACACATCAGCATGTCCATCATGATAATCAATAAATAGGGTATACATTTCACTACGTTACCATTATTTAGTATATGACTATCAAATACTTTCTGACAGTACAATTAATAATTAGGGTTACGTGTGTAGCTGGAGAGGATTGGTAAAAATAGTCTTGAAATTTGGAAGCAACAACTAATTTGTGACAAATGAAAATGAATCTTACTAAAGCGTCAACTAATTTGGTACGCAGGAGTACAAATTATTGGTGCTAGTAATTACTATTGATACAGTACAATATAATCGAATATGCAAGACACAAAAGAGGACATCAAGACTCGATACATCAAATCTATTATCTTCTGTGTTCGTCCGTGTCATTATGTATTGTGTTGAAAGATCTTTCGTTTTTCTTTTTTGAGGGATTTGCAGGAATCTTTACTGTGGTGTGGCCTGCATAACCCACCTACCGATGAAAAGAAGAAAGGAACGTCAGGTGAGTACTGAATATTGAAAGATCTTTCGTTTTCCTTTTTTTGAGGGATTTGCAGGAATCTTTACTGTGGTGTGGCCTGCATCACACATTTGCCGATGAAAAGAAGAATGGAGCGTCAGTGAGATTGCGTTATTGAGCATTGAAAGATCTTTCGTTTTCCTTATTTGAGGGATTTGCAGGAATCTTTACTGTGGTGTGGCCTGCATCACCCACCTGCCGATGAAAAGAAGAAAGGAACGTCAGTAAAAAAAAAAAAAATCAGTTGCAGTGGCCTGGGTATTTACTTTCTGGAGTTTCAACGTATACACATCGGCGAGAGCATGTACTTGTCTTGGTGATGCTTTACGAGTGGACGGCAATAGTAAAACTCAAGAAAAGCTATCTTCATAGGGATAGGGCAGGAGGTAAGATTTGCCTCGTTCAGGTCAAAACTCAGGTTGAGGTAGTGTGTAACAAAATTTCTCCATAGGGTTGGTGCGCATTCAATATGCAGATAAGCATGCCAAATGAATGAAACAGGAATTGGCCTGCGGAGCGCGTTGAATGGCAAGCATATTCAGTGGTATCGTGTAAGTGTATTATTATTGATTGGACTTTGTGCGTTAGGATTTCTAGTTTCGAGGGCTTGCAGCCCTGTTAAATGTTTAGATCTGACAGGCGAGGCTTGTCCATTGGTGCTCATGAGCTTGTGGGACGTCCGCAAAAAGTAATAAGTAACATTCAATACAAGACATGGGAGGGATTCAAAGAATTAATGAATGCAAATCAAAACACCTAATTTATGACAGTATCATATCTCAAGAGGTGGAAGTGACTATCTAAAGAAAGTAGATCTGATAGGGCTGGAAGGCAATGTGTATGGTTAATTTGACTGTCCCACGTACTGCATTATATTGTAATTATGTGTATGGTTAATTTGACTGTCCCACGTACTGCATTATATTGTAATTATGATTACAACATCTAATTTGATTTTTACTTTAAATAACATTGCGGTGGATGAAAATATAATGTGGATGGCAGTGTCGTTGTGGGGCATTCATCAAGTATTAATGTGGATAGTTGTGGAAATTAGAGTAGCATGCCGAAAATTCGTTCATTTGTGGTATTGATGATAATGATGAAATACATCAAAAACAGAACTACAAGGCTAAACGACAATGCATTAAATGTTGTTGCCAAGTCCACACATTGGGTGTGGCTGCAATCCCTCTAATTCCAAAGCACTATGATCTGAACCCTAAATTACTCAATGCATCGTCTGCCGAGCCAAGCTGCTCTCACGTCTGCTGATTGGATGTCCACAACCCTAAGTACACAATATAAAGCAGTAAATGATCTCACCTTACAGTACCCTCATTTATAGTGGCAGTCGGTGGAGAAAAGATTCATTCTTATCCTGCAAAATAAGAGGGAAATGAAAGATTTTTTCAAAATGGAAGAGTTCTACTCCGTATTAATTTTACGCATTCTTTAGGTTTTCTAAGAGTTTACTAGTCTTAATTTTTAGTTTCAAATGTCTTAGCACCGTCGTTAGGCTTGAATAGATCATAGTGAAATAGTTTCCCTTGCATGCACTTTTCCGGTTATACGAAACTTCTAATGGGGTCTAAAAATGTAAGTAGGAAGGTTATTATTATTTTTAGTTGACATGATGGAGTTACAGTAGCCGAAGTTCTGTGCACGAAAGATAGTGGAGATGACGATAACACAACGATAACTACAATAAGTTTCACTGAAGACAGTACAATGAAAGTCGTTCAACTAAACCTTGCAGAAGGCAACCACGACAACAAAGTAGGTTCATATCAGAACAACAAAGAAAACCAAGTGACCGAACAACTAAAACTATGCACCAAACGCGATAAAAAACATAGAGCGCCCTGACAAAGACATCGCACAAACTTAAAACAGCAGGAAATACCCTAGCGGGATAAACAGAAGATGTGGTTGGTGTCGTACAAGTTATGGTCTACATGATTGGATGGAATGAAACTTTCAAGGAACACTAACAACTACCAACGCAATTTGGCAGCCAGACTTGTGCATCTTGTCTTTCGAACTGATAAATTCGCTCCAATTTTCTATCTGATGGCATAGATAAAGTTATTAACGATTAGTTACCATTTGACACGACCCGAAATCCGGTTAGGCCGTGCGGGAACCCGACATCCTCTCCTAGACCCGTCGGACGAACCCTTATCAATTAAATTAGGAAAATAAATATAATTCAATTTATAAATAATAACAAGACTTAGAAAAAGTACAAACATAATGATATCTCTAAGCTGTAAAAAAGAAATTACAGCTGACTACCCACATACTAGGTTTAGGGCTATCCAGACTAGACATCTAAGAGTACAAAAGAAGGTAGTACCTCCTGAAGGGAGCAGAATGAAATTGAAATAATAGCCAATAAACTGGTGGCCAGCCGGAATAAAAGCTGGCTCACCCTGAGAGCTGAAGTCGTCTTCGCTCCTTCACAACGTGGCGAACTCAATCCTGGAGCGAACCTGCAGAAACGATATAGATAGACAAAAAAAACAAACAACAAACAAGGGTGAGTCAAAAGGACTCAATAAGTGGGGCAGACTAGCCACCTCAAAGAATAGGATAGCTAGCCAGGGAGAAGAAACAAATAAACCAAATTCCTCTTATTTAAATTATAAAAAGGAAGAGCCAGATAGTAACCGGAAACACTTATAAAACCATAAACTCAACCAGGAATACGAGCCAGAAACATATCAACAAATAAGCAATGCCAGTAGAAGCAGAACAGTAGTTATGCACCACAAGTCTACACAATGGTATGAAATGAAATAAAATGAAATATGATGCAAAGGGTCACATGTGCCCGTCATCCCATCTCGAAGCGGAATACTCCTGCATTCGAGGGGAATCCAATTTAATAACCAAATAGAGCGGAATACTCCTGCACCCGATATAATATAAACCAGAGGCGGAATACTCCTGCACTCTATTGGGGTGGAATACTCCTGCACCCGATATAATGTAAAGCTGAGGCGGAATACTCCTGCACTATCCTGGGGCGGAATCCTCCTACCGTCAATATGATACAATGGAGTGGAATACTCCTGCTCTTGGGGCGAAATACTCCTGCACCCAATATGATATGCAGTGTAATGCATATGAATGACATATAATGCGTATGAATGCAATGTGATCCAATAATAACCCTTCACCGGCGCGGGACTCTCATCGACAGCCGGGAAGTAGATGCCAACTCACAGCCAGAGTACAATGCTCAGTTCCTCAATGCAATACCAACCACAGGACATAACATATAATACACAATGTAAATCTAAAGCTAAGGCGTAAGGAGTACGCCTATCGCCAGCTACACACGTAAGGAATACGTGGTAGAAAATCCACGAGGGCAGGTGCTTCCAAAGAAATGGATATAAATACTTACCTCGTTCCGAAGTTAACACTGCTACCCAACAACCGCTTTATTCTTTGAATTCATTACCAAACGATCCCACTGTGTTCAATAAGTAGAAAAAATATATCACATTAGGCTAAAGGCTTAATTCCTCACATCTTAGGGCAATCCAGGTAGGAACCTTATACCATATTCGCATACGCAATACGCAGGTCAGGCCTATGTACAGGGTTTAAGGTCACATAACCAAACCCCAAATAAATTACATTTATATGTTGCCCATAACTTACTGAGTACGAATATATAATCAATTTCATTATTGGGGTCCATTTGACCCTTTAAACTATTAATTGAACTTATTAAAATGATGTATAATATTTCAAGCTTTACCGTTAAAACAATTGAAACACACATAATAAACTCAAATAATATATTAGGATCACTACCTGAATGTTTCAGGGTGAAAATTCTACTATTTTCCCGGCTTTTTTCTCATTTTCTAGCATTTTTTCTTATAATTTTCTCTATTCTCGTTCCTTGCTCAAAGTTTCTGTTCAATTTTTTGTATGCTGCTTAAGGCTTGTTTAGGGATTATATAATCTCTTACACCCACCGCCTGCCTAATTTGTTTTATTCTCTTTTTTTTTTTTAATCTTTTCCTTTTATTTCTTTTACTTTTCTTTTCGCGACAAAAAATAAATTTGTACCCTACGATATTCGAAATAATTCCAACATTTACATACAAGTTATACAAAATATATGTAGCATAATCGCAAAGGTGGATCTCAAATCGGGTTCCCGAAACTCAAGATGCGAATTTAAATAGAAAAAGTCAAATTATTTAACTTTCGGCATTTTAGCGGAAACTAGTCGAACAACATCGAAATTCACTTTCGAAAGTTCACAAAAGTCACAAATAATCATATGAACCTAACGGCACTTTCAGATTTCGAATCAGAGTTCGTTCGCCAAAACCGAGCTCAAAAATCTCTTTTTAATATTTATTGTCAATAAAAACTGAAATCTTCTTCCGCTGCCTACCAAACGAGGTCTGATTTAGCTCAAATTTTACAGACAGGTCCTAATGGATATTAAAAATATTTTAAAATTATCGGCACGCCAATCGGAGTCCTAACTTCTGAGACGACTAACCGAGGTCGTTTCATTCTCCTCCACTTAAACTCTCGTTCGTCGAGCCTAAGTCTAAAGCAAGATTCACGCAGATAACAAGAGAACTTGCACGACCTTCATGAGCTACTCCACGACATTATTTCCTAATTACAGAATCAGAATTATAACACACATATTGAACTCTTGGATATAAACATAGCTGGATAATATTATAACGTCATTGCCCAGCTTATTCTAACTATACTGATCCTTCCTCGATCACGAGAGGAGAATTCTAAATTTTTAAAATAAAGATACATGAAACTTTGAATGGGTTAACATGATTCAGCCGACAATTACCTCTTCGATATAGAACAGGTCGATGGAATTAAGAATTAGCTCACGCTTGATACAATAGGGGAAGCTTTTGAAGTACCTTGTCACTACTCACTATAGAAGATTTGATGAAAGTTACATTATTTTTACGAACGCACTATGCAATATCTCAGTTGATGTTAGTGTTGTTCCGCAAGCTCCTTGTGGGAATGTAGTTATTCATATTCTAATGTGTGTCAAAGGTTTATCTGAACAGGTTCTATCATATAAGGATAAGGATCATGCAAATGCTACTGGTTAGTATGATGCAGACCAGGAATGATATTCAGACTGAACATCTACTTCAAGGTATTGTCTTTGAATTGGAAATATATTGACTTGAAAATGTAAAAATAAAAGAGACATGTAGTTGGACCATGAGCTGAAGCAGAATACCAGCAACAAAGTTAATTACATGTGCACTTATAACGCTAAATTAACTTCTCAAAGAGTTGAGGTGTGAAGGAGATATGCCAATGATGGATGGACGACAAGCTGCACTAGACCTTTAACTCTAAATTTCCATGAAGTAAAACAACGTCAGTATGAGGATCCAGTTCTAGTTGAATACAGACAAATAGCCAGAAGAAAACCGGAGTCACATTACTGGGTTACTACTGACGATGTTCTCATGTATAAAGATAGACTTTGTGTCCCTGATGTTGCAGATTTATGTGGACAGATTATGATAGAGGCACAATATTCCAAATACACTGTTCATCCAGGTTCGAATAAGATGTAACATGATTTTAAGCAGATTTATTGGTGGGACGGATTGAAGTGTGACATAGCAGAATTGGCTCAGTGTTCTAATTGTCCGTAAGTTAAAGTCGTGTCATGTTTCCAGACTTTATACTTTCAGCAGATAGGTACGTATTTATGATCAGGTTGCCAGCTTATCTCTGGCACTAATAGATTAATAGCGGGTTTAGTGTCGTGGCCCTAGGTTGGATCGTAACAAAAGTGGTATCAACGCCCTTGGAGATTTAGTATTACCATTCAGAATTTAGAGGAAGACTCCTCCACTTAAAGCACAAACTCATGAAGCTATTTGAATAGGACTAATCATCCCCGTACAATCTGCTGGATTAAGAAAGATTTAGCTAAAAGCTGAACGTAGGCAGACCTAAGCTACCAACTACACTTTCGAGTTACCAAACAGCTGCAACTCTCAAGTTCACAACTCTACACTTTTTTTCTATAAGCACCACCATCTGATGGATCAAATCAAAGGTCAAATGACGCCTCTCATTACCCTTAGTAGCCTTTAAAAACGACAATGTGCTTACCAGGTTACCTTGGCACGCACTCTGGCTCAACACAGGGAACGTCACAAGCGGCTACCAATCGCCCAAGCTCACTAGTGCTGGACGAAGAAGAAATGGAAATGGACCGAGGATAGAAATAATTAGAGCTTCAGGAAGCTCATCCTTTTATTTGCTTGGCTCCCAGAGCTACACTACTTCCGAATCAGGCTAACTAAAGAATCACAATTAAAGAGATAGACATTAAATAAGCTTTATGGAATGACATCTATGGCAATTTAACCTCCCAAAATAATCAGACCTCCTACCTCCAAATGAGGTACCATGGTTGCCCACCAGGGCCACGGAATTTTTTTGCTCTCCCGCTCTAACTCTTCCCCCTCGTACTTATGGTATGCCTAATACCTTTGAGCAATATCAACAACAACATCAAATGAAATCCCGACCTCAATCTCTCGAGCCATCTGGGATCTCAAGGAAAAAGAAAGGTCATCAATAAATCTTTGAATCTCTCGAAAGACTCATGGACTAGTTCAAATACATATCCAGCCATCCTAAAGAATTTAATCTCATATTCTGAAACACCAACAGGCTATCCGACAGGCTACCCTGTTCAATCCACTCAAACTGGCAACACTTTTCATCTCGCTCGCTACTCGAAAGGAACTTTTCCGCGAATCTAGAAGAAAAATTGAACCAAGTTAGATAATAAGAGAGCAGTTCACCAATTCAAGGCTGGACCCCTGAAACTGGAAAGCAGAATAATACACAACATATTGCTCGAGATAACCAACAGCCTGAAGGATATGCTGACATCATTTTATTTTTAAGACCAATCACGAGGTTTATCTGATGCATTGCTTAAGAATATCAGAAGGTTCAACCGCGTAAAATAATGCAACCTCTTCGGACACTCGGACTGAACTGATGCCTCGGCTGGCTAATCAGCCAGAACAATTTGAGGTACAACACATACTACCTCCGGAATATAATTTACTACAACAATATTAAGAACCAGAAAAGGAGCTTCCTGAAATCGAACGTCTGCACATGCAGCAACCTGATAGGTTGCCCAGTGAATAATAGGTTCTTACGGTATCTGCGTCGCCAAGATTCTCGTAAAGCATCGTAGAGAGCCAAGGGAACTACAAGGCCCTGCTCCCTTGCCCATCGCGAGCTCGTACAGCTGGGACCTCAATAACTAGATCGTCAGCACGATCAAAACTCTCGGGGCTTCGTCAGTGCTAGCCCCAGGCTAGACTGCTTCGTCTTGAACTCCTTCCGTTTGCTGATTTGTCGTACGAGGGGTCACAATTACCACGAACGAATTAACGAAAATACTTTTGTATCCTAGACTGACGCACGATCAGAAAAGAAGGAAGTGAAACTTCCTAAATGCTATTATAGCCTCTCGTAGATAAGTACGGACATTTACGTACCCATCAGCGAGACTCTACTAGACACTGTCTTAGTCTGGATAGACTCTAAATCGGGCTCTGATACCAACTGACACAACCCGAAATCCGGTTAGGCCGTACGGGCACCCGACATCCTCCCCTAGACCCGTCGGGCGAACCCTTATCAATTCAATTAGGAAAATATATATAATTCAATTTATAAATAATAACAAGACCTAGAAAAAGTACAAACATAATGATATCTCTAAGCTGTAAAAAAGAAACTACAGCTGACTACCTACGTACTAGGTTTAGGGCTATCCAGACTAGACATCTAAGAGTACAAAAGAAGACAGATACCTCCTGAAGGGAGCAGAATGCAATTGAAATAATAGCCAATAAACTGGTGGCCAACCGGAATAAAAGCTGGCTCACCCTGACAGCTGAAGTCTTCGCTCCTTCACAACGTGGCGAACTCAATCCTGGAGCGAACCTGCAGAAACGAAATAGATAGACAAAAAAAACAAACAACAAACAAGGGTGAGTCAAAAGGACTCAATAAGTGGGGCAGACTAGCCACCTCAAAGAATAGGATAGCTAGCTAGGGAGAAGAAACAAATAAACCAAATTCCTCTTATTTAAATTATAAAAAGGAAGAGCCAGATAGTAACCGGAAACAATTATAAAACCATAAACTCAACCAGGAATACGAGCCAGAAACATATCAACAAATAAGCAATGCAAGTAGAAGCAGAACAGTAGTTATGCACCACAAGTCTACAGAATGGTATGAAATGAAATAAAATGAAATATGATGCAAAGGGTCACATGTGCCCGTTATCCCATCTCGAAGCGGAATACTCCTGCATTCGAGGGGAATCCAATCTAATAACCAAATAGAGCAGAATACTCCTGCACCCGATATAATATAAACAAGAGGCGAAATACTCCTGCACTCTCTTGGGGCGGAATACTCCTGCACCCGATATAATGTAAAGCTGAGGCGGAATACTCCTGCACTCTCCTGGGGCGGAATCCTCCTACCCTCAATATGATACAATGGAGCGGAATACTCCTGCTCCTGGGGCGGAATACTCCTACCCTCAATATGATACAATGGAGCGGAATACTCCTGCTCCTGGGGCGGAATACTCCTGCACCCAATATGATATGCAATGTAATGCATATGAATGACAAATAATACACAATGTAAATCCAAAGCTAAGGCCTAAGGAGTACGCCTGTCGGCAGCTACACACGTAAGGAATACTTGGTAGAAATCCACGATGCCAGATGCCTCCAAAGAAATGGATATAAACACTTACCTCGTTCCGAAGTTAACACTGCTACCCAACAACCGCTTTATTCTTTGAATTCATTGCCAAACGATCCTACTGTGTTCAATAAGTAGAAAAAATATATCACATTAGGCTAAAGGCTTCATTCCTCACATCTTAGGGCAATCCAAGTATGAACCTTATACCCTATTCGCATACGCAATACGCAGGCCAGGCCTATGTACAGGGTTTAAGGTCACATAACCAAACCCCAAATAAATTATATTTATATGTTGCCCATAACTTACTGAGTACGAATATATAATCAATTTCATTATTGGGGGTCCATTTGACCCTTTAAACTATTAATTGAACTTATTAAAATGATAATTAATATTCTAAGTTTTACCATTAAAACATATTCAAACACACGTAATAAACTCAAATAATATATTAGGATCACTACCTGAATGTTTCAGGGTGAAAATTCTACTATTTTCCCAACTCTTTTCTCATTTTCTGACATTTTTTCTGATAATTTTCTCTGCTCTCGTTCCTTGCTCAAAGTTTCTGTTCAATTTTTTGTATGTTGCTTAAGGCTTGCTTAGGGATTATATAATCTCTTACACCCACCGCCGGCCTAATTTGTTTTATTCTCTTTCTTTTCTTTTGTTTTTTAATCTTTTCCTTTTATTTCTTTTACTTTTTTTTTCGCGACAAAAATTAAATTAGTACCCTACGATATTCAAAATAATTCCAACTTTTACATACAAGTTATACAAAATATATTAACATAATCGCGAAGGCGGATCTCAAATCGGGTTCCTGAAACTCAAGATGCGAATTTAAATAGAAAAAGTCAAATTATTTAACTTTCGGCATTTTAGCGAAAACTAGCCGAACAACATCGAAATTCACTTTCAAAAGTTCACAAAAGTCAAAAATAATCATACGAACTTAACGGTACTTTCGGATTTTGAATCGGAGTTAGTTCGCCAAAACCGAGCTCAAAAATCTCTTTTTAATATTTATTGTCAATAAAAACTGAAATCTTCTTCCGATGCCTATCAAACGAGGTCTGATTTAGCTCAAATTTTACAGACAGGTCCTAATGGATATTATAAATATTTTAAAATTATCGGCATACCAATCGGAGTCCTAACTTCTGGAACGACTAACCGAGGTCGTTTCACCGTCACATATATTTGTTTCTTATTAGTAGGCAGTAATAATCTACACACATATTGCACTCTAATTTATAAAATAATTAAACACATTCGACGACTAGACAAATTATTTTGGACCAAACATGGAACACATGAGAATCATATGTAACAGCACAACAACTGACTTTATGTAGAAAATTAAAATATATGGTTCCGATAAACATGAACATAAAACAGCCTTTGAGTAAAGGCTGAGAAATATAAATAACC
Organism: Petunia secreta; assembly: GCA_029990175.1. Classification (NCBI taxonomy): domain Eukaryota; kingdom Viridiplantae; phylum Streptophyta; class Magnoliopsida; order Solanales; family Solanaceae; genus Petunia; species Petunia secreta. Next base: position 849,662 of record JARKIP010000159.1, read on the forward strand.
ACGCCTAGTAAAAAGCACAAATTGTCCTATCCCGACCAACAATTTTCAACCTTCAATAGTATTTTTTATGATGGCTTCCTTCGCGTTCTTTGCCTCTTCCGTCCGACGCGCAATTCGACCCCCCTCAACTTTGAATAGATCATGCTTCGATGCATTTAGTTCCAAGAGTGCCTCCTGAAGTTTGAGCTCCAACCGATGCACCCTTTCCAGCGCTAGGGTAACGCGTCCAAATTTTTCATGGAATAAAGCTTTATCCTTCTGCATCAGAAAAAATCATTAAAATATTGCCGAATTTACACAATATAATTAAAGCCCATCCAATTGGAGGTGCATGAAACAGTAAAGAGCATACAACCTGTTGTTCACCAATGAGTGCCGATGCGTTGGTAGAGTTGTCCATTTGTGTGCTTGATTATTCAATGAAACTGAACGAAAATGAAAACAGAATATAGTGAAAAAAGAAGCAAGATGTTGGAAAAAGCTAAAAGGAATCAGATTTATAGTTGGCACTGTTAGGATAATGAAAAGTCGCATATTTATGTTAGCTTTAGGATTACAGATTACGAGGAGTCAGATTTAATTACCAAGGCGTTTTAATTGGTCAATTTTCCTTAATGGCACCCATTAATGAAAAGTTCATGCATTTTGAAATTAAAGGCTTATAATATCCTCTAACATACTTAAGCCAATATTCGTTCATTTTTACAAATTAAAAAGCGGAAGAATAAACATCAGCAATAAAAAGTAGACATTATCTATATTCCCTGAACTTTATCCACTATAGATATGGCACATATATATTTGAGTTGTAGTAGAGTTTACAGTACAAAAATATATATTTTAAGCCACTGTACATCCTTTTCAGGTTTTCAACTTACAGATGGGCATGGTATGTCATAATTCGCTTGGATGCATGTTATGAGATTTGGCTGAAATGATAAAACTCAAATAAAGCTATACTCATAGGGATTAGGGAAGGACAGAAGATATCCCCTCGTTCAATTTCTAAAAAGTCGGGTAGAGGTAGACTATAACAAAATTTGTCCATAGGGTTGGTGTGCATTCAATATGTAGATAAGCATGCAAAATGGGTGCAACTTGAGGTGCAGAGGAACGCATTGGATGGCTAATATGGTGGTATAGTGTAAACAACCTTTAGGTCTAGGGGTCTACGCATTAGGATTTATGGTCTCGATACCTTGACAGTGCAATCTTGTGTGTGGGTGCCTAAATAGGGTTTTAATATTATAGATGATATATTGAAGATAATTCAAAGTTGATATGGAAAACCTAATTTGATTTTTTTTTTTTTAGCGAATATCACTAGGCAAGGAGCCTAGTGACTAGTTTTATAAATAATAAATGCCTCAAAGAGGACAATACAAAGTAAGGAGGGCCATACCATACCTTACATCATCCTATCGAGGAGGGCCATACCTAATTTGATTAGGTTTCATTATTCGGTAGTTTATTTAATTCCTGTCTAGAAATGTTCTTAGGGCAAACTATATTAGAATATGTTTTGTAGTTAAAGTTAAAGCAGATTCTGTTTGTTATTATTATAAATAATGGTGCTACCTCAACTATATTGAGTGGTCTAAAAAGTAGAAGTTCAGATCTATATTATTAAGGGTCCGTGATATTAAAGATTGTTATTTTTATTTTTCTACATGATATTCTACAAGGTCATTCTTGAATATAAACTACTGGAAATTAATACCACACGTTAATTTAATTTATATTAAATGGTCGAATAATAAAATGAAGATTCTGTAAGAAAGGAGCAGAGTATGGACCTTGGTTTTGTTAATAAAGTCACAACTATTAATTTTGTTACGTTATTGGGGAAATGGAGGGTGGGAAAACTTAATTGAGAGGAGGCCCACATATTAAAGGGATAATCGAATGCTCCATCTGTCTCAAATTATTTGTAATGTTAACTTTTACGCGCCCCTAGGAAGTATTAAAGAGGGATAATGACTTGTTTTTGTACCCACCAACTTACACCATCTGCTATATAACTATGTATATATATAGGAGTATCTCTTGATATATCCTTCTATCACATTCACTATCATACTATCTCACTTGAACTATGTGTGTGTGGTCCTAATGAAATTTTATTTCTTTTTATATTGTACCTGTATTTTTTTTTCTTGAAGAATAGATATAGGTGCAAACACATTATTCCAAGCACTAGTTCTGTCCACATTGCGATTTTGCACCCTAAGGTGATGAAGAACTCATTCGATATCTGAATACACAATTTCGATTTTGCATATGATTTCAACATTTCAGCTTGTCTGTCTAACTGTCGTGTCATTTTTGGTGGCCAGTAGCTTTGCTGTGATGTATCTCTTCCCAGCAGACTCTAGGAAAATCCAATGGAGGTATCTCCATGAATAAAATATTTCCATGAAATTAATATTCTAGAATATTTTTGCCACAATATCCTTCACTTGAAAGTCAATTAAAGCATTATTTAAGGGAATCCTCTGAAATGGAGAAATAGAGTTTTTCTGAGTATGAATTCCCTTAGATGGAGATACTGACACACCATGGTCTGAAAACTGATGTTGGAGTAACTTCCTTGACCATATCATCCACTAGAATGCCAAAGATTTCCTATGATATGCACTACAATAGATGGAAACAGTTTCTTTGAAGAGGGATTCTCCACGATGTAAAGATAAGTTCTTAAAATCGCAAAGCAGATTTGAACATCTAACTCGGATGGTGAAGATATGTTGTTTATCATTTTCATATGTTATGTAGCATATAATTGAATTTGTAATATTCATCTAATATAATCCATTCAGTTAATTTTATTTGCGAAGGTTGACTTTTACTTTCACATGAAGGAATCATGAATAAGTTTTCTTGTTCCAAAAATTGATATGATTTACAACTTCAACGGTAGTAGGACATAGTATTCAAAAAGCTAAAATTTGGAACCTTTTGGTATTGAAGTGATCAGATGCAAATCCATATTAACTATCTTTTGAATAAAACGACCAATTTTATTGGGTATTAGAAATCCATAAATATTCAAATTAGCTTATGTTTTCAAGAGTACGTATTTTATTTAACGGGAACTTATCTTTAATGAAGTTTTTAAAATATAACAAAAATTACGATTTTATCCAATTTAAAACAACTTATAAAGGGTAAAAAAGTCGGATGACATTTCACTAAGGCTTCGTGCTTTTATAATAGTATAGTATAGAAGATATATAGATAGATTAATGGTTTAAACTAATGTGAAAATGTGAAATGTTACCTAACTACTTCATGAAGCTCGCAATCATGTGGATCAAATTAAGACGCCTAGTTTTATTCCAGAATTCCACGCGTCATATTTTGATTAGTTTCTATCGATTTTCCCCACCTTTTTTGTTACTGCTTTGATAATTTTATTTCGCCGAATCACTTGGTAACCCTGTCCATGCCCTATTACCTTCTCTCTTGTGGCTATAAAAGAGCTTTCTCAGTTTATGTTTATTTCAAATTTTCACTCAGAAACATCCAAAAATCCTCTTATAAGGGAATACTCCCATTGTTAATGGATCAAACAAGCTGCCCTACAAAAATAATCAAACTTCAGCCTCGATTTTTATACATTTTATTTGAGCCATTCCTTCAATTTAGTATGTTGTTGATGTCTTATACTTTCATGCTCGCTTCTGATGAACTAGTTCAATCCACATTGCGGAGGATGAAATTTAAACTCTATGATGATGAAGAACTCATTTGTTATCTGATGATCTATGTTTTTGTTAATTTATTTTTATTTTCTATATCCTGCATCTTACGGTTGCTCTCCTATACGCTCTTTGCCCAAAAAAAATAATCACGAGCCAACACCTTTACCATGTTTATCCGTTGGAAAAGTGGGGCATCCAAGGTAGAGTTTCTCCTTGATCATGTTGTTGGAGCATTTTGTTGCCGGTTCTCCTGCATAAGCCGTAGGACAAACAACATATGTACCGCGTAGAAAGTACTCAGAATTGGTATTATCTTTCGGATCGATCTTTCTGTTAAGAAGTTGATTAGAGAAAAAGGAGGAAATTTTAGAAATATTAAGAATGAACCGACTCTCTTGATATAAAGGAAGGAATTAGTGTGTGTGATTCTTTAATTAGGGTATGTTGAAAGTCGCACCATTTAGAAGTATGAGGTACATTTTAGGGTTTTCACTGAACAAGGTTTGCATAAAAGAAAAAAGATTCGGTAAAATAAAAGAGGATGTTACTCCTCTTTGATACTCAATATCATTTGGTTTCCTTTGGCTGTATAGAATGGATCTCTTACCTTGTAGATTTTGATTATTGGTGCAATTACTTTTCTCATGTCATGTTGATGTTAACTAGTCAAGCTGAATCTCTGATCAAATATACAACATACTCTCAGCCCAAAAAAAATTTGATCGTCTTTTTTTTTTTTTTTTTTGTATACAATCTGTTCATGAGGGTTAAAGAAGTAACAACGAAAATGAACATTTGGCACCCCTGAAAAATTAAAGAAGTAACATGATAACTGAACACGATCCACTGAACAGTAATGTCTCGTGTCAATGTATTTGTACTAACTATGCTATAATGATATGACAAATTTCAAATTAGCTTTAATTCGAACAACATAAATTGGTCATTGATCACCAGTTTTGGAAAAGTATCCTTGATCATATGAGCTTATTTATCATATGGTACACTGATAACTGAAGACGATCCACTGATTAGTAACGTATCTAATAAATGTATTAGTACTAACTATGATATATCGATATGAAAAATTTCAAATTAGCTTTAATTCGAACAACATAAATTGGTCATTGATCACCAATTTTTGAAAAGTATCCTTGATCATTATGTTATACTACTTGATAATGCAAAATCTTCTATTTTTAATCCAGGCACGATATTCTCCTCTTTTTAACCCTAAAATATAACTCTTCTTTTTCATTTTCTTTTAGCCACAACCCTAACTGTCTTATGTTCTTCTTCCTTCTTTAGCCTCTCTAATTTTCTTCTACCCCTCATTTTGGCCATGAAGAACAACAAGAAGATGACCCTTTTCCGTGTTCACCTCACAGATTTTGTAGTTACCCTGCCATTTGAAATTTTATATTTTGCTCTAGAGTAAATTTTTAACTAATTGTCATTTGAATGTATATATTTGTTTTTCGCATATTTTTCCACTTGATATCCCTGGATTTCTTCCTCCTGAGGCGAAAACTGTCATTCTAGAGTGTAATAGGAAGGAATGGGTTATTAAACTTATGGGAGGAAGAGATATGTTAATCAAGGGGTGGTTAAAATTTGTAACAGAAAACAACTTAAAGACATGCGATTATGTCAGTTTTACGCGTGTTGACAGTAGCGCTGACTCTATGAAGTTTTATGTCACTGGTTTTGACTCCAGTGATTTTGATCCCCCATATGGATCTTGTCATTCTTGTTGCCGAGATGATGAAGGAAGTTCCAACGATCCCCCATGTGTAGGAACTGCTAGTGATCCAGTTATTATTTGATTAATGTAGTGGTTGTAGTATTAGTTGTAGGAGGTTAAATGTCCCTGATGGTCTGTTCTTAATGTCAGTATGTTGTTGGTCTGTATATGATGCTATGTTTTTAAGTAATTAGATGTTTCTATTTTTGAAATGATATCTTCTAAGTAATGGAATGTATGTTCATGTTTGCATTTTCTTTAATTCTGGTTATTGTATTATGTGAATAATTTGAACCATAAGGGTTAATTTGTAATTTAGGATTGAACATAATTTGAAGTCCGATCCCTATATACTGAGCTTCAAAAAGTGCAACTTCAGTATTTAAGGTAGAAGTTTTTCATATTCTCATATTGAATTTCTATGGACTGAACTTCAATCCTTATGGAGAGAAGTTCAATTCTTTTGACCAATTTCAAATTAATGTTGAAAAAACCAAATTTGTAAAGCAATAATTTTGGTTATACTTTTACAAAAAATTTCAAACTATTATAGTTTAAGTGTTGGAGATTAACTTAACGATCGGGATGGATTAGTGGTCTCACCTTGTAATCTAAGGCTTTATTTGGCCTGTGGTTTATTTGTAAGTCGATACATAAAGATTTTGAAGGAAGAACTAACGAAATAAACCCATAATTAATTTGAAGCATTAGTTGTTAGCCATATCTTAGGGACACAAAATATTTCGGGTATCATATGATCATATGAATGTGTATAATACTCCATCTCAATTTTATATAAAATATTTGATTTACTAATTTTATTCTTTTTATAGAAGTTTGTACTAAACAAAAAAGGTGGCCATTTTCGTTTAATATGCAACGAAGAAAACCTAGCTGAACGAAATATGTGCAATAAATTACCCAAGTTGAACGTATGCATGCGACCTTTCTTAATAGTCTTTCCACAATTCATATATGAAAAATAAACGTTTTATTTATTTTCTTTTATCGTAACTAATGAAATGTACGAACTACTTTATCAGACAGTCCTTGCACTTCTTCGGATAAGAATAAGTGAGGTGTAATGATATGACAGGCCTTCATTGCGCATGAACTGACCCCTAGACCTAAAGGCTACTTGCAGTATACCACTGAATTACCCTTTCAATGCGTTCCTCTGCACCTCAAGTTGCATACTTATCTACATATTCACTGCATACCAATCCTACGGAAAGATTTTGTTACACTCTACCTCCAGAATGAGGGAATATATTACGTCCTTCCCTATCCATATGAGGATAGCTTTTCTTGGGTTTTATCATTGCAGCCGAATCTCAAAACATGCATCCAAGACTGCTAAAGGTCACGAAAATCGTAAGTTGAAAACCTAAAAAGGATTTACAGTGGCCATTACACTTGACCAATTCATTGATGTGGAGTATTCAGGAAAGGAATCTCTTCTGACGATCCTTTCTTCTTTGCATTGGTATACGGGTGACGGCAAGCGATGATAGGTTAGATTCCTGCATATCCTGCAAAACATAGAACGCAATATCATTCCACAGTATACTAATGACATCGACCACCACTGAAGCTTCAAGATTTGACAGATTGATTCTTGAAAGATTATCGGAACCAGCCTAGTTAATTGGTATTGCTATTTAGCCAATTAGCCAGATTTTTAATAAATTATTTATCTTGTTATTAAATTAACATGTACTCTGTATTTCTGAATATCTTCTTTAATAAGATTTTCCATTAATGGGTGTACTCATATTCCAGGCATTCATTAATTATTTACATTTGCCATGTCTTGTTTTGAATTTCAACCAACCGAATATAAAGAGCTCAGCTCATGCGCACCCAGCCACATGATCCGGCTGTCAAGTCCAATCATTTAACGTAGATCACTGGCTGCAAACCCTCGAAATTAGAAACCCTAACACACTAAGTCAAAGCACTAATAAATACCTTAACCCCAGACTATACCATTGAATATGCCACTCAATGCGCTCCTCTCCACTTCCAATTGCAACCATTTGGCACGTACATCTACTTACAAAATGTACCCCAACCATATGGACAAATTTTGTCATACTCAACCTCAACCCGAACTTTTTAGATTTTGAACTGAATGTGGGGATATATTGCGTCCTTCCCTTTCCCTATGAGGATAGCTTTTCTTGAGTTTTATCGTTGCAGCCAAATCTCAAAACATGCATCCAAGACAGCTAAAGGTCACGCCCATCTGTAAGTTGAAAACCTGAAAAGGAAATACAATGTCCACTGCACCTGACCAATTCACAGATGTGGAGTATTCAGAAAAGGAATCTCTTCTGACGTTCCTTTCTTCTTTCCATTGATATGTTGGTGATTCAAGCGATGAGAAGTTTGATTCCTGCATCTCCTGCAAAAAATAGAAAGAAAGATCATTCAACAATATACATAAGGACATCGACAACCGCTGAAGATTATAGACTTGAAAGATTAACTAAACCGGCCGAGTTAATTAGTCTTGCTAAGTAGCCAGTAAGCCGAGTTTAGAATAATTTATGTGTATTTAAGGTGACTATTCAATAGTATGTCTATTGGAAGTGTTTACTCGTAAAATTTCTATTAGAGTGAATACTCATTTATATCTATTGAAAGCGATTACTTATATTACTAATGAAAGCGATTACTAAGTTATTGAGTATTTCATTATATGTTATTTTAACTAAGTGGATAATCCATATAATGATGATTTAACCTTAAATATAAAGCCTTATTAATCTAGTCATGTTATATAGTTTCTTATTACAATCATATTAAAGGTTAGAACACTACATATTAAATTAGGCACCTGTTATGAACTGAACATACAAACCCATGTTCGTGACGTAAATTAGATTTTTTTGCATTAATATTAGGATATTTATGTTTATTCCGAGATTACTCAATAGTATGCGTATTTAAAGTGAGTACTCAATAGTATGTCTATTGAAAGTGTTTACTCATAAAATTTCTGTTAGAGTGAATACTCATTTATATCTATTGAAAGTGATTGCTTAGTTATATCTAATGAAAGCAATTACTAAGTTATTGAGGATTTCATTATATGTTGTTCTAACTAAGTGGATAATCTATATATAATGATGATTTAAAAATTAGAACACTACATATTAAATTAGGCACTTATTATGAACTGAACATACAAACCCATGTTCGTGACGTAAATTAGATATTTTTTTTCATTAATATTAGGAAATTTATAAAGTGATTACTCAATAGACATATTAGAACAATCTCTCGTACGTGCCAAACATGGTTTTCTAATGCTAAAATACGTGGAGCAACCCGTTTTAAATACGTGGAGCGACCTAATCCACAACTTACATTCATCCAACTCGTTCTATTAACCCGCTCCAGACAGAATTATTACCTTAAAATACGTGGAATAACCCCAACCATTCAATTAATTATGTCTTTTTACTACATTATTTAAATATAAGTTAGGTCTTCAACGCCCTCTACCTCTTCTTCTTTTTAACTCAACCAGCAAAGTACCAGACCATGTCTCAAGGATCAACTTATTCTCGTAGTTCCTCTCAACATCGTCAATGTTGGTGTGGCTTACCTACGATTCAATTCACGGCGGGCACACAGTCGAATGCTGGACAAAAATTTTGCAAGTGTCCCCGCAAGGGTATTAGAAATTGTGGATTTTGGGAATAGTGTAATGAGGAGTATCCCCAGCCACTTCATTGGTTATAAATTAATTTCGTTGGATGAAGTTTGTGAAGAAAGGGCCAATTTGGTGAAGGAAGTGGATAAATTAGGGGCTTGTAATGCTACAAATTTTATTGAAGATTAGTAAGTTAGAGGCTAAATTGCAACAGTGGAAGATGTATTTCTTATTGTCTTGGGCAGTTTTTTTTTGGTTTCATAGTAGCTAGGTTTATTTGATACCAATTGTTTATATATTTGAACGTTTAACTTAATGTTTCGAGCATTTATCAATGGCGTTCCAACAGTCTAGTATTTTTGTCTTATATAATTCAAATTGATCATCATACAGATGTTCTAATACTGCAAACGAGATGTTCAGACTAATGCAAAACAATATTCATAAATATTCATAACATGCATAAATTGCACTGAAAATTAAAGGACGACACTTCAAAACACGACATTCAGAACAAACAGAAATTTTTTCTTAAATGACTAGAATTAAAGGGAGATTATTTCTTCATTTCACATGTGTGCCGCTGGAGGACGTGCTGGTGAAGGTTAGTTCTGGGGGTCAATCTTGAGTTCAGCTTGAATACCACGAAGCATACGCTTCATAAGATTCATATCCTCACAGAATTCATCGAATCTAGTCCTTAATCGCGTCACTTGATCCTCCAAATTTCCTATATATACTGCCAACTGATCAACATCAGAAGCCAAGGATTCAATATCTTCACGGACATGATCGATTTCAGTGAACCTACTATCACTTGGGACTCCACTATCATGTTCTGGTGCTCGTGGGTGTCTTACTCTACGAGGCATTGTTGTTGTTTCGCCTTGTTGTTGTTGTTGTTGTCCAAGATGTTGTTGTGCAGATGTTTAGCATTTATAAAAGCCAGGCTTGTGACACGACCTGGAATCCGGCTAGGCCGTGCGGGCACCCGACATCCTCCCCTAGACCTGTCGGGCGAACCCTTACCAATTAAATTAGGAAAATAAATATAATTCAATTCATAAATAAGAACAGGACTTAGAAAAAAAACTGACATACTGATACCTCTAAGCTGTATAAAAGAAATTACAGCTAACTACCCATCATACTAGGTTTACAGCTATCCAGACTAGACATCTAAGAGTACGAAAGAAGACAGATACCTCCTGAAGGGAGCAAAATGCAACTGAAATAATAAACAATAAAATGGTGGCCATCCGGAATAAAAGCTAGCTCACACTGATAGCTGAGGTCGTCTTCGCTCCTGAAAAATATGGTGAACTCGATCCTGGAGTGAACCTGCCGAAATGAAATAGATAGACAAGAAACAAACAACAAACAAGGGTGAGTCAAAAGGACTCAATGAGTGGGGCAGACTAGCCACCTCAAAGAATAGGATAGCTAGCCAGGAAAAAAAACAGATAAACCAAATTCCTCTTGTTTAAGTTATGAAAAGGCAGAGCCAGATAATAACTAGAAACACGTATGGAATCACATACTCATTAAAAACTAGGAACGTAAGAGAGTCAGAACATATCAACAATCAAATAATACATCCCGTCGCGGCGTGCAACCCGATCCATATATTCATCATGTTGCGGCGTACAACCCGATCCATATATTTATACCGATGCGGCGTGCAACTCGATCCATATATTTATACCGTTGCGGCGTACAACCCGATCTATATATTTATATCGTTGCGGCGTGCAACCCGATCCCCGCAAACCATAATATGAGCCAGAAATATATAGGCAGACAGAGATATGTCCATGACATAGTATACATACCACATACATAAAACACAACATAATAGTCAGTATGCGGTGCAATGAGATGGGATGAATGTGGTATGATGCAATGCAGTCACATATGTCTGAAACCTATCTCCGGCGCGGGACTCTCATCATCTACCAGGAGATATATGCAATAATGACCCTTCACCGGCTCGGGACTCTCATCGATTACCGGGATGTATATGCAATGATGACCCTTCACCAGCTCAGGACACTCATCGATTATCTGGAAGTATATGTAATGATGACCCTTCACCGACTGGGGACTCTCATCGATGACCAGGAAGTATATGCAATGATGACCCTTCACCGGCTCGGGACTTATGCAATGATGACCCTTCACCGGCTCGGGACTCTCAACGAATGCCGGGAAGTATATGCAATACTCAAAACTAGAGTGCAATACTCATATGCTCAATGCAATACCAACAACATGGCATAACATATAATATACAATGTAAATTCAAAGCTAAGGCATAATGAGTACGCCTATCGGCAGCTACACACGTAAGGAACACGTGGTAGAAAATCCACGAGCCCAGGTGCCTCCAAAAAATGGATAGAAACACTTACCTCTTCCAATTGTTAGTACAGCTAATCAACAACCGCTTTATCCCTTGGTCTCCTTGCCAAACGATCCCACTCTATTCAATAAGCAGAAAAATATATCAAGTTTGGCTAAAGGCTTTATTCCTCACATCTTAAGGCAATCCGATTAGGAACCTGATACCCTATTCGCTTACGCAATACGCAGGCCAGGCCTATGTAAAGGGTTCAAGGCCACATAACCAAACCCAAAATAAATTACATTTATATGTTGCCCATAACTCACTGAGTACGAATATATAATCAATTCCATTATCGGGGTCCATTTGACCCTTTAAACTATTAATTGAATTTATTAAAATGATGTCTAATATTCCAAGTTTTACCGTTAAAATATATTCAAACACACATAATAAACTCAAATAATATATTAGGATCATTACCTGAATGTTTCAGGATGAAAATACTATTTTTTCTCCGGCTCTTTTCGCATTTCTGGTATTTTTTTCTACTGCGTCATTTCATTTTCTCTGCATTGTTTCTATTGTAATGTTTCTGTTTTTCTCCTAAGCTTCGAAAAGCTTTAGGATATATACTCCTTCCACCGCCCTTTTCATTTCTACATTTGTCCTTCTCCCTTTTTTTTTGTTTTCTTTTATTTTATTTTCTTTTCTTAACGAAAATTAAAATAGTACCCTCCGATATTCGAAATAATTCCAAATTTTGCATACAAGTTATAAAAAATATATGTTGCATACTTGGTAAGGCGGATCTTGAATCGGGTTCCCGAAACTCAAGATTCGAATTTAAATGAAAAAAGGTCAAATTATTTAACTTTCGGCATTTTAGCGGAAACTAGCCGAACAACATCGAAATTCACTTTCGAAAAATCACAAAAGTCACAAATAATCATACGAACCTAACAGCACTTTCGAATTTCGAATAGGAGCTCATTCGCCAAAACCGAGCTTCGAAAATCTCTTTTTAATATTTATTGGCAATAAAAACTAAAACCTTCTTCTGATGCCTACCAAACGAGGTCTGATTTATCTCAAATTTTACAGACAGGTCCTAATGGATATTACGAATATTTTAAAATTATTGATAAGCCAATCGGAGTTCTAACTTCTGAAACGACTGATCGAGGTCGTTTCAGCTTGGTGCCTTTTCGGTTGCATATGTGATGATTTGAAAAGGTGTCTATTCATATTGAATGGTTGGGGTTAGTACATGTGTTTTAATTGTGATCAGGAGGTACCTAATCTTTTCCAGGGAAGTCAGAACATCTCCATGGCGATACGAATCATCGTATACTCGTTCGATTAGTCTATTGTTAATGTTTGAAAATTATTTATATAGTTCTAATAGTCTATTATTTTTTAAACTAATCATCATAAAACACTTAACGGCTAGCCCCTTCAATTCAAGTATGAAGCAAAAAACAAATGTGTCACTTCAAAAAATAAAAAAATACATAACGGATAGTGTTGGCAAGTGGCTACAATACACATAAGTCGGTTACCTCTTTTACTCCTATAAATACTCGATCAAACCATTCAAAAAAATCTATGCAACAACCACTATAGATCTTCAATATATATATATATATATATATATATATATATATATATATATATATATATATATGCCGACCTTCCTCCTCAATAGTTGCTACCACTGCAAGAACATGAGCAACCAATACAAGAGCATCGACGTCAAGAGTAGCATCCACAACAAAATGAGCGACAACGAGAAGAGGAGAAGCCAAGAAAAAAGAAGGAAGAATGGGAAGAGGATCAGCCAAGCAAAAACAAGGAAGAACGGGACGAGGATCAGCCAAGCAAAAAGAAGGAAAAACGGGAAGAGGATCAGCCAAGCTAAGAGGAGGAAGAACAAGTCGAAACACTTTTGCAAAACAAGAAGAACGTGCAAATGATATTTTGGAACAACTTCGGGATGAAGTTTGGGGTTGGAAGTTCAAACTTGAGGAATTCTTCGACTACTACAATATGGACGTCAAAGATATGTACAAAGAAATAAAGAGGATAAAGACCATGCTCCAGATAGCAACCTTGAAACAAGTAGGGACTGCATCGCATTGAAGTGTAAATGCTTATTTTGGTTTCTGACGAGGATGTTAATATGACTTTTTATAAAGTAATGTCTAAATTGCTAATATAATTAGCATACTTTTGTAAAGCGCCGAATCTTTGAACAATCAAGAATGTTTTTGCCTGTTTCTTGATTATCAATGTATAAACTTTAATATTCAGAACATCTGTTGTTGTTTCCCTATTTAATAGTTATTGAACATCAAATATCCATTAAGTTAAAAACTATTTGAACGTGCAACTTAATGTTCTGAAAATAACTAATGTTGTTCCAATAGTGTATTATTTTTAATGTTTTTAAGTCAATCTGATCATCATACAGATGATCTAATAATAAACTCGATGTTCGGTGTATGCAAAATAATATTCATCATTTGCCATGTATATCATCAAAAAATGGGTATTCATCCATATGTTACACCCATAAAAAATAAAAACATAATTATCCAAATTTTACAACCCATACTAAGGGACTAACATTAACATGTACTCTATATTTCTGAATGTCTTCTTTAATATGTATGCTTGCTTATTAAAGTTAAAGCTCATTAGTGGTATAAGAGAATGAGAGATAGTGGTACGTACTCTATGTAAATACATAAGAGAGTAATAGTCAATTACAAAATGGAATACTAATGTAAAAGAGAATTATACAGTAGTTCTTTTCATTTTCATAACTCATATGCCACTGAATGAGCAGTTTCTATAACCCCAAATGTAAGCTCCCATTTGAAGATAGTTTTTGGAGGGATTTTTTGGGAGTCGTTTTGGGCCAAAGATTATTTGTTTATGCTTTTCGAGCAAAACTTGTCCCAAAAACTCAAAAAGTGCCTATGAGCTGTTTTTTTAGCCAAAAACTAATATTTACACATCAAATTTCATTTTCATAAAAGCTGAAAGACTCTTTAGAGCCAAAAAATTTGTTCCAAAAAAGTAAGTCCAAACACTTTTTCATTGTCATATCAAACTTCACCTAAAAAGTGTGATGTAGGAAATCAAACGCGGAAAGTAAAAAGATAAGAACGAGACGTAACTCGATCTCTAATCCCAAGTAGCAACGGAGAATTTGTTCCGTTACACCCCGAGAGAAGGACAAGAACACCTACGCTATGCAACTACCCTCGAGCTAACGCGAGCACGCAAGTAGAATGGTCGGAGAGGAAAAGTATTCATCTAGATCCGCTAGAAGAACTACAAGTCCCAAAGCAAAGGGGTTTCATTCAATAACCAAGAGCCTTGCTCATGTTCAATATTCATCAATTATCAATAATAAACTAAGTGTAAAATAAGCTAGGCTTGGCTATTTATAGTGTTTCCCAAGCTTACACAATGACCTAAATACCCTTACTAATAAGGTTCATCAAATAAGCCTCGTAGGGCAAAACAGTAAAAGAAACATAAGTCTTCACAGCTGGGAGGGGTGCCTGGACTGCAGGAGGGGCGCCTGGAATTGCAGGCAGCTAGGCGGGGCGCCTGGCTGGCCTGAGCCTAGGCGGGGCGCCTGGGCAGGTGGGGCGCCTGGAGCACTTTCAGAGTCTTAGGCAGTGAGTTGGTCAGGCGGGGCGCCTGGGTCTAGGCGGGGCGCCTGGCTGTGTTGGGCCTTCTTCCTCCTCCTTAGGCGTGGAGCCTAATGCTGAAACCATCCGGAACACTTCCAAAGCCCTTGACTTCAAGTCCATTGTATCTTCCAAGCTTGGCACATATCGGAAAGTGTTGGAAAGTGTCTTGGCACGATTTGCCCTGCATCATCCTCCCCTTCTTGAGAAGATTTCGTCCTCGAAATCAATGCATTCACGTTCATGGCATCATCTCTTCGGGGTGCCCAATGCTCTCCTCCTTTGTAACTCTTGATCGTCACCTTGACATAGGTCTCTTCCAAGATCTCCCTTGCCTTAACATGGAGCTTAGAACCTTCAAGCAACGACAAGCAAACACAAGAATTCCTACTTGAAAGTAGGTTAGTGCAAGAAGTGTGGAAAACACACTCTTGTGATATAACCAAGCATCAATGAGAAGCACAAATATCAAGTCTCCAAGGAGAACAATAAGCACTTGGTTAAAGATCATCACGCACATAACACAATAGTGATCAAATACGCCATGGGGATATGAAAAATGCAAGATCAAGCTATCAAAATCCCCTTGAACCTTAAGCTCAAGATCAACAAACCAATCCCTCCTCAAAGTGTGATTAACATGTAGAGTGGAGTGAGAAATAACCCAACATGCAAGTAACATCAAGTACTCCACTCCCCTTCTTTAGAGCATACTTACTCACACCAAGGGATTCCTTTTCACCTTCTATTTCATCACTTAAGCAACCCTTCTCAAAAGACAAACTATCAAGAAAGGCATTGATAATGGCCTCTTCTTCATCATAACCCACACAAGCAATAGTGGGGTCACTCAAAGAACCATCTACCTCACTCAAATTCTCAAACAAGTGGTTGCCTAAGGAATCAAATCCTTCACACCATGGGGGTTCCATTTGACCACCCACCCTAGCCCGATACAAGTCGCTACCACAAATGAGATTATCGTCACACAATGGAAATGTAAAAGCATGCATCTCAATATCATGATTAAGCATAGACAAATTATCGAGACTAGGTTCACTTGAGGAGTCATCATAGACAACCTTGTCCAATTCATGCAATTTGGACTCCTCGAGGACAAGACCATCCTCACCACAACACATTGGTCCACCAAATATAAGCATATCAATTAGGGAATGGTCAACTATCTCATCTTTCCCTATGTCAAAGGTTGGCGGTGTGCCATAGCAAAGGTCACAATCATGGTCAACTATCAAATCTACACTAGGGAAGGGTTCAATGAACAATGAGCTCTCATCATGATGTGGCATAGCATCCCTTCCAACTAGTGTTTCACAAGCACATACAAGTTGACAACTAGACTCTACACTAGTGGTATACTCACTAGATGCATCAAAACCACCAACTAGTGTTGAGTCATCACAAGACAAGTAGCTAGTAAGTTCATGAAAAGGTGAAGCAACACTTACATTTGTAATACTTCCTTGGTCACTCGCAAGGCTTGAAATGTCATGTGCAACTCCTTCTTCATGAGGCTTACATTGAGGCTCCAATGGCTTGTCTTCAAATGTACCTACACAAGAACTTTCACAAGGAGAGATAGAAGATAAAGAAGGGTTAGAACAATGGGTGCTCTCACTCTCAATTTTTCCTTCCTCACCTCTCATCTCTCTCGATTTTACCTCATGGTCAAGTGTAGTTTGTGGTGACAATCCACTCACATCACTCCTCAAATCCTCTCCTTTTTCCTCTCTTGGATTGTCACCGGTCACTCCCTCACTTCTCTCTATCTTTTCTCTCTCAATTGGAGTGGAGTGACTCCCATTTTCTTCATGCAAAGGCAAAACAATGAAATTGTTTGCCTCGGGTTCAAGTACAATGGGAGACTTGGCTCTAGCCTCTTCCCTCAACTCCTTCATCCGTTTGTAGTCATCACTCACTTGTTTGGGAGTAAGGGGTTTCAACACAAATTTCCTTCCTTCATGTTGGAGCGTGTAAGTGTTGACACGTCCATTGTGAACCACTTGTCGGTCAAATTGCCAAGGCCTTCCAAAGAGAAGGTGGCAAGCTTGCATTGGCACAACGTCGAACAAGTGTTCATCCACATAACTACCCATTTTAAACTTGATCATTGCTTGTTTCACTACCTTGAGCTCTCCACATTCACTAAGCCATTGTAATCGATATGGCTTGGGGTGCTTCACGGTAGGCAATTTCAATTGAGCTATAAGAGATTGACTTACAACATTAGTGCAACTCCCGGAATCAATTATCATAGAGCAAACAACATCTTTGACCCGGCACCTAGTATGGAAAAGATTTTCCCTTTGCAAGGTTTCACTATCTTCCACAATCATAGCCCCTAGGCTCCTTCTCACAACCAAGAAAGTATGAGGATCCTCCTCCTCCACCGTGTCATCAAGCAAATCATCCTCCTCTACTCCCTCATCTCCCTCTACTCCCTCTACTCCCTCATCTTCCGATTCACTCTCTTTCTCATATGCATCATTACCAACAACAATCATGGTCCTCTTTGTAGGACATTCCCTAGCAAAGTGACCATAGCCCTTGCACTTGTGGCATTGTATTGAAGAAGAAGTAGGAGCATGTAATTGAGTTTTAGAGTTACCTCCCACATTAGGTGTGTTCTTCTCAGTTTTAGAGTTACCTCCCACATTAGGTGTGTTCTTCTCATACGGCTTTTTCACATCCTTGGTAGCATTTGCACCACTTGTTCCACTTGCACTTGGGAACCTTGCATTTGTGGTAGGAGGCTTCCAATCCTTTGGTTTGCTTGTTGGAGTAGTAGTGCTACTCTTGTAGCGAAGGGATTTCTCATCCTTGAGCCATTTCTCGGCCTCAACCGCATCTTCACATAGCTTGTAATGATCATCATATTTGTGGAACTTCAATTGTGAAGCTATGTCTCGGTTCAAGCCCCCTTTGAAACGGATCATGGCCGTCTCATTGTATTCATCATCTAAGTCAAGGATCATTCGGATTTGCTCAAATTCATTGAAGTATTCACCAACCGATTTGTAACCTTGCTTCAACTCATATAGACGCCTTTGTTGTTCAACCCGGTATTGGTTAGTCAAGTACTTCTCATCCATCACACGGATCAACTCTTCCCAAGTAAGATTAATAGCCATACCCGTCCTCCTTCTATTCCTCTTCACCGACTCCCACCAAGTAGAAGCAAAAGATTCAAAGGAGGATATGGCATACTTGGTTTTCTTCACTTCGGGCATATCATTGGTGTCAAAGATACGCTCCATAGCCAATTTCCAATCAATGTACTCCACCGGGTCACTACTCCCTTTGAAAGAAGGAATAGTGAGCTTCACACTATTAAGATTGTTATTGTTGTCACGACCCCCTTGGAATGGCTCCGGTTGGCCTCCATGGTGATCATCATAAGCAACATAGTCCCTTCTAGCATTCCTCCCTCCATATCCTAAGGGTAGCCCTCGACCTCGGCCTCTACCCCGATCCACATTTCGACCCCAATTCATAGCTCGCCTTGGTTGAAAGTGATCATCAAACCCATACACATCGTCACCATAATCAACTTCCTCCCCTTCTTGAGCCTCAACAACTTGCTCAAGAGGTTGCACATTTCGGACGGGTCTTGGTAGTGGAAAGTTTCTTGGGGGATTATCCAAGATACGGGGAATGCCCGTTCGTTCAATTCTCTCTTGATCCTCCTTTACCCGTTGTTGATTCAGCAATTCAACAACTTGCTCCGGGGTAAAGGTAGGGCTACTTGAGCCTTCACCGGTCTCAATTTGGACACTCGGGGTCCCCTTTTCAATTGGGACACTCGGGGTCCCATGTTCACCTTGAGTACTCGAGGCTCCTTTTTCAAGAGCATCAATCCTTTGGTTCATGAGGTCCATCTTGGCAAGAAGATTAGCCAAGGCCTCCTTAATGAAATCTTGACCTTCGTTGGCCATTGTACCTACAAAGAAAAGAAACAAGAGTTAGTTAAAACACCTCACTCGCTCCCTCACTTGTGTTCACTCGGATCACTCTTTTGGGTGGCGGTGGATATTTCACTCCACTTGTAGTTCCAAAGCTTCACGTAGATGATTAGCAACTCCTCAACTCAACTAAACTATTCACGAGTCACGCACACTCCGGGGTGAGTGGAGTTAATGGGACTCAATGAACGCTAGGCACTTTGAAGTGAAGGACTTGAGTTAAAAGGTTCTACGCTTTTCCTTAGAAGTCTACTCTCCTAGCTAGGCACGATTCACCTAAGAGCAATTAAAGGGTTAGCACTATTCAAGTAGATCGGTTACTCAAAGTAGTACTAACTAGATGTTATGTTATCAAACAAAGGGAAATACCTACGAAAATCTACCCGAAACAATACGTTCAGCACTCAGGAGGGGCGCCTGAAACTCGGGTGGGGCGCCTAGACTGTGCAGTATTCCAGGCGGGGCGCCTGGGACCTAGGCGGGGTGCCTGAGGTCTTAGGCAGTAGCCAAGTCAGGCGGGGCGCCTGGCTTAGGCGGGGCGCCTGGCCTGAAGCCTTTCCCAATTCGTTCCAAACTCGTTTCAAGTCTATTTTCAAGCTCCAAATCCGATGTTTTCAACTTGTTTTCACAATCCAATGATACCCAAAGTTTTTTTTGTGCTTCCTTAACAAAACCCAATCAAATTTTCAATCAAACAATCAATCAAATCACGGTTCAATCTCAAGAACTCAAGAACACAAGGGTTTAACAAAAGGGTTTCAACAAGGATTGTGATTCATCAAAGTAGGTGTTATACATGTTCAAATCCCACAAAATTGGTACCGAATTGTTTGTTAATCAATGAAGATCAATCCCCAATAACAAGTTTCCAATCAAATATCAATCCAACCCAAGAATCAAGCCAAAATTCATCAAGAACAAGTTCTTCAAGGGTTTAAGGGGTTTTGGGGTTTCAATTTTTCAAACTTCACCAATTCCAACAATTTTGGTACCCAAGTAACGGGAAATCAATCACGATCAAGAATCCATAACACCCATATCACAAATCATCCAAACCAACAAGTTACACCAAATTTTTGTATTTTTCAATTTTTCAATTTTTTTGTAATTTTCTCCTTTCTAATAACTTCAACAACAAGAAAAATTAAAAGAGGATACTAGGCACGAAGAACCAAGGGTCGGGGGTTTGTAGAAACAAAACCCGAGCCTTGCTCTGATACCAAATGATGTAGGAAATCAAACGCGGAAAGTAAAAAGATAAGAACGAGACGTAACTCGATCTCTAATCCCAAGTAGCAACGGAGAACTTGTTCCGTTACACCCCGAGAGAAGGACAAGAACACCTACGCTATGCAACTACCCTCGAGCTAACGCGAGCACGCAAGTAGAATGGTCGGAGAGGAAAAGTATTCATCTAGATCCGCTAGAAGAACTACAAGTCCCAAAACAAAGGGGTTTCATTCAATAACCAAGAGCCTTGCTCATGTTCAATATTCATCAATTATCAATAATAAACTAAGTGTAAAATAAGCTAGGCTTGGCTATTTATAGTGTTTCCCAAGCTTACACAATGACCTAAATACCCTTACTAATAAGGTTCATCAAATAAGCCTCGTAGGGCAAAACAGTAAAAGAAACATAAGTCTTCACAGCTGGGAGGGGCGCCTGGACTGCAGGAGGGGCGCCTGGAATTGCAGGCAGCTAGGCGGGGCGCCTGGGCAGGTGGGGCGCCTGGAGCACTTTCAGAGTCTTAGGCAGTGAGTTGGTCAGGCGGGGCGCCTGGGTCTAGGCGGGGCGCCTGGCTGTGCTGGGCCTTCTTCCTCCTCCTTAGGCGTGGAGCCTAATGCTGAAACCATCCGGAACACTTCCAAAGCCCTTGACTTCAAGTCCATTGTATCTTCCAAGCTTGGCACATGTCGGAAACTGTTGGAAAGTGTCTTGGCACGATTTGCCCTGCATCAAAGTGTTTCCCAAAAATTATTTGGGAATCTATGTCCAAACGCTAGCCGGACCCCTTATGCTAAATATGTACTTCCTCCGTCCCAAATTAGCGGACTTCGCAAGATTCACTTCTCCGAACTTAGTTGACGGCTTGACGCTTTAAGATGTCGAGACTATTTGGCCAATTATTTTCCAACTATACCCTTATTTATTTACGGTATTCTGTAAAAATATTTAATAGACATATTAAATAAGGGTTATTAAATAAGGGTAACATAGTAAAATGCATACTCTATTTATTGATATTCTTATTGTGCAATAGCTGAACGTGTCAAATAATTTGGGACGGAGGGAGTATATTTATAATTCTTCAGATATTAATTTTACGACCCCTCAAATTTTAAATATCACCTATTTGTTAATATTGGATTTGTTCAAATACCGATGCCCCGACTGGTTTCGTATTACTAGCCATAATCTAGCAGGATTGTTTATATGGCACGATCTCCATATTGCGTCGCCTATATATAGGAGGTTGTGGTAGTTGTAGATTCCAAAATCTTCTTCTGGGAAACACTTCATTCATTCCAAATATTTGAGAATTTCATAAGTACTCCTTCATTCATAATGGATATTGTATGAGAAATTTGTATATCAAATAATATTCACAGTTTCTTCCTGTGTTATTCCATAAAAGATTGGTTGAACGAACTCTCCAAAGTCATGAAGTCTGATCGGGACCCTAATTGCGTTCTTCTGAATGACTTCAATTTAGTATGTGCACTGAATACGGTGCGCTCAACACCTACCACAGAGAATGTTGTGATAATCCTCTTGTCATGCGTAGATTTTAGCTGTGGTATTATCTCCTTCAAACTGCAAATCAGCAAGGCATCTCCAAAACTGAGGCATTTGTGTAGGATGAAGTGTAAACCCTATGATGATGGAGAGCTTATGTGTTATCTGATGATCTAATATTTTCTACGGTATTCTCTCCTTCACATGGCAAATCAGCAGGGTGTATCCTTTGTTTGCAGTTTGGAGGTTGCTTTAGCTTCGAATATTTTCATTTGATTGGCGTGTTTAGGAGATTGCATCATCCATAAAGTGCTACTTTTGTTGGGGTGCCGAATTCCCCCTGTAAGGAACTTGTTTTTACATTGTATATCGCACGTGCCTTTGATATTAATGAAAGTGATGTTGATTAATACTCCCCCCGTTTATGTTTACTTGTCCACTTTCAGCTTTTCGCTCCCACCAAGAAAAATTAAGAAAATCTAAACTTGACAAATATACCCTTATTAATTATACATGAAAAGTACAAGGTATTTAATTGGGAAGGGATTTTGAAAAGTACAAGGTATTTAATATCAAGGGTAAATTAGGAAGAATATAGCCAATTTTATCTTGAATTGCTAAAAGGACAAGTAAACATAGATTTTGACTTTGGTGAATTTGGACAAGTAAACATAAACGGAGGGAGTATAATTTTTTCCCCTGATCCTAGCAGCGAATTTAATTGTAATGTCCTGACATAATATTTTTTTTATACGCTCAGTAAAATTAAATTAAAATGTTATAATGAATCTGATGCGATAGGCCAGTGAGTATTTTCTCGCCTCGACTGCTCTTATGCGGAAGATGTTAGAGGTCGTTGGGATCCTACATTTTCATGTTTTGGTTATTGCTTGCCAAAAATGAAGAGTTGTAATTTGATGACCTCCCAACCATATATGCCAATTTGCATTGCCCTTTCATGAAGGTTAGGTTTTCTAGGTACCTCTTTTTTGTAACATTAATTAGGTTAATGTATCATCAGTACACATCGAATGCGTATTTGAAGAAGAATATTAAATCTCCCATAGCCCAGCTAGCTATCCTGGTCATATTACACGATCTGATGTTCGGGGACTCATCAGTTAGTACCCGATCACAAGATGAAGTAGAACTCGTTAATTCTTTTTTAAAAAAAAAAAAAACTATCAAAGCACGTTCTAATAAATAATCCTTTCAACTCACATCTTAGTAGTTGTTTGGTACGAATGACATGTCCTTTCACGAGAGTTTTAACCAGCTATTGCACAGTCAATAGTGACCTTGATGGGTTGGAGGTGCAACATATGGGAGCTGGTCGTATCGTATATCATTGCAGCATTTACTACTCTCAACAAACATCAGTGACATATGTTGATAACATGTAGGGGTGACATATGCTGGCAGAACAATTTGAAAAGGATTCATTGGAATGGGTAGAAATCGTGATGTAGTAGTAGTAGTAGTACATATCCCTTTAATCACAAGTTGGGCAAGGACAGTGGAGCGCTGATAGTATATGGTCAATTGATAACTCATTCTATATCATGAAAGAAATTCACTTTAGGATCCAGCGTCAGTTACGGTTACTGTTTATTTCTTTTATGTAATACATCCCTTTGAGGAAAGGGCAAAACATTACTGGCAGCGTTCTGACATAATCAATCGTATTCCCCAACTATCCACCATCATACTCAATAAATAGGGCACTAGCTACCCATCGATTTCAATTTATTTGAAAACATTTGCTTGTGCACGAAGTTTAATAAAGAAATTGCGACAGTTGATTAGCTATGGTCTAAAGTAATTGAAAGATGTTTGCGTGGATACATATCAATTCATTGAAGATAAAACAAAAAGTTTATTTTTCAAATTTAGGATGTAATCATTCTTTTTAAACAAATCAAAAAGAATATGTAGGTTCTAACAAATTGAAACGTACAGACGGAGTCGGGAGCACGTGCTTTACACAACGACTACATGATCACACACCTTAACTGGGACTAGCTAAAACGATGTCAATAGTTTCTTACGATGAAAAGCTTGCTCATACACTGCACTGAATGTTGTACAGCAAGCGTGATTTAGCAGAAAAAATCATTAATTCTCCCTTTGGAAGTAGTAAAAAATGAAATTCACCAATAATATGAGGTGTCGATTGACATTGGCGGGAGAAATATTTTGCTGACAATTAAATCTAAATAATTACTAGTTTTTTTTTTAAGGGAAACGGTTGGTTAGCACACGTGATAGGGCAGATGAATCTCGGTTGTAGAAACTCCACTTTGCCCTAAACCTGCTCAAAAACTATACAAGTTCATGTTAGATTATAGTACGTACGTGCTCATCAACCCAAATAAAAAGGTCATCTTATTTATATTCACGAGAACCCAACCATTACTACCCAGTCGAGAAGACAAAAATCAAGACACATCATCGGCCTCCTGAAAAAAATCTTTCATTCCCTGTTTTGCAGGATAAGAGTGAATCTTTTCCTGCAGAGTTTGGCATTGAAACAGGAAGGAGCTGTCAGGTGAGTTTATTGACTGCTCCATATCTCGTACTCCAATAAGTTAGACGTGTAATGGCTAAGTTTGCAGCCAAATTCAATTTGTGTAAGATGCAATGTATTGTCATTTAGTCTTGCAGTTTTGTTTTCGATGTACTGCATGCTTTCGGGGAATCTCAATAGCAGTCATCTCGGCATTGCCACTCTACTTTCCACAACTATCTACGTCAATACTTACAGTAAGTGCACCACATCAACACGGCCATCCACATTCTATAAATAATTCATGCCTACGATTACAAAGAAAAAGGTCATCTTATTTATATTATCAAGAAGATTTTAAATATTACCCTGTTCAGAAGGCAAAAACAAGACGCGCAAACCTCACATCACTTCGCGAAATCTCATCTGCGAACTAAAATTTTTATTAGTAATCCGTTAATGAAATGGTTGAATCTTTTTTGTTGGCCAAGAATTTCTTCATAACATTATACTCCGCTACTACAACTTAAAAGTAACAACACTGCATTTTAGCCCGTTAGTAGAACTTAATGGCATGGAAGCATCACCATAGTTGCTAATTGCATATCCATTCAAAGGCTAGTTGATCTAAAAACCGAAGGCAATATTTTCCTTCTGATGATCAAAGAGGAGATGTAGTTAAGTAATGTTATATACCATTTCTGGTGTAGGACTTATAATCCAAGAATTTCAAATAAGGGAGTAAAATGTTGTGCAAGTTCAAAACAAATCAATTGATTACTTATTATTTTTCAACAAATTAAGGAAATTAGGGTGAAAATTTAAAGTAAATAGGATAAGGTGCAATTCTCAAATACCCCCAATCGTCAAGGGTGCAAAGTGAAAATTGCACAATTTGGTGAATGGACATGTCTATTACTATAGGTTATTTAATGGCACATAATATGATCTTGGCGGGAAATAAAATTTTTGTGTAGGGAAGTTCAGGTTATTAAAGAGAGTGACATTTTTCATTTCACCTACAACTCCCAAGGAAGGAACCTAGAGGCGTCAGCGAAGCAACAATGGAAGAACCTCTACAATTTGAGGTGCTAATGTCCAAATCGTACATCATAATGGTTGTTATGGTACTTCTCTTTAAACATATTGCACGATTTGTTGTAACATAGCATTTTAAGATGTTACTATTATTTTTAATGTTTTGTCTAACTACAGCATCTGCCTGGGAGAATCATTAAATTTATGCCGGATAAGGTAGAAGTTATCTTTCTTCAAGGTGATAGGGGATCTTGGCCAGTTGCAGTTGGTCGAAGTGAAGGTATCATTACTAAATTTACTTCTGGGTGGCGAAAATTCATTACGGACAATGGTTTAAAGGAGGGAGATCATGTACTGTTTCAATTCTCTGAACGCGGGGATGCAATTGTGAGGTGGGAAGTTCGCATCATCCGCCGAGTGAATTACTATGATGTTTTGTATAAGCCTCAACGTGATGAAGGAACCTCATCAAACCCGTCCAAGGTACTCATTTCTCTTACCTGATTTTTTGTCATTTCTCAATACAATGACTCCACTAGATTAGTTTAACGAAATATGATTCAATTTTTTCACGAAATAAACATGGAGGGTAATGAGGAAGTTGCTCGCTTTGAGAGTGTGAGTAAAGCGACAAATAATTTAGATCGCGAAGTTATTAGTCTGACAGGAGAGATTGCATCTTTGGAGGGTAGACTTGCATCACTTAAAGAGAGTCTGAAAGGCAAGGAAGCAGAACAAAAACATGCAGAGGATTTGGTAAAGGCGGCAGAAAAAGATGTGATAGACGACAAGGATTACCTCGTGATGATCTCGATTATTGACAACAGCATGTGGCTTATTAACTGAATGTATGTCTGTGAGATCAAAATCTACTAGTAGTAACCCTCTTGATGCACATTTTTATTTGCTGGTTTTGTTATGTTGAGGTTTGGTTATACCTCCCGCGTTGTAAAATTTCACAGTGGTGCTTGCCGTTACAATGCATAATTTACTACTACAACAATCTGCATTGTGGCCAGTTTAATTGTTTAGGGATATTGATAAAACAAAAAGTTTAATTGCCAATTTTTACACAATATAAGTTTGCTTATTGTGTTACCTACAATGATTAGTGCACATAGAAGAATCAAAACATAATGGTTGGGGCGTCAATTGGGTGCACGATTCAAAATGATTGGGCATTTTCAACTATGAATATAGTAATCCTTAACAAAAAAACTCAATATAATGTGCTTAATTGTGAAAGCGTACTTGGATCTTGATTGAAAAACACCTCGTAAGTACATTAAACGTTTCTACGACTGGATTATACGCAAATCTGTTTGTTGACCAGATAATTTGTAAAGATTAAAATTTTGTAATTTTGATCAACAACAGTCACTATATTAAACAACATCATGAAAATGCATTTAAGTACTGCTACACAACATTTACTATGACATATAGCTTCCCAGAAAAATGTTTATCCCAAAAACAGATCATGAAGTGTATTTAAATACTGCTTAAAACATAGAATACTGCTATACTAATAAGCCATAATAGGATAGGCCGGAGTTACTTCACCACCTAGGGTGGGGTCACCTTTATTCGGATCAGAACCCTTATGTAACACCCCAGCTAAGAGTTAAGTATCCCACATCGGTATAACACAGGAGAGATCCTAGGTATATAAGTTAACTGGCCTTAGACCCTAGTGACGCATTTTAGAGCCGTGCGGGCCTAGGCCTAAAGCGGACAATATCACTAGCGGGCTTGGGCTGTTACAAATGGTATCAGAGCCACTTCGTGTCAGCCTTGTCGATGTGGGTTAAAGTTCAGTGCTGAATCTAGGAGAATCCTGGTACGCGGGGCAAACCTCAGCGAGGACGCTGAGTCCATAAGAGGGGGTGTATGTAACACCCCAGCTAAGAGTTAAGTGTCCCACATCGGCATAACACAGGAGTGATCCTGGGTATATAAGCTAACTGGCCTTAGACCCTAGTGACGCATTTTAGAGCCGTGCGGACCTAGGCCTAAAGCGGACAATATCACTAGCGGGCTTGGGCTGTTACACCTTAAATACAGCATCATCTTTGTTCAACTTCAGCATTACATTCAACGAGTTCAAAGTTAACATGTGCAAATACTTTCAGATTGTTGTGGAGTTTGGTCGTTCTTGTCGTGAGAATAGAATCATCAATTTATAATTGTCAAGACTTTTTCTCCAAGAAAAAATAGACATAGAAGGAGATATACTCCTGTTAGGAGTCCTTTACCCTTTCTTCAAGTAAAATGAATCCTAGTATGTAACAAATTCAGGGCAAAGCGCTAACACCACACACTCTATTTTTGTATGAATTAGTTGGTCATCGAAAACCCTAAATTGCACCTCGTAAAACTAAACTGTGCAATTTCCAACTTTCCCTATTAAAAGACGCCCCAAGCACTCATTATTTCATTTGTATCAAGAGCTAATATTCATTCATCCCTCTTTCAGAAAAAACAAAATTCCTCCATCTGTTCTACTCCATTCATTCCTTAACCAAGAATAAGGAAAAAAAAATGTCAATTGATTCTACTAATTCAAAGTACTTTTTACCCGGTACACTCGATTTTACTAATGATCGTGTAACATTTGAATGTCATTTAAGTTGGGAAAATGTTACAACTGATGACTTAGTAAGTTTTATTGATTAATAACATTTTTATTTTTTTATTTAAAATAGCCTCTAATTAGTGTCGTTATTGATAATTGTTTCTGTGATAGATCTTTCCAAAACATGTGTTTCGTCTATTGCCTGATGAACCACTCCCGGTTCATGTTATTTGTGGGACAGATGATGACACGACCCAAAATCCGGTTAGGTCGTGTGGGCACCGACATACTCCCCTAGACCCGTCGGGCGAACCCTTACCAATTAAATTAGGAAAATAAATATAACAATTCATAAATAAAGACAGGACTAAAAAAATACACAGACATATTGACAGCTCTAAGCTGTACGAAAGAAAATTACAGCTGACTACCCAACATACTAGGTTTAGGGCTATCCAGACTAGACATCTAAGAGTACATAAGAAGACAAATATCTCCTGAAGGGAGCAAAATGCAACTGAAATAATAAACATAAAACTGGTGGCCATCCGGAATAAAAGCTGGCTCACCCTGATAGCTGAAGTCGTCTTCGCTCCTTCACAACGTGGCGAACTCAATCCTTGAACGAACCAGCCGAAATGAAATAGATAGACAAAAACAAACAACAAACAAGGGTGAGTCAAAAGGACTCAATAAGTGGGGTAGACTGGCCACCTCAAAGAATATGATAGCTAGCCAGGGAAAAAAGAAACAAATAAACCAAATTCCTCTTATTTAAATTGTGAAAAGGCAGAGCCAGATAATAACTAGAAACACATATGGAATCATAAAATCATCAACAATCAGAAATACATCCTGTTGCGACGTGCAACCCGATCCATATATTCATCCTGTTGTGGCATGCAACCCGATCCATATATTCATCCTGTTGCGGCGTGCAACGCCATCCATATATTTATACTGCTGCGGCGTGCAACCCTATCCATATATTTATACCGCTGCGGCGTGCAACCCGATCCATATATTTATACCGTTGCAGCGTGCAACCTGATACCCGCAACCCAAAATACGAGACAAAAATATATAAGCAAACTGAGATATGTCCAAAACATTGTATACATACCGCATAGAAAAAACACAATACACATAATAATCAGTATGGGGTGCAATGAGATGTGATGAATGCGGTACGATGCAATGTAGTCACATATACCTGATACCTATCTCCGGCGCAGGACTCTCATCGTCTACCAGGAGATATATGCAATAATGATCCTTCACTGGCTCGCGACTCTCATCGATTACCAGTAAGTATATGTAATGATGACCCTTCACCGGCTCGGGACTCTCATCGATTATCGAGAAGTATATGAAATGATGACCCTTCACCGGCTCGGGACTCTCATCGATTACTGGGAAGTATATGCAATAATGACCCTTCACCGGTGCGGGACTCTCATCGCCAACCGGGAAGTATATGCAATAATTACCCATCACCGGCTCGGGACTCTCATCGATTATCGGGAAGTATATGCAATGGTGACCCTTCACCGGTGCGGGACTCTCATCGCCAACCGGGAAGTATATTAAATAATGACCCTTCACCGGCTCGGGACTCTCATCGATTACCGGGAAGTATATGCAATGATGACCCTTCACTGGCTCAGGACTCTCATCGATTACCGAGAAGTATATGCAATGCTCAAAACCAGAGTGCAATGCTCAAAACCAGAGTGCAATGCTCATATGCTCAATGAAATACCAACAACAGGGCATAACATATAATATACAATGTATATTCGAAGCTTAGGCGTAATGAGTACGCCTATCAGCAGCTACACACGTAAGGAACATGTGGTAGAATATCCACAAGGCCAAGGGCCTCCAAAGAAATGGATACAAACACTTACCTCTTCCAAAGGTTAGCATTGCTAATCAACCACCGCTTTATCCTTTGGTTTCGTTGCCAAATGGTCTCACTCTATTCAATAAGCAGAAAAATATATCAAATTAGGCTAAAGGCTTTATTCCTCACATCTTAGGGCAATTCGGTTAGGAACCTGATACCCTATTCGCATACGCAATACGCAGGCCAGGACTATGTACAGGGTTTAAGGTCACATAACCAAACACTAAATAAATTACATTTATATGTTGCACATAACTCACTGAGTACGAATATATAATCAATTCCATTATCGGGGTCCATTTGATCCTTCAAACTATTAATTGAACTTATTAAAATGATGTCTAATATTCCAAGTATTACCGTTAAAACATATTCAAACACACGTAATAAACTCAAATAATGCATTAAGGGGTCGTTCGGTTGCTCCCCGGATAAGTTAATACCCGCATAAAATTTTGCGCTAATTTAGCGCAGCGTTCGGTTGGTTTTCTATGAAATTTTAATACCCGCATAAAATTAGTGCAAAGTTTGGTTGCGTTTTTTTATATTCCGCATTATTAATGCATGCCTTATTAATACGGGAATCTATGTATTATTTTATGCGGGGTAGAAGGTGGTATTAATAATGTGGGTATTAATAATGCGGTATTATAATTTAAAATGACAAAATTAACCCTCATAATAATAAGAATATTTTAAAATTTTATTTAAGGAGTAAATAAATATTTCAAATAATAATATTATTTGTTAATTTAAAATATATCAGTAATTCAACAAATAATTCCTGCGTTATAATATATGCATGACTAATATCCACATTACTAAACCCCACATAACTAATACCCGCATTATCAATACCCACATTATTAATACACACATTATTAATACCCACATTACTAATACCCGTATTAATAATTAATACCCGCGTTATTTGCACCTCCAGCCGAACGACCCCTAAGATCATTACCTGAATGTTTCGGGGTAAAAATTCTACTATTTTCTCGGCTCTTTTCTCATTTTTTGGCATTTATTTTCTTTTTTCTTTTAAAGTTTGTTGCTACGGTAAAAATTAAAAAGGTACTCTACGATATTCAAAATAATTCCAACTTTTGCATACAAGTTATACAAAATATATGTAACATGCTCGTGAAGGCGGATCTCCAATCGGACTCTCGAAACTCATGATGCGAATTTAAATGAAAAAAAAGTCAAATTATTTAACTTTCGACATTTTAGCGAAAACTAGCCGAACAACATCGAAATTAACTTTCAAAAGTTCATAAAAGTCAAAAATAATCATACGAACCTAACGGCGCTTTCGGATTTCGAATCGAAGCTCATTCGCCAAAACCGAGCTCGAAAATCTCTTTTTAATATTTATCGACAATAAAAACTGAAACCTTCTTCCGATGCCTATCACACAAAGTCTGATTTAGCTCAAATTTTACAGACATGTCCTAATGGATATATGAATATTTTAAAACTATCGGCATGCCAATCGGAGTCTTAACTTCCGAAACGACCAACTAAGGTCGTTTCAGATGAATACGACATGCGCCTGTTTGTTGAAAAGGGTGTAAAAGGCTGGGCAATGGTTGGTTAGATTTTGTAATGGCCAAAAATATAAAGGTTTGTAAGTTTTTATTTTTCCAGATCAAGGACAAGCTATGTGATGGTCGTTTAGTATTCATAGTTCACATTCTGGGAAACCCTCCAAATCCTGATGGTGGTGATTCTGATGATGATGATGATGCATTATGTTCATCAAGTGATGGTTCTGATTATGCTGGCGAAGGAACCTCTGATGATCTAGTCAAAATTGATTAGATGTAAGGGTTAGGACTATGTTCGTCTAAGGTTTTTGTTGATATGTTATGTATTTTAAGACATTAATGTTTCGTTGTTTGTAATTTGTACTTAGTTATTTTAAGACTTTAATCTATGTTAAATATTTTGTTTCATCTATATTAAGTATTGAATTTTTTATTTATGTTGAATGTACGTTTAATTTAGGCAGTTTCATATATTTTTTCATCTATAGGTTTCACTATTGTAAATAACAATGTCTCGTACTTGTGCAAGAACTTATTTTGTCTAATGTAACAATTAAGTTGCAACTTATAATAACAACTATGCATGGATTCATAAAAGACAAGAAGAGATGATATGGAAGAAGAATATTCTACGCATTATATGATGTAGCAACTGACATGGAAGGAGAATATATTCTTTGGTAGAATATGGGACCACCAGATTTGTTAGAATAGGAATGATGATACATGGAAAATTTCTTTTATGTGATTGTCAAAGATTTACTATAAGATGATGATTGTCAAAGATTTACTATAGGAATGAAGATACGTGAAAGATTTGTTCTATGTGATTGTCAAATATTTATTTGACAAGTTATTTATTCTCAATTGATACCAGTTGACATTTTTTAAGGCATTCAAATGTGACGAAAAAATTATAGACTAAAAATGAGAATAAATTTAACAACTACATCTGGGCAAACTTAATAAGACAAAGATTAAACATACATTAAACATAAACATAGTTAGCAACAGTTCAACCAAAGTACATGCTACAAAAAACCATAGACCAAGTAATAAACCCTACAAAAGTAATCAAACTTCAGCCTCGCTTTTTATATATTTTATTTGAGTCATTCCCTCAATTAGTATGTTGTTGATGTCTTCTACTTCCATGCGCGCTTTTGATGAACTACTAGTTCAATATGCATTTAAGTAGGATGAAATATAAACCCTATGATGATGTAGAACTCATGTGTTATCAGATGATCTAATGTTTTCTACGGTATTCTCTCCTTCACATGGCAAATCAGTAGGGTCTATCCTTTGTTTGCAGTTTGGAGGTTGCTTTAGCTTCGAATATTTAGATTTCATTGGCGTGTTTAGGAGATTACATCACCCGTAAAGTGCTACTTTTGCTGGTGTGCCGAATTCCCCCGTGAGGAACTTGTTTTTACATTGTATATCGCATGTGCCTTTGATATTAATGAAAGTGGTGGTGATTAATATAATTTTTTCCCCTGAGCCTAGCAGCGAATCTAATTGTAATGTCCTGACATAATATTTTATTTTATATGCTCAGTAAAATTAAATTAAAATGTTCTAATGAATCTGAAAGTCAAAAGAATAAAAAGTCGGTATTGCGATAGGCCAGTGAGTATTTTCTCGCCTCGACTGCTCTCATGCGGAAGATGTTAGGGGGTCGTTGGGATCCTACGTTTTCATGGTTTGGTT
Organism: Petunia secreta; assembly: GCA_029990175.1. Taxonomy (NCBI): domain Eukaryota; kingdom Viridiplantae; phylum Streptophyta; class Magnoliopsida; order Solanales; family Solanaceae; genus Petunia; species Petunia secreta. The sequence continues at coordinate 882,841 of JARKIP010000159.1, forward strand.
AGTCCATGCCAAAAACGAAGAGTTTTAATTTGATGACCTCCCAACCATATAGGCCAATTTGCATTGCCCTTTGCATTGCCCTTTCGTGAAGGTTAGGTTTTCTAGGTACTTCTTTTTTGTGAAGGTTAGGTTTTCTAGGTACCTCTTTTTTGTAACATTAATTAGATTAATGTATCATCAGTACACGTCGAATGCGTAAGTTTATTTTTTGAAGAAGAATATTAAATCTCCCACAGCCCAGCTAGCTATCCTGGTCATATTACACGATCTGATGTTCGGGGACTCATCAATTAGTACCTGATCACAAGATGAAGTAGAACTCGTTAATTCTTTTTTTTAAAAAAAAAAAAAACCTATCAAAGCACGTTCTAATAAATAATTCTTTCAACTCACGTCTTAGTAGTTGTTTGGTACGAATGACCTGTCCTTTCACGAGAGTTTTAACCAGCTATTGCACAGTCAATAGTGACCTTGATGGGTTGGAGGTGCAAGATATGGGAGCTGGTCGTATCGTATATCATTGCAGCATTTACCACTCTCAACAAACATCGGTGACATATGTTGATAGCATGAAGGGGTGACATATGCTGGCAGAACAATTTCAAAAGGTTTCATTGGAATGGGTAGCAATCGTGATGTAGTAGTAATAGTAGTAGTAGTAGTACATATCCCTTTAATCACAAGTTGGGCAAGGTCAGTGGAGCGCTGACAGTATATGGTCAATTGATAACTCATTCTATATCATGAAATAAATTCACCAAAAACCAGGACATGCCATCGGCCTGCTGAAAAAAATCTTTCGTTCCCTGTTTTGCAGGATAAGAGTGAATCTTTTCCTGCAGAATTTGGCATTGGAAAAGAAGGAAGCTGTCAGGTGAGTTTATTAACTGCACCATATCTCGTACTCCAATAAGTTTGACGTGTAATGGCTAAGTTTGCAGCCACATTCAATTTGTGTAAGATGTAATGTATTGTCATTTAGTCTTGCAGTTTTGTTTTCGATGTACTGCATGCTTTCGGGCAATCTCAATGGAAGTCATCTCGGCATGCCACTCTACTTTCCACAACTATCTACATCCATACTTACAGTAAGTAGATGACACGACCTGAAATCCGGTTAGGCCGTGCGGGCACCCGACATCCTCCCCTGGACCCATCGGGCGAACCCTTACCAATTAAATTAGGAAAATAAATATAACAATTCATAAATAAAGACAAGACTTAAAAAAAACACACAGACATATTGACACTTCTAAGCTGTACGAAAGAAAATTACAGCTGACTAACCAACATACTAGGTTTAGGGCTATCCAGACTAGACATCTAAGAGTACAAAAGAAGACAAATACCTCCTGAAGGGAGCAAAATGCAACTGAAATAATAACCAATAAACTGGTGGCCATCCGGAATAAAAGCTGGCTCACCTTGACAGCTGAAGTCGTCTTCACTCCTGAACAACGTGGCGAACTCAATCCTGGAGCGAACCTACCGAAACGAAATAAATAGACAAGAACAAACAACAAACAAGGGTGAGTCAAAAGGACTCAATAAGTGGGGCAGACTAGCCACCTCAAAGAATAGGATAGCTAGCCAGGGAGAAAAGAAATAAATAGCCCAAATTCCTCTTATTTAAATTATGAAAAGGCAGTGCCAGATAATAACTAGAAACACGTATGGAATCACAAACTCATCAAAAACCAGGAACGTAAGATAGCCAGAACATATAGGTATCCCGAACACATCAACAATCCGAAATACATCCTGTTGCGGCGTGCAACCTGATCCATATATTAATCCTGTTGCGGCGTGCAACCTGATCCATATATTTATACCGTTTCATTGTGCAACCCGATCCCCGCAACTCAGAATACGAGCCAAAAATACATAGGCAAACTGAAATATGTCCACAATATGGTATACATACCGCATATACAAAACACAGCATGATAGTCACACGATAGTCAGCACGCGGTGCAATGAAATGGGATGAATGCAGTATGATGCAATGGTGTCACATGTGCCAAATAAATGGAGCGGAATCCTCTTGCTCCGAGGGCGGAATCCTCCTACCCTCAATATGATGCAATGGAGCGGAATCCTCCTGCTCCGAGGGCGGAGTCCTCCTACCCTCAATATGATGAAATGGAGCGGAATTTTCTTGCTCCGAGGGCGGAATCCTCCTACCCTCAATATGATGCAATGGAGCGGAATCCTCCTGCTCCGAGGGCGGAATCCTCCTACCCTCAATATGATGCAATGGAGCGGAATCCTCCTGCTCCGAGGGCGGAATCCTCCTGCAATGTGATGCAATAATAACCCTTCACCGGTGCAGGACTCTCATCGACAGCCGGGAAGTAGATGCCAACTTACAGCCAGGGTACAAGGCCCAGATTCTCAATGCAATACCAACAATAGGACATAATATATAATATACAATATAAATCCAAAGCTAAGGCGTAATGAGTACGCCTATCAGCAGCACACGTAAGGAACACGTGGTAGAAAATCCACGAAGTCAGGTGCCTCCAAAGAAATGGATATAAACACTTACCTCGTTCCAAAGTTAACACTGCTACCCAACAACCGCTTTATTCTTTGAATTCATTGCCAAACGATCTCACTGTGTTCAATAAGCAGAAAACTATATCAAATAAGGCTAAAGGCTTCATTCCCAACATCTTAGGGTAATCCAGGTAGGAACCTGATGCCCTATTCGCATACGCAATACGCAGGCCAGGCCTATATACAGGGTTTATGGTCACATAACCAAACCCCAAATAAATTACATTTATAAGTTGTCCATAGCTCACTGAGTATGAATATATAATCAATTTCATTATCGGGGTCCATTTGACCCTTCAAACTATTAATTGAACTTGTTAAAACGATGTCTAATATTCCAAGTTTTACCATTAAAATATATTTAAACACACGTAATGAACTCAAATAATATATTAGGATCATTACCTGAATGTTTCAGGGTAAAAATTCTACTTTTCTCCGGCCATTTTTCTCATTTTCTGGCAGTTTTTTCCTTGCTTCGTTTCCGCTTCTTATTCTGTATCGTTTTTGCGTGAATTCTCTGTTTCTGCTTGTTAGTACTACTTAAATGTCAAGGGATTAGATCCCTTGACCATGACCACCGCCTACTTTATTTCCTCTTTGTCTTTTCCTTTTTTTTTTTGGTTTTATTTTATTTTATTTTCTTTTCTTAACGAAAATTAAAATAGTATCCTACGATATTCGAAATAATTCCAACTTTTGCATACGAGTTATACAAAATATATGTAACATACTCACGAAGGCGGATCTCAAATCAGACTCCCGAAGCTCAAGATGTGAATTTAAATGGAAAAGGTCAAATTATTTAACTTTCGGCATTTTAGCGGAAACTAGCCAAACAATATCGAAATTCACTTTCGAAAGTTCATAAACATCACAAATAATCATACGAACCTAATGGCGCTTGCGGATTCTGAATCGGAGCTTATTCGGCAAAAACGAGCTCGAAAATCTCTTTTTAATATTTATTGCCAATAAAAACTGAAACCTTCTTCCGATGCCTACCAAACGAGGTCTGATTTAGCTCAAATTTTACAGACAGGTCCTAATGGACATTACGAATATTTTAAAATTGTCAGCACGCCAATCGGAGTCCTAACTTCCGAAACGACTGACGAAAGAGGTCGTTTCAGTAGAGAAACGAGTTATACTTGGATTAATAGTACAAGAATTAGTAGTGCAGGGATTAGTAATGAATTCTTATACATGTATTAAAAATGAGGGTTTGAGAGTGATTATTTTTTTATTTTATTATTTATCCATGTATTAATAAGCATGGTATTACTAATACCATGTTGGCCTTGGTGTTAATTTATACTACAATTGCATTAAGGCATTAAATTGTATATGGATTACTAGTACTTGATTGAATTTTGCTACCAAACAAGGGATAAAACTTAATTCATGGACTAAATTAGTCAATACATCATACCAAATGACCTTTATTAAATTCACCACAACAACACGCCCATCATATATTCTATAAATAATTCGTGCTTTCCATTGCAAACCTCACATCTGTCTTAATACTAGAAAGCTCCCACCCTTTCTGTGTGTCATTCCTAAACCCTAAAAAAATTTCCACCTCCGATCTGAAAAAAGTATGTCGAACAACCAAACAAGGTTCACTCCAAACGGGCACCTTAGCCCGCACAACAACCGCAACAACAACGTATTGAATAAGTGAGATATCGTTGTTCTGGAGTCCCTGGTCAAGGACGTCTCCCGCACGCTTGAACTGGTAAGGAATGATATCTGGTGTCTTAGGGGTAGTTTTTTTAGAGACGCTCAGGAAAGCATCAGGACCACGAGGCATATGGAAAGAATGCTTCGCGCGCTGCTTGTCGTCAACGAGGTGAATCCCGATCAGTTCGTGACTCCACCAAATTCTCCTAATGCGGAGGATTAAAGATATATGCATTTTATCTTAGTATTTATTAGTATTAGTAGCTTAATCAACGCACTCGAAAAGGTATGGCTATATGTCTACTGGCTCATATCTCCACTTCTTATGTATTCTCCCCGTACAGTGCAACTATATTTAATATATGATATGTTTTTCTGTAAGAAATGTGCCCTACTTGACTTTGAGTCGCAAAATTACCAATATAGCCACGAGCTAGTTGTAGCATTAACTGGTCATAGAGATCAATAGTTATGGCATGTTGCAACACACATCGTTCGGCAAACTGCGTCTTCTTGGTGTTATTCCCTTTTTGTGTCGATTATTCAAATTTTGAAGAGGAGCAGTGCATGTATTTTTATTATAGGATTATGGAGACCTCACTTGCTTCAAATGAAAAATTTGTTAGTGAAGGTAAGCTTTCAATATGCGACTTTTTATTTATCTCACTAACATCAGTTGTGTACGTTTCATAAAGGTTTCACCCCGAAAAAAGAAAATTGAAGCACATATACATGCATGGCTCTTCATCGCTAAGATTATCCGTATTATTAGTCGAAAACATGTTACTGGTTTTGTCAATTAGAAAAACTACTGATGTAATTATTTTTCCTAGTTTTATATGGAAAAAGTCGAAAGATGACTAATCTTATCGCTGCTAAACATAGAACTCATTCAAATAGCTAAAGTTAAAAAGAAAAAGAAATAATAAGAGAATAACATTAAGAAGACGCAGCTCGTTGCAACTTGCAATATGTATTCACGTGATATGATTGTGATTTTCATGTCATCATAATTATATATAATTTCCATTTACTCTTGCAATTAATGATATAAATAATTTCGGGATTTTTACAGGACTACCAACTGTAGAAGATTTTAAGTTAATAATAATACTAAAATCATGACTGCTACACTTTAAATTATTATTAAACATTTGACACTATAGTATACATTGCATGAGTGTTAGTACTCTTAATTACTGTGGTCATTATTTAAATAATGGCGCACGCATAATATCAATAAGACTAGAGCACATTCTTTGTAAAACTGTAATTGTGATTATTCTAGAAAGCACATCCTTTTCAGTGCATTTTGCGCCCCACGTCCCTAAGGCAAAGAAGCTGTAAGGCTTAGCAAAGCAAAATGATTAACAGAGAAAATTTGTTTACGTTTTATAATTTCTACAATAACTACTGAATTGCAAATAATCCACTTAACTACCCCCAATAAATATTGAAAAGAGTGCAATGCAACGTATAACTCAAGAAGCCGTCGTTTCTATTAAACAGGCAACCCTTCACTAGTTAATTCAGATCGTGGTGGATCATGCGTGGACGCAGCACTGCACATCATTTTACTATAAATGCACGAAAATTCTTCACCATCATCACACAAGAAAAAACAGTAACAATAACTATAGCAAAACTGTAGAAACATCATGGCAAGACGTCCAGTTATAAAGATGGCAGACTTGAAGAAAGATCTTGATGAAGTGAAGGGAACCCTAATAGAAGAAAGGGACCGCCAACTTATGGATATTCGGAGGATTAAAAGGATATTTGAACTTCTCCTCCAACCTCTGGGCAAGTCCTTGGACGACATATATTTGACACCGCCCAACTCTCCTCCCACCGGCAATGGAACTTAAATTTTATCTTGTACATTTCCCTTTGTTATTTTCCTATTTAAAAAGTAGTCTATGGTGACCCTTGTAATTGTGAAACTCCCCTTTGTGCTTTTCAGTTGGTTAGAATTTAAACTTTAATGTCTAGGTAATACTAGAAATTACTTAATATTAGTGACATGTAATTTAAGCACGATTCTACTATTGATTTTTTTATGCGAACATACTACCTCTTCTTTATATAGCAAGGGTTGAACAAAGTATGGCATTAGCATTCGACCTTTCACCAGCAAAACAAGTCAGAGACAGCACAAAATCTAATTCTCACAAAAGGAGAAGAACATAGATTAGTAACGAATGTCTAGTCAATACTACACATCCTAGTTCTAGTCAGAAACTGCACCAAATATACTAATATACCATCCATCTATTCCTCATCTTCGGAGATGATATGAACGCAAAAACAGAAACCTTGTTGGGGATTTAGTGGTAAAATTTGGAAGTGGAGAGTTTGTCCTACTGTGATACGATGCCGAGTAACAAACCGCAACCAACCGCCCTGAAACCTTTTGCGAGACAGCGACACAGTGAGATACATGTTGAACCTAAGCATACCACTGTAGATACAAGCTTTCGTCGTTTCGTCTGGTAAAAGATGGTTTAAGCGCGCGGGGAAAATCTATAATAAAATAGTTCACCGTTTAATAGAGGATAAAATAAAATAACTACATTAAACATAACCGAGATTTTAAAAACGTGGTACGAAACTTACTAGATCGTCAGTTGTAGAGTATGATCTGCTTATGCGTATATTGAAGTATGTACGGTTTTCAGTTCGGATGAACCATCGCAAAGGCCAGATTTCACGGTCACTAGCGTCCAGTATATGTTTGAGAAAGGGAGAAGATCGACTAGGCGAAAAGAAGAAAATTTAACTTTTGGTTTACCGAATCCTCCAAAAATATATATAAGTAAATACGAGGTAATGGAATTGTTGAAACCCTACCAAGAGATAGTTTGGGTGGGCTTAAATTTGGCTTATAAGTTTATAAATTCATTAATATATGATTGATAACCATCAAAATTTAAATCTATGCGAAATAATTCAAAATTTCTTTACAAACAATAGAAACTTCAAATATTAATCTATGAGAAATAATTCAAAATTTCTATTAATTTGCCAGTTAATTTTTCAAAAAGCAATAAAATATATTGCTTAAATTATTCTCAATTTGTATATATGACTGTCGCATCATCAAAAAGATAAAAACTATATATTAACTAAAATCAATTCATATTATCAATCAAAATAAGTTGCTCATAAAATAAGGTGCAATGATAGACATAAATTAAAGAAAGAACAAAGAAAAGAGAAAAGATGAGTGAGAGAGATATCTAACATGCAAATAAAAAACAATAAAAGAGGAAAAGATGAGAGACAGATATCTAACAATGAATGCGTCTATTGGAAACCAAATTATAATAGGACTCCATAATCAAGTCTTATTTAAACACATTATATAGACAATCCACGATATAGTACGTACTGATAGTACTAATGTAGTAGTCAAATAAGAGGCCATCAAAAGCTGACTTGTCCGACAACTTTCAGTAAATTAATCACCCAAATCAGTATCCCAACCCAGTGGCATTGCAAGCTTGAACAGTTCTACAGCTAGCATACACCTTTCACAAATTATGTCCAACTCACCATAGCCATATATGATGTATGGATTCATAGAAGCCCAGTGACCAACGCTATTCTCTACACAAAATCTGAGAAGACGGATATTCTCGAACCGTTCAGGACCAAGCATATTTCTTAATTCACGACGATAAACAATCATATCCAGTCTACCATCTTCCTCATACCATATCCTCTGAAGCTCATCTATTCCACTATAGTGCTGGCTATTACAAAGCAATGCAATCCCATAAGCATATACTGCCTCGCCAATACCAGAGTCAACAACTTGCTACAGGATGGGTAAGCCATCAATATTTTGCTCGTAAAAGAACTTGTAGATGCCAAAGAACAGAGATGTGTGGTTAATTCTTTCTTCATGGAGCCTTCTTATAAAAGAAATAGTTGCAACATCGACATATGGTAGCTTATAACTGTTGAGATACAGAGACAGGCAGCACTGGAATTTGCTCGAGAACACTATACGTCGAAAATCCCGGCTCCTGCCAAATAAAAAAAGCATGCAGTAATTTATACGTAATTCTATATATTGTGGAATGAAACAACTGTAACTAGTTCTTACACTTCAGATATGTTCCTTATAGACGTTCTCGATGGCTCGTCGCTAACCACTTTCTCGATGATTAATGCCTTCAAATCATCTTGGAGATTTGAAAGGGATGGTTCCTCCATCGTAATTTTCTAGCTCACGAATCTTATTTCTTTCTAGGAAATAGCAGCCCCAATTGAGGTTTTGATGGCTTTATTCTTATTGAAACTGGAAATATGGAGCGTTGTTAGTTGTGTTTGTTTTGGTTGAATTTACTAATTACTAAGTCATGCGAAAAGGTAATAATTCATTCCATGAGATGGCGTGACTGATAAATTGGAAGTTCAATAATCTAATCAACACCATAATTCGTTATAGTGTCATTCAAACAGTGGAAGGTCATAAAAGTGACGGTGGAATAGCTAGTGATGTGGTAGGGCTTTTATTTCATAGACACGACAACTCGCTGGAGCACATTCTTTATAGAACGGTTTTAATTATTCAAAAAAGCACATCCTCATGGTGCAATTTGGATCCCACCGCATTATAGTAATTATATTGGCTAATCATATATTTTGGGTGTCAAGTGATAGGGTACTTTGTAAATGCCCCCAAACAAAAGTAAAGTCGGTTTTACAAAGTCTCTACAACGAATATGTTGCTTTAAAATGAGTTGATTTTTGTTTTGGTCCCCTCCCCCTTCCCTCCCCCCCCCCCCCCCCCTCTCCCTTAGTCAGCAGTGTAATATATTGCTTGTGTGCTACTAGTATTTAGATGATAATTTTGTGATAAGGATTCTTGATAAAAATGGATAGACGCGACATAATGTTGTACGCTTATTATGTTTGGGGGGGGGGGCGTTATTCAAGGAGGGAGAAATCTATTCATAGATTTTAAACTAAATAAAACATCAAATAATATTCGTGGATGGAAAATTAAAGTGGAGGATGGACTGAAGAGGATTTCACAACATGGTTGAAATCAAGAAAATAGTTAATTTGTGACAATTAAATCAAGAAAATAGTTAATTTGTGACAATTACATCAAGAAAATAGTTAAATCAAATCTAAACTAAATGACATGAGGATCTGAAGAGGATTTCACAACATGGTTCAAAATGGAGATCCCATGTTCATACATTACTCGTGACGAATTGGTATCTTACTTTAGCCGTACGTTATTTTCCTTTTACTGTCAAAATAAAATTTAATTTAGGATTGTAACTACGACAACAATATTACTCGTTGTTATGTTTGTGCAGTATCTTTAACAGACCGTCTATCACTATCACTAGTGGTAGTGTTTTTATTGCTTTTGCTTATGGTTGTGTCATTTAATTATTGTCGTGACTTGGTCGTGTTTTGCTGAAGTTATGGAATGGAAATTTTTCCACGAAACTATGAATTAGTATGAATTAACCTTATGTTATGCTTAATCTATTCATAACATTATATGTGTTTGGTCACTCAAACAGATTTTTTCCCTCCAAAAGCTTCTTCCCAATTAACTAGTACGGGTTATTCCCAAAACCTTGAACCATACGAATAAGTCATGCATGGGAGATGAAAATCCGTGTACCTTTGTACATAGTGCCTGATCATACTTTTTTTTTAAGTACATTTTATTTATTAGAGAAGAATGCATTTCCTACACCATACGCATTTGAGTACCACCAAATATATGGTGTATTAGAATTCCATTATTATTCCTTTACCGTTTTGAGTAACACCCACAAACCCCAAAAACAAAGATCAACTAAGGATTGAAATAGACAGATCTCTTAGGGTTGAGATCAGACGATAGTTTGATGTATGATAAAGACGATTTGGTTAAGTAATGTGCAAGATGAATGAAATGAGGTAAAATTTACTTACATAGTCACTATAATGGATTGAATATTCGTTTTAATCTTTTATTTAGTAATAGTTAGGGTGCATGCAGGCAAGATAATGTTGGAAATAGTTTGTAATAATTGGAGGTCATAAGTTGAAGAGACGTATCTATTGGCGAAAGAGGGTGACTATTATATAAAGTGACCTCCAACCTATTGTAAAAACGTAAAAGAGTATCTCAAATGTAAAACTCAAATATGTCCAGTATAAGGATGGTACAATAACTAAGGGAAATTTACAACACACGAACAAAAATATTGAATAATTTCCTCGAAACATTATCATTCACCAAGGGCCACGAGTCATCTGATTAGCATCATAGTATTTATAGCCTGGCTGGGCTGACACACTGTTCACATAGCTAGCATCAGTAGGTACAATAGCAGCAGGTACAATAACACAACTACCTGATTGAGGCATGGATCGATCATAGAGGTACTACTGCGGAAGGGCCATGCGGGGAATATAAAATTGAACTAATGGAACTACAGACTGATATGGAACTTCACCAGGTTGTGGATGATCGTAAGCTCGATAAGGTAAAACCCTGTAGCTGTAGTTTTCCTGAGAAGGTGGACCAATAGAAGGGCCAGAAGCGTGAGCATGATTTTAAGAGAATACAGCAGATGCTGAGGAATCGACCATATAGACATGCCTGCTGTAATTATAACAACTGACCTGTAATGCAGGGCCCTGGATGGATACCGGAGGCTTTTTCTCCCAACCTGAACCATATATGTTGCATCCTGGTGCTACCTGTAGAGGATAATTACCATAGAGAGGTGGATATTGTGGGCTATGTGATGTGTAATGTACTCTTTGATGGTAATCATGACCTGCAAACTGTGATGGAGGGCCCTGCATGGATGCCGAGGGCATCTGCTCCCAGCCTGGACCATATCCACCTCTTGGTGCTTGCTGTGGAGGGCCCTGCATGGATGCCGAGGGCATCTGCTCCCAGTCTGGACCATATCCACCTCTTGGTGCTTGCTGTGGAGGGCCCTGTATAGATGCCGACGGCATCTGCTCCCAACCTTGACCATATCCACCTCTTGGTGCTTGCTGTGGAGGGCCCTGCATTGATGGCGATGGCATCTGCTCCCAGCCTGGAGGGCCCTACATTGATGCCGAAGGCATCTGCTCCCTACCTTGACTATATCCACCTCTTGGTGCTTGCTGTGGAGGATAGTTACCAAGAGATAATATAACAATATAGTAACATAGAAATATATTAAACATTTAGGGTCCGAAATCCCCACCTAGAACTTTAACAAATATAGGCAGTAGAGAGCTTCTTTGATGATTTGGGAGTGATTATCTTACTTTCAGTACAGTTCAGTGAAAGTATTGGAACTATACCAACATATATATAAATTCTATATCGCACAGTTTTGTGTTCAAATATATCCTTAAGCTACGAAAGGCGCGTCCAAGAAGATTGGGAAAGAGTACTATACTGAGCATAAAGGAGTAACAGGAGCCTTCATTTAAATTAGAAGCCAGAGGCTTAACCTAGCCTAAATATAGAGACTCCTAGAAACCTGTTGAGTCTTTATAAAGAGACGAGACGAGTCGAGTCTTTGCATGCAACTGAGTTCATTAGTCAGCAGTAATCAAAATACTTCTACCTCAATGTCAAGACGAACACCAGGTTTGAAGCAAAAAAAGGCATAACATGTTATAAATGAGCACACTCTGAACAGATCAAACAAGTATATATGGCAAATAGCAAAGTGGATATGTTTTACCTCACAGCTATCTTGGATGTCTTCTATTTCCATGTCTTCTTCTGCATCAGTGTCTTCTTCTATCTCATCAGTATCTTCTTCTACCTCATGACAAAATGAGATGTGACTCGACAAGTACAGTTATCTCAAATATTTTAATTATAGGACTTTCTTACCCGAGAGTGACGCAAGAACCTCCTTGGGGAGTAATGCAAGAACCTCTTCTGCAGCCTGTTGCTCTGCCACTTTAACAGAGCGTCTAGCTAATTTGGATTTATATCGAAAACCGTTAAAAGTGACGGTAGTTATGAACTTTGGTGCATGATCCGGACCCCCATCCCTAGTCGTTTTATAGACTGGTAAGGGCTTTCCATGCCTTACCGCGAACTCATGAAGTTGCTGCTTATGATACATCCTCGCTCTATTTCAAACCAACATCTCACACCGATTATTACTGTTCTCAATTAGATGTTCCATATTTCAATAAAGATCCGAGAATGCATAGACAACAAAAGTTCTTGAAAAAACACATAAACATGAGAAACCTACGTAGCAATGTCAGACAATTAACAACCAACGCCCAACTAAAGACTACTAAGTACTACCACATCAGTCAGGTGTCTCTTGGCTTCAAACTCGCCAAAGAGGCAAAGACTAAAGAGAATCTCTGACATTTCTCGTTAGTCTTTTCTGTTTATATGGTAATACCAAAAGCAACACGGAGTGGTACTCCCTTCGGTCCATATTAGTTGTCGTGTTTCGGATTTCGGATTACGAGACACAATAATGCCACAAATAAAACTAAGTCTCTAATCCCTAAACATACTAAAATAACTAAACTTCACATGTAAAACTAAGTTTTCTATTCCCTAAACATACTAAAAGAACTTAACTTTACATATAAACTAAGTTCTCTAATCATTTTCACTTGAAACAACACCACAAAAGAAACAACAACAGCAGGGCCATAAAACTCTAATAGCAGCATATCGAACAAATCGGGTAAACTATGATAAAGAAGCTCTAAAAGAAAAGAAGATGGTCATGGGGACCACAAAACACCCCAACAGTCGAACAAAAAAAAATGAACTTCACATATTCTTTTGGACAGGATATTCTGACAAACTAAACTTCATCTCTTGTGCAAAGAATATGGGTTTGCAAAAGGGCATAAAAGAACTAAACTTTATTTTTTTGCAAAAAAAATCCCGCATATGTTTTGTAACCCCATATTCTGCTCCAAAACTAAACATTACATATCTGTCAATTAATTTCTCCCAACACTAACTTTATATATGACTGCTGGATTTCAGCTAACTCTAGGTTTTTTTTCTTTGCTTTGCTTTACTTCTATTTTCATTTGTAGCAACATTTATGTTAACGAATACTGAATTTCTAGTTGAACCTTTATTCGGAGTCCTCCCTGTAATTTGTGGTCGATTTGTAAATTGTTGTAATTACTCCTTCCAGAATGTGATAGATGATGAAGATGAGAAGCTGAAAGACTTGAAGAAGAATTGTGGTAAGGAAGTATAAAAAGTTGGATGATAATTGCCAGATATCAAAGCCTATAGAAGAGAGAAAGAAAAGTAACAAAAGATGGTGCGTAAAAGAGAGAGAAAAGTTGTCGTGGAGGAGAGAACGAATAATGGGGGAAACCGAAGAGAGAGAAAAGTTTTCAATAAAGCTTTCACTACTGTTGCACACTTGAAACGACACTACAGCAACATACTTGTTCATAAAGGGTGTTTTTTGCACACTGCATGACATGAAATTATAAACATAAATGTTAAGAAGACTTTGTTGTTTAAAATACTGACCCCTAATTACAAATTTTATACAGATATTACAATGTAATTAAATTAATTACTCTATACAAATTACAATTAAGTACATTTAATAAAATATTTTTAAATGACATCATATTATATATTTATTATTATAAATTATTTTTATTTCTTTATTTATGATAGTGATGGAACTCTTGGTGGTCCGGTTCAAATTGATTACATGTCAGGGGTTGAGTAGTTGGGCTATGCGCTGTTTTTGTCTATAAATTTCTCATTTTTTAGTTGTTAAATTAAAGATATTTCATCTATCATTTTCGCATTTGGAAGACACGAATGGACATTTAACCTTTTCACTTCCCCATCACAGACTATAACTTATCTAGTTAGTGTATCGATATTGAAATATGGACTGATTGAAGTGTAATTTAATGACATGCATCGATAGCAACGGCTGGTAGATAAAAGTTTTCAACATGAAGAAACACCATAAACCAACAAAAATAGCTTGTAATATATCCAAATGTGTCCAACTTAAAATTAAAAATATGTTATAAATTCATTTATTTGTGTGGATGACCATTACTCACTATTTATTCAATTGTAACATATGGTTTACTACCCCACTTTCTCCTACTTAATTCCTCCCCACTAAGTGACCACTAATTCCTTATTAAGTCACTACTTAATTCTTGTAAACCTTTGGGTTGATTGTTAACCTATGTATTTGTATCCTTTAAATAGAGCACATTTGGCTCTATGGAAGACACACTTGAAACACTTTGAGAATAATACAAGTTCTTCCTTCTCTTCTCATATATTTGTCTTGTTCTTGCACTACTTTACTATTAGTTTTACAACACGTTATCAGCACGAGTCTCTATTTTATTACACGATTTAGAAGAAATGAAGAGCAAATTATGATGCAATTGATAGAAGCCAACATTCTGGTCGCTAACACAAGATAAGTTTTTTTTTTTTTTTTCTAAATTCCTTCATATTATGGTTTTTGTTAATCTCAAAATTAATAGTACCCTATTTTCATTTTGTTTTAAACCACTTTAAATTGTGAAAATCTTTTACTGACTACAACTTTTGTCTATTCTTTCATTGTTTGGTTGATTTTGTAGCTATCCTTTGACAACAATTTAAGGGTGCATGGCCTAGCAACATGATATTGTAGATCAGTTCTATTCATGTTTCAAGGTAAACTGCTTGTGAGAGTAAACATGGATTATGTAGTATGGTTACTATTTTACTCTCACATGGATATATGGAATGAAACAAATATGGTAACTTTTAAAGAATGCTTCTTTGATTTATAGTTGGGTATAAATTTTTATACTCTTAGTAAGGGAGACCGGATAAATAATGCTTATATTTTTATGATCTTTGCCCGATATATTAGTGTTATATCATTAATACATGATTACAGTACTATGTTTTAATTACACGAAGCACGAGTACGTTTGAGTATTGTACTTCAAATCGCATCATATGTACACACTTTGGCCTATTGACATCATATTCAACTCCCAATGCATTATGGCGTAACACGCTTTTGCAATAGTAAGATATTGATGGCATAGTGATGATTGAGGCAAACTAAAGTGTTACTAAAAAGATAAAGTATTTTTTGATAAAAATCATGAAGCCCGTCCACTAAATAGGCTCCATTCATAGAGGTGAATGTGGGAGCAATATATGCTCCATTCCCTAAGATGAATGTGGGAGCAAGACAAGCTCCATTCCATAAGGTGAATGTGAGAGCACAATATAATGCTCCATTCTTAGATGTGAATGTAGTAGCAATACATAATATGCCTAAAAGAAGGCAAATTATCATTATGTGTGAAAGAAGACACAACATAATATGACTGAAAGAAGGCAAAATATCTTTATGTCTGAAAGAAGACACAATTTTTATGTCTGAAAGAAGGCAAATAATTTTATGTCTAAAAAACGATAAAATAATTACCATGATAGAGACCATGGACGTGGATGTGGCAAGGGATGAAAAAATAGTTATCATTGTGAAATAAATAAGAGAACAATAAGGGTTCTCAAAAAGTAACCATTCAAACGGTAAACATAATAATGCCTTCAATGTATCATATGAGCATGAGGCAAGTCCAGATGACTATGGTCCATTCCTTGCAGTGAATGAGACGATTCATAAAAAAAAAAATATTATGAATATAGTCCCATTCACCGAAGTGAATGTGGCAATATGTGATAAAATATCAAAACTCGCCTCCAGAAGAGGTTCGAGAAATATGAATATGGACGTGCCCATGCGTGGTTGATAAAGTACCACAACTCACCTCTAGAAAAGGTTCGACTATAATAATTCTATTATTTATTGTGGCATAAATGGTCATTGCTATCGTATAGAACGTACGTCATAATTATGTATTATTATGAATTACATAAGAGCAAGTGAAGCAAGGATCTTGCCTATAATGATTTTACCATGAAAAAAAATAATATGATTTTCTCCTTGAAAGGAGATATTCACCATATGGTTGGTGTAATAAAATATATGGTAGTACAAAGCTATTTGAGTGCTCCGGAAGAGCCAAAATATTACTACCTGGAGGAATGAGATTGATAAAATATTTATCGTAGTATGTCTCGAAAGAAACTTGTTAAGTTTCAAATACATTTGCCAAAAATGCTAAGAGACTAAATTTGATGGAAAGATATGAATATCTTTATATTACTACAAGAATGTTGGGAGATATATATGTGCTTGAAAAGCTCCCCGCCTCTTCCTCGAGTATGTACTACTCAAAATATAAGTGTGGTAAAATTATATGTGCATTCCATAATAAACTTTTAGTGTATTGTTACAATGCCCATGCTATAGTAAATTTTTAGTTTACTAGATGAATAAATTTATAAGTTGGCATGACCGGTTTGACCATCCCGGTTCAAATATGATGCACAAAGTATACAAATGAGAATTCGCATGGGCATATACTGAAGAATCGGGATTCTTCAAGAGTTCTTTTTGTATTGTTTGTTCTCAAGATAAATAAATTATTCGACCAACTAAATTTGGGATCAGGATCCCCGCACTTCTGGAATGTATAAAAGGTGAATATGGGCCCGTTCACCTGCTATGTGGACCATATAATTATTATAAATAGATGCATCTATGATAAGGTCACATTTGCGTTTTATTACAACCCCGCAATGGTACTTGCGAGGTTATGTATTTGCTCAAATAAATCTTATTATGAGCATATTTCCAGATTATGCAATCAAGATAAGTTATCTTGATAATATTGGCAAGCAAGTTTAGCAGATTCATATATTGAAAGCCTCCAATTGCTAAACCATGCATATGAGAACAATGCTACCTAAATCAGGTATGAGGTATGTTGTATCCATAAAGCAGCACTTGTGCACGACATGCCACAAAATGAATTCCCCCTCATAATTGGCTTAGAGTCAGGAACCAAATATTTTTCATCTAATAATTATAATGCGCGGTATATTAACAATTGCTCCACCGCAACGCACAAAGATGGATCCCATATAAGGTTGGGAACGAATGTTAGTTTGGCTAACATTAGGGGGGAAATTAATGCAGTTGAGGAATAAATAAATTAAATTATCATTTGCTTACTATCCTCATATAAAGATAATGCAAGTCACTAACAGACGCATTACTAACCCAAAGAAAAATATTATATTCTAGCTGCTAATGCTCCTGATGTCCTGGTGAGACAATCTATTTATGTCAATGAGTCTAAGGCACGCCTGAAGCGTGGTAGACCATTCGGTTCCAAAGATAAATTCTTGAAAAAGAAAAGGAGCAAATGATTATGATTGTCAAATAAGGAGGCAGGGCTCTAAAATAGCCCACGACATAACACTTCATAAAATCCCATCAGGAGATGTTCAGGTACCTGAAAATTTATGAATGTGAAGAGATCTCAATATGTTATGTCGGATTAAGAATCGAGATATGAAATTATCGTCGACGATATCTTACATATATTATAAAGCTCAATATTTATATGATTATGAGGATCTTGAACTTAAGTCTGTTAGGAATATAGACATGAAATTATTGGCCAAAAATAGCAAAACATATTCAAGCAAAAATTGGCTTCACTCGAGTGACGTAAAGTTTTTGGACCTATAGTCCAAACACCTGAAGGTGCAAAGCCAGTGGTGTACAAAGATATTTTTGTTCAAAAATATTGATAATAATAAGTCGTTAAATATAAAGTACGACTTGAGGCACAAAGATCTGACATTGATTATATGGGGCTATATTCTCCTTTTGGTGGATGTTATCACCTTCAGGTATGTTATATGTCTGGCAGTGCATTAAAGTCTTGATATGCGTATGAATATTTGCAACAGCCTTATATATGGCTCATTGAGCAACAATATATTTATCCTTAAAGGATGCAAGATCCTAGAAGCATGTAAAGGTTCTCGGGAAACCTATTCAATAAAGCTTCATAAATATTTATACAGATTAAAACAAACTGACCACATGTGGTAAAATTGTATTTGCGAGCTTCTTCATATTGAAATATTATATTTTAATGCAATTAGTGTGTTGAAGTATCTTACCAAATATACTCCACTGGTTATAGTTTTGTTATAAGCTTATTGGTAAGATTTAGTTCTTCCTCAATGCGAAGACATCAGAAAAATACATGTTATCTACTTGATCCACAAAGCCCGATATCAACTTAGTATTTATTTGCTGTGGCAGAATATTTATATTATGACATTTTATAAAATCAATTGTTGCTGCAACATCTTCAATTTATGAAGAGATAATAGCCATGCTTGAAGCTATGCGACAATATTGGTGATTCAGATAAAGGACTCAACATATTCAGCAACAATGCGTGGTATTTCTTTGAAGACGAGGATCCCAGTAATATTATATGAAATATTGCATAGATAGTTCAGCTAAAAGGAAGATACAACTGAGGAGACAAATATTCAACAAGATTCCTTTTCAGTCGTGATCTTCAAAAGAATGATGAAGTTAATACTGAAGAATTCACTTCAGTGATAGTTTGGCGGATCTCTCCACTAAGCCATTGACAATCTCAACATTTGAGAAGCTGATTTACAAGATTGGAATGTATCGTCTTCAAGATATTGAATGATGTTTTCATCAGGGGGAGTAGAGTACGCGTTGCACTCTTTTTTCCTTAACAAGGTTTTATCCCGCTTGAGTTTTACTTGTAAGGTTTTTAATGAGGCAGCTCTAAAGGCGTATTACAGGATGTGTGTACTCTTTTTCCTTCACTAGGCTTTTTTCCACCGGAATTTTCCTAGTAAGGTTTTAATGAGGCACATTACCTTCCAAATGGTCATCCAAGGGGGAGTGTTATACATTTATTTATTTGTGTGGATGACCACTACTCACTATTTACTCAATTATAACCTATAGTTTACTACCCCACTTTCTCCTACTTAATTCCTCCCCACTAAGTGACCACTAATTCCTTATTAAGTCACTACTTAATTCTTGTAAACCTTTGGGTTGATTTGTAACCTATGTATTTGTATCCTTTAAATAGAGCACATTTGGCTCTATGGAAGACACACTTGAAACAATTTGAGAATAATACAAGTTCTTCCTTCTCCTCTCATATATTTTATCTTGTTCTTGCACTACTTTACTATTAGTTTTACAACAAAATACAATACTATAAAAATCAATCATGATTCAAAGGTTTCAGGATAGATTCCTTTTCATTCTTCGGTGGCGCAATTGGACCAGCGTCCACTTCGCATAGGTCATCATGCTGCCCTTAGTTCCACGATTGCCTCCTTATGTCGGAGCTCCAACGCATTCACCTTTGACATAGCTATAGTAAACCGTCCTAATTTTTGCAGGTACAAAGCATGGTCCTTTTGCATCAAAAATCAAAAATAAAAAAGCAAAAAATTTGCCAAATTACGGAATATAATTAAAGACAACACAATCGATGGTACGTGAAACAACGAACGAAACCTGTTGTTTGGTATTGAGTGTAGCAACATCGGCAACATTTTCCATTAGTGAGATTGATTGGGCAATGAAAGGGGAAAGAGAAAGTTACGTAGAAAGCAAATAGGAGAAGAAATCCAAATTAATGACTTATGTGAACAGACGCAAGAAATGGACAGTCGCAAGAAAGATTAAGTGCAGTGATAATGAGGGTGAGAAGCACTAATTAATGTGCTTAAATAGACAAAGATATCTGTTCACAAAGGGTGTTTGTTTAAAGTTGACCCTACTGTTTAATAGACATATTTAATATTCATCGCTAACCAAAAAAGATGCTAAAAAATAGGTTCATGCATATCCTAAATTCTTAAAACATTATTAAATACAAACAATTAGGATGTTGGTAATTCTAAGCCTAAAAAATACTTCTAGGAAACAACAACGTAAATTGTGGTAGAATCCCAACGGCAGTTGGGATCTTATGCTTTACCATATATCGCGCTGAAAGGTATTAAAACACAATCTTCTTTCCTTTTTTATTTATTATCTAGCTCTATAATAATTAGAATATTTTCTTAATACACTTTTATTCTCTTATGCATTGTATATTTTTTATGTACTGTTTATAAACTTGAAATATTTGATTCATATTCATAACACTCGTAGTAGATTTTATGCATACTAATCTATATATATATAATGAATAATAACCAGTGTATTTGGTAAATATTAGGAATACTGAGTGCATATATATTCATGACACTTTGTAGTAATTTATGCATACTAATCTGTAAATATATAACGAATGATAACCAATATATTTGGTAAATATTAGGAATACTGAGTGCATACATATTCATAACACTCGTAGTATATATTATGAATACTAATATGTAAATATATAATTAATGATAACCAGTGTATTTGGTAAATATTAACAATACTGAGTGCATACATATTCATAATACTCGTGGTATAGTTTATGTATGTATGTGTGTGTGTGTGTGTATATATATATATATATATATATATATATATATATATATATATATATATATATATATATATATATATATATATATACTCATTGAAAGAGAATGGAGTTTATGACACCTAGAATGTCTTTGTGCCTACTGTAAATAAAGAACGAAAGTGATATGAGCAAAAAATTAGGAGATAACTTATAAGGTAAATAAGTAGTTAATTCAGATTAATTAATAATAATAATAATAATAATAATAAATGCAGTCAAACAGAAAATCTCAACTTCCCACAAAAGTAGGCACGCTTAGGGAGAGTTAATCTATTTTTGAAAATGGCTAAAAAAAGATACCTAGATAAGTCTAAATATTTATATGCAGTAAATTAGAAAAAATGCATCTATTTTCTGTTAAAGACACTTCCAAATATCTATACAATGTAAAAATTACTTTAATTTTTGCACACTTCATGACATGAAATTATAAACATAAACGTTAAGAAGACTTTGTTTTTTAAAATTCTGACCCCTATAATGCAAATTTTAGACTGATATTACAGTGTAATTAAATTAATTACTCTATACAAATTACATTTAATTACATTTAACAAAATATTTTTGAATATTTTATGACATCATATTATATATTTATTATAATAAATTATATTTATTTCTTTCTTTATTATTATTATTAAAGTGAGAATCCCCTAATCATAAGTCATTTTACTAAAAAAAACTCCTGTTAATTTTCGAAGCCGGTTTAATTTTTTTTTTTCGGTTTCTCTTTATTAATGACAAAAGTTTAAAACATTCAGAAGTTAATATGTTCACACCATTCTTGGTATAAATATTGTCATTTAACTGTTGCATATTTCGAGCAAAACCACAATCGCAGTCATTTCTGCATGTGTCCTCATATAACCAAGTTAGTACTCTGCTATCCATAGCTATCCACATTCATACTCAATAAAGTAAGAATTTTAGGTGTGTGATCCAAAAACTAAATACATTAAGGAGGGGGACATAGAACCTTACCTCCTCAAAACAATTTTAGGTGTGTGATAGCACCTTTTACGTAAGAAAGATACAAAAAGGAGTTGTTCTTGTGACTACCCTCGACACATGCATGTTAGAAAATTCCCTAGCATATGATTAAAATAGTTATCAGGGTTATTTTGGTAACATTAATAATTTACAGGATTTTTTAGTAAAATGAATTTTGACTTATGATTAGGGATTCTCACTTTTATAATAATAATAATAATAATAATAATAATAATAATAATAATAATAATAATAATAATAATAATAATAATAATAATAATAATAAATAGGCTCTCTAAACGTTTAGCCATTCTAGAGGTATTTTCGTGGGAATAAATATCAAGGGTTTCAGTTGGATAAGAGGTTGTTATTAAGAACCATTAGGTAGGATACTTGTTGTTGGTGACGCTCTACATTTGCCATTTGCTTCTACCATTGTAAGGTCACTGCTCTACTTCAATGTCTGTTTTTTTTTATGGGGCTTGTTGGCCCTTTCCGTCTATTAAATTATTTGTTTTGAGCTGTTGTTGTTAGTGATATGATTAGAAAACTTAGTTTTTATGTTGTAATCAATTTGTCATTGCCATTTCAATCTGTTAGTAATAATATTCCTTTTCGTTTGACTAGATCAACCGTGTCCTATGGATCCTAGGAACCAAGAACCTTCCGAGTCCCCATCTCCTCATTCAAATATGGTTGCTCATATGCAAAGGAGGGTCGAACTGCTTGAGTATTTAATGGGTGTAGTGCACCCAGAGGCTCAGAATACTACTTTGGATACTGGGAATGTATCCGCTATCAATGAGGATAGTGAGGTACCAGCTGGTCCTTTTGAATGCAAAATTTGCTTGGAAGTTCCTAGAGAACCAATCTTGACTTGTTGTGGGCACATGTACTGCTGGCCATGCTTTTATCAGTTACCTTGCGTTGATTCAACTTCAACGAATGCTACAAAGGAATGCCCTATCTGAAAGGGAGATGTTGCAACTACAAATGTAACTCTCATTTATGGTTGTGGAGACTGCAGTGAAGGAACACAACTGGAGTCTGGCTTGATAATACCACCATGACCAAATGTGCGTCGAATATCTGATTGATAGATTGCATCGTGCTGTGGTTTTCCGTCCAATCTAACGCTACTTTGGGTGGAAACAATTCTCTTTCCATCTCTGCTTCATTATAGCACTCACAAAGGTCCAGTAGATTAATTTAGTTTGTGGTTCTCATCATAGCTATGCATGTTTTGGAATTCCTGTATTTGTACAGTTGTATCTTATCAATTCAGTGTATCTGGTTTGCGAGATCATTTTGTTATGCATTCTTCAATTGATCATGTATATCTATTCAGCAGCCTCAATGCAGAAGTACACGCACTATTTCAACCTTAAGGTGACCGTTATTTCATTACAATGGAATATTTGATAAGAAAATATAGCATTTCTTTGCAAATTCGCTTGGAGTTGCACAGAACGTTCAACATAGTAGAATTGCTGTGTGGAGTTGGTGGGGCTGTCACTATGAAAATGGTTTAAGAGCAAAGAAGATGTACTATCAAGTATGGTCAACAACAAAGCTTTATTTTTTATCAAGAGTGGTTCATCAGGTTATTAATCATGTTAAATTTTTAGTTGCTGAAAACTTTGAGAAATTGAAAGGTCGACTTGGAAGGAAATCTTTGAATATGCTGATTCATACAAGATGCCCCTCTCTTATAGTCTTATTTTACTGTCGGGAGGGAGAAACCTCATCAAAACTTCTTCAAGATTAACTCTGATGGGAACTCAGTAATCACAGAAGGGATGGTAGGAGTAGGGGGAGTACTTAGAGATCATTCAGCTTCCATGATTCTAGCATTTTCTAAGTCACTACAACTGCACAAACGACTTAGCAGAGGCACAAACAACTTAACTCTGGAGCTTGATTCTGCACTGGTTGTCGATATGCATTTAAAGAAATATAAAGCACCATAGAACCCACAGGAACACATTAAGATGATCCAACAAAACATAGCAACAGTAAATGGTGAAGCAAGGCACCGTTATAGAGAATCCAATTTTGTGGCATATGCTTTGGCTAAACATGCTGCATTGTGTTGATGGTGAAAATATTTCCACCATTGTTGAAGGAAAGTTGGAAGACGAAATGAAAGAGAAGAGTCGGTCAAAGCAGAATGGAAATCGACAGTCAAAGCAAAGTGTTTGACATTCTCTGTGCTGCATTAAGTTATTGGACCGAGTTGTCTGATATTTGGGCTCAAAGTGGTGTTTTCTGTTGGGCCAATTGAAAAAATCTAAAGTCTTCATTATGAGAAGTCTGTTGGCCCAAGTTATTTGGAACAAAATAGCTGTAAAAATTTTACACAATTATTGTAAATAAGTTTCAGAATTATTTCTTGGAGCATAAGTAAATTTGTAAAGAATCATAGAAAGAATAATCTAGAATGTGATGAGTAGAATAGTTGTTAGCTGAGTTTATCCAATTTTGTTAGAGGTTAGTTGAGTAAATTCATTACAATTTGTACTTATATATAAGGTGACACATTGTTCATAATGAATAACCAATTTCTTGATCTGAGAGCTAAATTGTGATCATGATTTGGGATTTGGTTTATGTCCAGTCTTAATATAATATATCTTTGCTAGTATTATATGAACAAAGGTGCACCTTAGTTATTTTTAAAAAAAAGAAGGATTTCTTGTATCTCTCTTATTATAAGTTAATAATGCCATACTATCCTGAGCTATATTTATGAAATTAAGATCCTCTTCTACCTACCCCATGTTCGCTTTGATTCTAAATTTTTGATCAATTGTAGGAGGTGAGTATCAAAGTAGCTTCTATAAAAATACGTATAAATGTAAGCGAGTAACAAATATTCAGTTTTCCGATCGAGTTCAGTGAGTATGCGGGCTTCATTCGAAATTTTTAATCAAGTTTTTAAAAAAATTTTATTACTTTCTTTCTAAATTGTTCCAGATCTTAGAGAAACTATACGAGGAGTATAAACACTGCAGCTGAGTGAACAATGGTTCGAGCTGAGTTTGAGTGAAAAAAAATTACAATGGCCAAAAACAGTAGTAAATGAACTTCAATAAAAAGAGAGAGAGAGGAAGGAGAGTTAGAGACGAGAGAGAAACTGGAAAAAAGTAGGGATTTTTTCACAACTGCCTAATTTATAAGATTTTATTTCATTCGATGCCATTTAATTATGGTACTATTTATTAAATTGCAAATATACCACAATTGTTATTATTCCTATTGGTAGTTATCAGTAAATCCTCTCTTTACATCTAAAACCATCCTAGAAGAGGATTCCTAAATTTAAGCATATTTTAACGGAATCCTAGTCAATTACAATCTCAACAAATATTCCCATAAACTTTTATCTAGTGCATTCATAAATAAAATATTGTTATTTAAATAAATTTATTACCACCACCTCTGCACCTTAGTTTATATCAAACCAAAAAATTTAAAATTTGTGATCAAATATATAGTAAATAACTATAATATCATATATAAACAATATGGTACAATAATGATAATATACATAGTATATCAATATATAGTTTATTAATATATAGTATATCAATATATAGTATGCACATACAGAAGGTATATTAATAGCCATATATTATGTATAGTATATCACAGTAATATAAATAATATATGGCCTATATTATTCACATTGAATTTTCTATCAACGTGTTTTGTCCTTATATTTAATTAATAAGACAACTACGTAAATGGGGAGGGGAATAACAATTCAGAAGAGTTTGATTATTTAAAAGGAAATAATTAAACTCAGCCTACGTTATTTTAGGAGAAACATTGACTTTGAAAAAAAATTGGTTGAGATGTGATAATGGAAGTGGTACTTTTAAAATAAAAAGAGAAATATGGTATACAATTATTTCCCAAAAAAATAATAATAAAAAGACCTAATTAATTCGCGTGGGCCAGAAGCCAACTCAGCAAAGCAGCAAAACATAGCACACTCTCAGCGAGTGGAGGATAGCGATGGAAGCACAAGTGCAAATTGGACTTTTCACACGGTGGCCACGTAGGGTGCGGCAAAACGCGCAACAATTTAGAATGGTGTGTATCATTACCATTTTCGTAATTCTCCCTTTAGAGGCATTCAGAGAAAGCAAACAACACTCGGGGTCTATCAAAGGAAGGGAACAGAAAAATAGTACATATAATTCAGAAATTGTTGTATTAATGTCAACGAGTTTTGGAGTTTTTAAATTTGTGATTATTGACGAACAACCTTTTAATATTGTTGAAAAAGAAGGTTTTAAGAGAGTAATGACAATTTCTTTGCCTAATTTTCAATTATCTTCCCATCTGACAATTGCTAGGCAATGTCTAAAAATATTTCAGAAAATTAAAGAAAACTAAAAAAAAAAAATTATTTAGAACCCACATGTGTCTTACTATTGATACGTGGACACATTTTAGAATTTAACTAATATGGTTATTACTGCACATTGAATTAATGATGAATTGAATTTGCAAAAAAGATTCTTCACTTTTTCCAAACATCTAATCATAAGGTAAAACCGTTATCAAGGGAACTGAGGCATGCTTATTAGATTGAAAAATTGAAAAATTGAAAAAATATTCATGCTGACCCTAAATAATACAAGTGTTAATGATGTTGCAGTTAAACACTTATAGAGAAAGATTGAGGATTGAAAATGAGACATCTTACGAATGAATTATTACAATGTTAGATGTAATGCTCATATATTAATTTGATGGTAAGAAAAGGAAGCGAACGGAATGAGTGTCAAGATTGTTACTCTGTTTCCCATAATTCATGTGCTCCTTAAGTCGAAAAACTATGAATAAATAACCTTAAGTCTCAAAAAACTTCAAATTGGTAGTGCTGATGCATCCACGCAAAATATTCTGTTATGCCTTGGAGTAATGTGGGTGGCGCAGTGTGGTAAACACTCCAGCAACCACAAATTATTTTTGGGATCCGTAGACACTTCAAATGACCCTGAAATTTAATGAAATCAGTTCTCATAAGTCACATTTGATGAGACGGATAAATTGGTGTCTTCAAATTTGAATTCTGTTGGACTTAAGAATTAGCTAGCACATGTTAGCCCAATAGAAAATGTATTAAGTTCTGATTTATTTACCATTTAGTTTACCGAGCCCAATTCTGTATAGGCCCAATAGTATAAATAGTGTAGCCCAAAGGACGATAAGGACTTTTGGTCATTATTCATTCTGCAGTCATGAAATAAAACTCTCTCTCTCTCTCGTCTTTTACCTTTTGAGTTCACTTCACAAATCTGTTGCGATCTTGTTCGTTTCTCGATTAACATGGTATCAGAACGGGTCATTAGATAGATCTTGATCCCCACTATCGATCGATATTACCCTCGACGGAAGTTTCGTCGGAATCTGAAAACCCTAATTTTGTAGAATTGGGGATTCTGTTGATTAAGGGGATTTGACCCTGTTTCATGTCAAATTTCGTGTTTTCTTCTTCAAAGTCTGAGTAATTTTCGAGGAAAGCTGATCGTTGGAGCAATCACTTCTGATCGGAACAACCGTGCGCGGAGAAGGAGATTCCAACATCGGTATCATTGTTTTCCTTTCAATTTTTACAACAGAAATTGTTAATTGTCCCCAGTCTGAACTCCTATTACTTAAACACTTGAAATGGCAAACTTGATGAGTCAATATATTGGTAGTTCTAATTCTGAAGAAGGATTTGCCACATTCACACTAGATCCTTCACACACTTTTTACATACATCCTTCTGATAACCCTGG
Organism: Petunia secreta; assembly: GCA_029990175.1. Taxonomy (NCBI): domain Eukaryota; kingdom Viridiplantae; phylum Streptophyta; class Magnoliopsida; order Solanales; family Solanaceae; genus Petunia; species Petunia secreta. Next base: position 910,371 of record JARKIP010000159.1, read on the forward strand.
CACACATTATGTTTCTGTCCCATTCGATGGTTCTAGTTTTGTTATGTGGAGAAGGAGTATTCTTGTAGCTTTGTCCTCCAAGAACAAATTAGGCTTAATAACTGGGAAAGACCCCAAGCCAGAGGAGAATTCACCTTATTTCCCGTATTGGGAAAGGTGCAATGGGATGGTTATTGTCTGGATAACCAACACTCTTTCTAGAGATATAGCTGCTAGCGTCATGGGCTTTGAGAATGCAAAGGACATTTGGAATGATTTGAACGAAAGGTTTGGGAAGTCAAATGGCTCCAAATACATCCAAGTCCTTAAAGAGATCAGTATCCTTTCCCAAGGATCATCAGACATAGCCAGTTACTTTACAAAATATAGAGCTTTGTGGGATGAATTAACAGCAGCCTATGTAGGACCAGTTTGTTCTTGTGGGGCTTTGTCAAAATTCCTTGCAGATATGCAGCTGTATCAGTTTTTGAGTGGACTAAATGAATCATATTCCCCATGCAAAAGCAGTATACTCATGATGGATCCATTGCCATCAATAAGCAGAGCTTACTCAATATTGCAGCATGATGAAAGACATAAAGAATCCTCATCCTCTTTTCCCAAATTCTCTGGTGACTCTGCTGCATTTTCTGCTAACCAAAATTATAGAAATGCCAGAGGAAACAACAACTCAAGGGGTTCTATCCAGAAAGGATACAACTCAAACAGGGGCCAATATGGCAGAGGTTCAAATCAGAACAGAGGATCCCAACAGAATGGAAATAGAGGTCCTCCACAAAACAATAACAGGGGATATCAACAGAAAGTTAACTTTGGGACCAAAAAGGATGGATCAAACATTATATGCAAGTACTGTAAGATAGCTGGACACCATATTGATGATTGCTACAGACTCCACGGGTTCCCTGAGGATTTTCAGTTCACCAATGGGAAGAATTCAGCTTCATGTGTTCAGTCTGACCAATATCCTTGTGAGAACCAGTCCTCTATGTCATCCTCCCAAACTTTCAGTGGATCTACTTTCAGCAAGGAACAATGCCAGCAGATTCTTGCTTTGATTCAGCAAGCACAGATCAGCATCCCTCAAGAAACAACAGATGATAATGCTGTGTTTGCTAACTTTGCAGGTGTGTCATACATTTGCCTTAAGACTCTCACAGAACATCCTCTATGTGCATCATCACACTTAGATAATAGTACTTGGATTTTAGACACTGGTGCTACACATCATATGACACCACATAAGAATTTCCTGCTTAATATCCAACTCCTTGTGACACATTTCTTAATCACTTTACCTAATGGCTATAAAGTGAAGGTTGTGTCAACTGGTTCTCTTCATTTTAGTCCTGATATTACCTTACACAATGTGCTTCTCATCCCATCTTTCCAATTCAATCTAATATCTGTACATCAACTTATTACTCAACTCTCTTGTACAGCACTTTTTACCAATGCCTCTTGTTCTCTACAGGGCCCTTCTCTGAAGAGGCCACTGGAGATTGGTAAAGCTGCAAATGGACTATACCTATTTCATGGCCATGCAGGTGCTGCAGACCAATCCTACTATGCTTCTGTTTCTTCTAAAAATGTTTCTTCTGTTTTTCCTACACCTAGTTCTTCTTGTAATATAGCTGATGCATTTTCTTCTGTTCCTTATGTTTCTTCATGCAATAATGGAACATCTGTAAATACTTTGGATTTGATTTGGCACCAAAGACTTGGGCACATGCCCTTTCATAGGATGAAATATATTCCCTTCTTGTCTGATAAGGTATCCTCCAAACAATCTTTTATATGCCATGTTTGTCCTTTAGCAAGGCAACATAGGCTTCCCTTCTCAGATAGCACCATTCACTCCACTAGACCTTTTCAACTCATACACATTGACATTTGGGGACCCTACAACACCAAAACCTATAATGGTTTTCGTTATTTCCTCACATTAGTGGATGATTACTCAAGGGCAACATGGACACACCTCCTCTCATGCAAAGGCAATGCCCTTTCAGTCATCAAGTCTTTCACCAAAATGGTCCAAGTACAATTTAATTCTGCCATTACTTCCTTTAGATCAGATAATGCTTTTGAACTTGGTAGCAGCAGAGAGGCCACTGAATTTTCCTCTTTACAAGGTATTCTGCACCAGACAAGTGTTCCTCACACTCCCCAACAAAATGGAGTGGTTGAGAGGAAACACAAACATCTACTAGAAACATCAAGGGCTCTGCTTTTTCAATCTAACTGCCCTTGAAGTACTGGGGTGAATGTGTAATGGTTGCAACCTACCTAATCAATAGAATTCCTTCCACTGTTCTAAATAACCTTTCACTATTCCAAAAATTGCACACCCATCCTCCATCTTACCAACATCTAAAGACTTTTGGTTGTTTAGCCTATGCAGCTACTCCTAAGTCTGGAAGGGATAAATTCCAACCTAGGGCCATCCCTTGTGTGTTTCTTGGGTATCCACCTGGGAAGAAAGGTTATAAGCTGTTGAACCTTCAGTCTCATGCAATCATCTATCCCAAGGATGTTATATTCCATGAACACATTTTCCCTTACTCCACTTCTTCTCTTCCTATACACCCCATCACTCCTCCTCCCTATGCAGATGTTCCTGCTACCACCTACCCCTCTTCCACTCCCACTGTACCTCACCCTCCTCCTAATATTTCCAACCCTGTGACTGACCCTTCCCCAGTTGTGCAAAGAAAATCTACCAGAACTAACTTTGGACAGAGGCCTACCCACCTCAATGATTATGTCTGCTCAGCAGCCCATCCTTCCTCCACATCCTCCCCTAAAGTATTCTCTTCCCCCACTACACTCCATGAACCACAACACTACCAACAAGCAGCTTCCAATCCTGCTTGGCAAGAAGCAATGCAGAAGGAATTCCTTGCCCTTGAGACAAATCAGACATGGGACATAGTCCCCCTTCCCCTTAACAGAAAAGCAATTCCTTGTAAATGGGTGTACAAGATCAAGCAGAAATCAGATGGTTCTATTGAGCGATATAAAGCCAGACTTATCATCCGGGGTGACACACAGAGAGAAGGCATAGACTACACTGACACCTTCTCCCCTGTGGTGAGATTAACCACTGTCAAATGTCTTCTCACTATGGCTGCTAAACACCACTGGACAGTTTTCCAGCTGGATGTAAACAATGCCTTCCTTCATGGAGATCTCCATGAGGAAGTTTATATGAAGATACCCTCAGGTCTTCAGGTCACTTGTCATGGTTCTTCTCCTTCTAACTTGGTCTGCAGGCTGAAGAAATCCTTATATGGCCTCAAACAAGCTTCTAGACAATGGTTTTCTAAGCTGTCTGAAGCTCTCTTATCCAGAGGTTATATTACTAGTAAAAATGATCCTTCTCTGTTCACTAAGCATCACATTGGGTCCCTTATCATAGTTGCTGTTTATGTGGATGACATTTTGGTAGCTGGGGGTGATATCCCTGAGATTGAAGCTTTAAAGTGTTTCCTGGATGCTACTTTCAAGATTAAGGATTTGGGGCATGTTCATTACTTCCTGGGTTTAGAGGTTTCTCTTCTTCCTCAAGGATATGTAATGTGCCAACATAAATACACCAATGATCTCCTCAGGGATTTTCACTGTGACCATTTTACCCCTGTCTCTACCCCCCTTGATCTTACTGTCAAACTTGTTGCAGACATGGGGCAGCCATCTACTGACCCTAGTCTCTATCGGAGATTAATTGGGAAGCTCAATTTTCTACAGCACACACGCCCAGATATTTCATTCTCCGTTCAGCATTTAAGTCAATTTTTGCAAGCACCTCAAGTTCCTCACATGATGGCAGCCTTTCATGTTTTGAGGTACCTTATGAATGACCCTGCCCAAGGTATCTTGCTGTCTTCTTCTTCAGACTTCACTCTGTTGGGGTACTCTGACTCTGATTGGGCTGCTTACCCCATGACTAGGAGGTCAGTGACTGGATACTTTATCACCCTTGGGGGCAATCCTATTTCTTGGAAGAGCAAGAAGCAGCCCACTGTTTCCTTATCTTCTATAGAGGCCGAGTATAGGGCTCTTCGGAAGATCACTGCTGAAGTTGCTTGGCTTGTTCGTCTTCTTGCTGACATGGGATTGCAGATTCGCTTCCTCGTTCAGCTATTGTGTGACAACCAATCTCCTTTGCACATTGCTCAGAACCCCGTATTCCATGAGCGCACCAAGCACATTGAAATTGACTGTCATTATGTTCGTGATTTCTTTCTCAGTGGGCTTATTGCATTTCGCTCTATTTCCAGCTTTTACCAACATGCTGATATATTCACCAAGGCCCTGCCTGGACCTGCTCATCAGCGGCTCTTGTCCAAGCTTGGCGTGGTCTCCCCCTCCAGCTTGGGGGGGGGTGTTGGACTTTAGAATTAGCTAGCACATGTTAGCCCAATAGAAAATGTATTAAGTTCTGATTCATTTACCATTTAGTTTACCGAGCCCAATTCTGTATAGGCCCAATAGTATAGATAGTGTAGCCCAAAGGACAATAAGGACTTTTGGTCATTATTCATTCTGCAGTCATGAAATAAAACTCTCTCTCTCGTCTTTTACCTTTTGAATTCACTTCACAAATCTGTTGCGATCTTGTTCGTTTCTCGATTAACAACATTTGACGTATCAAATAAGGGTGTTAGTTCTGAAGTATTAAAAATCGAAAACCAAATTGCGCATCAAAGAGAGAACATAACCAAATGAACTTAGAATTTAGTTTCATAAGTCCCTATAGTTCAAAACGTTTTTATAAAACTAACGGAATTTTGTATTTTTAAACAAAGCACGTTTAGCCTAAATGGTGCATCAATTTTATAATTAGACTAATGTGGAAGTAGAAAACGTAATTGCGGTCCAAAACCTATCAACCGACTTTAGAATTAAACAAAACTTCGCTCAAATCTCTTATATCACTTATAAACTTATCCAAAGGATTGATTCATTAAACAGACTTCAAGCATGCAAACTGAGAGTTCCGGTTTTTAATTAGTAAAAGTGAACTCATAAGCTGAAAATGTTTAAATGACTTCCGAATTCAGTTTCATTCATGCCTGTAGCTCCTAAATGACCTTTTAGAGCTCTCGGATCTCAAGGCTCATCATTCTAATATTTTTACTCAGTTAGACAATATTTTTAATTCTTTATCGAAATGTTTCAACAAGAGATTTTTCATTCAAATTCATCCAAACGAATTTCGATTGACTTCAAATTTTACGGAAAGTCATAATTGGCAACTTGGAGCTATAAAATTTGTTAGTGTGCAAAATAGAGTTGTAGAATTGAAAACGACATGCCTGGTTATTTCAGCATAATAGTTTTTTGGTTGGAGATTCAGATTAGTTTTTATGACTTCATATTGTGTTGTGACTCTTAGTTAGTGAAATTATTTATCACAGTTAAATATGTTTTGGCTAATTAAGTTTATGTGGTATGACTTTGTATTGTATGCATTCCACTAATCTTGTTAAATTATCACAGTTTTTTATTGGCATGACTTGTGCTTTGTTCAATTATTCACAAAAAATTTGCCAGATTGACTTGACTTTGTATTATATATATTTTATATAAATAACTAAGTTGTTCACAAATCATTTTAGGTTAGCAAAATTTTGTATTTATTCAATCATTCAGAAAATCTGGCGTGATTGATATGACTTTTGTGCTTGTTCAATTTTTCACCATATTCCACCTATTGACGTGACATTATGTTATATGTATTTCACGCATCTTGTTCAAAATTTGCCCAGTTGGCAGGATTTTCTTGTGTTATTCAACAAGGTGTTTTTTTAAATTTGCATTTCATATTTCGGTGAATGCACACCTAAATGGCCTCAAATTTGAGATGAAACCTCCAAAACATCATACATATATTTTTAAGCTCTCATAAATCACGTTGGCTGCATATGAATTTGTGTTTGTTCAATTATATAAAAAAAAATTGCTGCATTGTGAGGACTTTGTGTTGCAATATTCTATCCATCTTTTTAACTTCATCGAAATCCCGCCCGATTGGCTTAATTTCTTTGTGTTGTTCAACATTATGTTAATTTGAATTTTAATTCCACTTTCGAGCAAAACCACCCAAAATCTGATTAGAGAATCTCAAATTTATAAAAAAGCATCCAAAATTGATACAAACAATCTTAAATCACCAATTTAATCAAGCAACACTACATCAAGAAAAACTATTTTATCTCTCAATACTTTTAAAGGACCGACAATGGAGTTATAAGATTCTTCAAGCAAATCACTAAATCATTGTTTGGAATAAAGAGTCAAGAACCAACAATCAATAGTTGTACAATTACTACAATAGAACAACTACTTCGATTTTCCACCCACATATAAGAATTTCAAGCTTAAACTGAAAAACTATGGTGTTTTTGGTGAAAGTCACTCAAACCGTGAATTATTCGATGACTTTGAAATATCAATCATGAATCTTTCGCAGTTGTGACCTTTAGTTATAATTAATGTGATATATTAAAATTTGTAAAAATTGCAGAAGAAGAAGAAGAGTGGAAGAGTGAAAATCACTCTACTTTATATAAAACAAATGATGTCGATTTTTTTTTTAAATGAAAGACGTTTATTTAATTTCTTAAATGCCAGCAGCGAGAAAGGACAAATGGTGCAAAGTCTTGCTCGCAAGACAAAATACAGAAGTTACTCTTTAGATGATTGAATTTTACCTTTAGCATCAGTCGCACATTGAGATGATGAACTAGATTTTAATTTAAGAATTTGCTTAGAAGTTAAACTACTACATTTTGCTTTGCTGTGATTATAAAACTTTAATTGAACATCAAGTATAGAATGCATGTTAACTTAATTATTTTAACATTTATTTTGCTAAAATAAGAGATACATGGCATTCATTTATATACACACATACTTTCAACCGACTAGTACTCCATCAACATATTAGACGTTGGTGCAGAAAATGTATGCTACAACAAGATCAAGGAAGTAATTTTTTATTGAGATACTATCTCTCTAATTTATATGATAAAGTTTAAATGTACACAAAGTCGAAGAGTAAACTAAAAAATTAAGCATAGTTTAGTTTGTGAAAAAGTTATATCGAGATTATAATTCTGAAATTATAATATGTTGATTAAATAATGATATCATGATTTAGTTGATATACTTTACATGTTGATTTATTTGACTAAAAATGTGATTTACAAAATACTAAAATATAAAACATGTGTTGGGTTTAAACTACATAAACTTAGATATAAACTTTTACTTCTAAATATAACCTTAACTTTGAGAATTAAGCTTTGGAAAAAAAGGGGGTAAATGTATATGCCATTTTGGTGTTAATTCCGAACTACTATTCCTTTGATTGTTCTCCTCTGTGGAGTATAGTATAAAAATTACTGTATATCACAGCGGTGGTATATAAAATCGTAGGATCTGGAATAAATAATCCTGCCATTAAAATCCCTTATATCATGAACCAAACGACTCTTAGACTTTTAAAATTTTTCGTATTAAATATGTTACTCTATAATATTTGTGTGACTAGTGTGACTATAAAAGCTTGTCAATGAAATTAGTAAAATGATAAATTTAAAATAAATTAATTCTATTTTTAAACTATTATATTTCTTTTATTTCAATTTATGTGACATAGTTTGACTATACGTAATTTAAAAAATGCTTTTGAAATGTGTGGTTTAAAAAAATTATAGAAACTTGTGTGGTTATGAATCATCTAATAAAGTAAAATTATTACTAAATTTATAAAGTGATCATTCTTTTAGAGACGGACCAAAAAAAAAAACGTGCTTACATAAATTGAGATAGATGGATTTTTTGAATAAACATAAAAAAAAAAAAAAAAAAACCGTTATACATTACCGCCTACGTGTCACCATAAAAATGCAAAATTCATGCGACTAATATTATTGCATCAATGATAGCATTGGAATAATATATCTTTAATTTTATCTCCCAAATTCCTTTTTAGCGTCTTAATTTTCCTTTAGTATATTCGTCACTTTGTGTGTCATAACTTGAATTTTACAGAATTTAAAAAATAAATAAAATTTTTTGAAATTTATAGTATAAAATATAACCTAAATTTTTACATAGTTGTAAATCATTTCAATACGTATAAGTAGTAATTGTAAAATTACCAAATTTAGAGTGCTACTTTTCAATTAGAAACGGAAATATTCCCTCCTAGAGTGAAATAAGAAGTACTATATTTCTTCCGAAAGGAGAAACAAGCAATCAAAACGATACTCGGATCGGAAGACTAAACCATGTGTATCCCTCCAACTAATTGTGTTAAGTAGTGAAAAATACAAGGTCCATGCAAATACAAACAGAAAGGAAGTGACTTGTTCTACAGAAACCATTCGCCACATTACCGCAAATGCTCTTGTTATGTGTAAAGCAAGTAAGGCTTTCATCCATGCAAACAAGTACGTGTCAAACCTTAATCTTTCTTCTCTTCCTATATATTCCACCGTTCTGTACATCACTTCTCATCAGCACAAAAAGTAGTAATTGTAGTGAAGGAAAAACTTAAAATGGCTTCAAACTCCTCTCTCCTCTGTCTTAGCTTTTGTTTCCTCTTTCTTTTCCATAGTAGCTTTGCTCAGTTCTTTGGGCAGGGGCAGCAGCAGAGCTGGCAGAGGCTTCAACAGCAGCAGCAACACCGTGCAGTGAGGTCTAAAACTGAATGCCAGATTGAGCGTTTGAATGCTCAAGAACCCACCCGCAGATTCGAGTCTGAGGCTGGAGTCACTGAGTTCTGGGATGCTACCCAAGAGCAATTCGAGTGTGCTGGAGTTCAAGCTGTTCGTCATGAAATTCGCCGAAATGGGCTTTTGCTTCCTTACTATAGCAACACCCCCCAGCTCATTTACATTATTCAAGGCTAGTTTCTGCTCTTTTTCTTTCTCTAAGTTTATATATATTGTGTTTCATTTTAACACGTTTTATACTTATGACAATTTTTAAATGGTTGAAGTATTTAATATACCAAGGCATGACTTCGGTCATATGCCAAAAGTACTTTTCCAACTTAGTGCTTATGTACATTTTTGTACCTATAAAAGCCTTCTATTAAAGGCAAAATTGGAAGTACAAAACGTTATACAAATACTCCCTCCATTTCATAAAGATTGTCATGTTTCGGATATCGAGAGTCAAACGAGTTTATCTTTGACCATAATATTTTCATATGTCTTTCAAATAATTTGAATTATTAATTATTGTGACTTATAGTACTTTTTATGTAGTTTCCAAATATATAAATATCATTCGAAAAAATTTAAAAATTATATGTTTAAATTTACGGTCAAAATGAACTCGTTTGACTCTCGAAATCCGAAACATGACAATCTTTTTGGAACAGAGGGAGTAATTTTTTCTTGGAAAAAAGTTAAAACATTTGGAATACTAAAAGGCATCCCTTTTCCTTCTGAAGTCTCATAAAATGATATCTCTGAACTAAAATTTTTAAATCAGAATTCACTTCATTTTAATGCGGCTGATCATATTTTGGGGTATTTAATTCGATGAATGCAGGGAGTGGAGTTCATTCGACTGTGTTTCCGGGGTGTGCTGAGACATTTGAAACAGACCAATCACAATCCAGGACTAGGGGAGAAAGAGGCCAAGGACAGAGATTCTTTGATCGTCACCAGAAAGTTAGACGTTTCCGAGCTGGTGATATTCTTGCTCTTCCAGCTGGTGTTACTCACTGGACATACAATGATGGTGAAGAACCAATAATCTGTGTCTCACTTATTGACACTTCCAACCACGCCAATCAACTTGATCTCACCTTCAGGGTAAATCTATATTAAATCCTCTTATTACTCCAGACTAAGTTAATACTAAGTTTAAATGAAACTAAAGCAAAAGACTTAACTATTTGGTACAAGGACCTTCAGGTGACGTTTGGTTTGAGGGATTGGGTATATTAATCCATGTATTAAATTTAATCCCTTGTTTGGTTTGTATTTTGAAAGAGGTATAACTAATGCATGTATTAAATAATACACCAATTGGTGTATTATTTTATCCCTCCACCAAGGTGGTATAACTAATACATGTATTAGTTATACATGGATAAAGGAACAAAAGGACAACAATATCCTTCTCATTTCCCTAGAAGCCAATAAAAGTCAATCATTAAAGGATATAATTGTAAATTCATTACTTTTTAGTTTAAAAATAAATCAAATATATTAAATGATAACTTTTATCTCCAATGAACCAAACACTGCATAAAATTTAATCCCCATATTATTAATCCCTGCAATATTAATCCATGTATTATTAATCCATGTATTACAATCCATGTATAACTAGTGCATCAAACCAAACGACCCCTGAGAGTACTATTTAGTAATATGTTTTAGACAAGGAGATCACCCCTTAATCATTGCCTAATAAAATTGCAGAAATTCTTTCTAGCCGGAAATCCTCAACGCGGTGTGCAACAACAATATTTGGGAAGACAACAAGAGGGAGCCAGCCAAGCTGGAAGAAGAGGTGAACAAGAGAGAGGAGGCAACATCTTAAGTGGCTTCGACACTGAGCTTTTGTCTGAGGCATTCAATGTTGATTCTGAATTACTAAGGAGACTACAGGAACAGACTCCTGAAAGGGGAATTATTGTCCGAGCAGAGAACCTTCGTCTTGTCCTGCCAGAAGAATCTCAAGAAGAAGAACAAGAATGGCAGCAAGGTAGAGAAAGACATTACAATGGCTTGGAGGAAACTTTCTGCACAATGAAGTTGAGGGAAAACATTGGACATCCTACTAGATCTGACATATACAATCCACGTGGCGGCCGCATTAGTACCGTCAATGGTTTGACCCTCCCAGTCCTTAACTATCTCCAACTCAGTGCTGAGAGAGTAACTCTCTACCGGGTAAATTACTAGTCCTCTTTACCCAACAAAGTTTAGCTAAAGTATTTTATGATTATTTAGATTGACAGTCAAATCTAGTATATATGGTATGTTAAAAGGTCTATTGAATGAGAAACTTCAAATCCTAGGTTCATCTATAGTCAACATGGATTATAATTTGAAAAAAAATGGCATCTATTTTAACTTGTTAAACTATTTTAATTGTATTTTATACAATGAATGTGTATGAGTTAAATTGTTAGTACATTTTTCATTTTTGGGTATCATTGACATTTGACAAGTGGTTCATCTACTATGAATGTGTGACATTTTGCTGCATGCATGTTTTGCAGAATGCTATAGTGGCACCACACTGGAACATGAATGCCCACGCAGTCATATATATCATCAGAGGAAGTGGCAGAATTCAGGTGGTCGGAAACGCTGGAAGATCTGTGTTTAACGAAGAGGTGAGGCAGGGTCAGCTACTTGTTGTGCCTCAGAACTTTGCCGTGGTTAAGAGGGCAGGCGAACAAGGACTCGAGTTCATCACCTTCAAGACCAACGACAATGCCATGATCAGCCCACTAGCCGGGAGGTTGTCCGCCATCAGAGCCATGCCGGAGGAAGTGCTGATGAACTCGTACCAGATTTCCAGGCAGGACGCTAGGAGCTTGAAGTATAACAGGGATGAGTTGAATGTTTTTGGACCAGGAACTAGATCTAGCAGGCAATATGGTGCCTAAGATGTGCACTGTAACTTAATGTAAAATGTCTCAAATCCTATCTTGATTCTGTGTTTCGTACGTGTTAGGATTTGTATGCTGAGAGAATAAAAATGCCTGTAGAATCTGGCTTTCAGTACTTGTAAGGCGGGAATTCTGGCGTTTAATCAAGAGTTAATAAAAATGTACTGACTTTTTAATATTCTTCTTGCGGTCTTATTATAGTCAACTACTTTTCTTTTTCGTTTTCCACTTCAACTTTTTCTTCTTGGGTTTATATTTTCTTTTAGGGAGATTAACAAATATATACCATTCTAATACCAAAATTACAAAAAATACCAACATTATTCCATTTTACAAAAAATACCAACATTTTTTTACACATTATACACAAAATCAACAAAACTAATAAATTAGGGTTCCTCCTTCTTCCTACTGCCCCCCCCCCCCACTGCTACCACCCCAGGCTAGTCATTGCCGGCCGCCGCCGCCTGCCGCCGCCGGCCATCCATCGAAACTTTTTTTTTTTTTTTTTTTGGATGTAAAAGATGGAAAACACTAAATACACATATATACATTTTTTTTTAATAACAATTTCTAAATGCATTTAAACAAAATATACATACACATACACAAAAAAATATGTTATACATACACTAAACACTCACATACATACACGGATCTACAGATCTATGAATTATACATACAAATTTATGTGAGCCAAGCTTGGACTTACATACACACACATAAAACATACAAAAATATGCAATATATACTCAGAAATACACATTCATACAATGATATACACATACATACACTCTGCACTTGTAAAGATATTCATATACATACATATACATACACCTGCGCAAAACAAACATACACTTGCTTCCACCTTCAAACAACCACCAACAATCACCAACAACCACCCCAAACATACACATACACGAGCATACAAAAGTATACACGAATCTAAACAAAATAATAAGAAACAAAAAAAGAAGAAGGAGAAGAAGCAGATCGGAGCTATGCTCCTATTACTATCTCTGGTCTCTGTTTATCCTCTTTGGATCTCATCTTTCAAGTAAAATGAAATTGTTGCAATTTATAAGAGTGCCAACTCTTTTACTTAGAAATTGTTGCAATTTATTCCATGGCCGTAAGAGCAACGACGGAGGTCACTATTACAGAGGCAGGGGGAGGGGGGTGACGGCGGGTGGGTGGGGTGGGGGAGGGGGGTGACGGCGGGAGGGTGGGGTGGGTGGAGGAGAGGAGAGAAAGAGAGAGAGAGAAATTAGGGTTTTTGGTAAAGAGGGAAGAAAGGAAAATGAAAAAATTGTATATTTTGTAAAATGTCAAAAAGTATTGGTATTTAGGGTAATTATTTAAAAATATCGGTATTTTCTGTAATTAAATGGTTTAGTGTGTCAATTAGCGTAAAAATGTCTTTCTTTTATATGCAAACTTGTGTTAAAAATCTAATTTGCCCACTCTTCCCAAACTGAATATATACCGTCCATAATTGGCGATAGTCTTTAACTCAATCAATTTTAGAAGGACGTTTACATAAATATACAAGCTAAACATTAAATTATATAAAATATCTAAGTCACTTTACAAAACATATCAATGCCCTTTTACACACACTACAACATATCAATGCATTTTTACACCCTAAACGTGTAAGTTCTAACAAATCACACAAAATACAATAATAATAGTACTATTTTGTGATTTTAATTAGAACTTACACAAAATACAATAATAATAGTACTATTTTGTGATTTTAATTCTATTTTATTTGTCGCTAATATTTTCTAATTTTAATTCTATCTTATTCGGTCACCGACGATTGGACTTTATTTATTTTTGGGGATAAACATACAACATACACTTTTCATACTTGAAACTAGTGGATTTGATCTTGAAGAATAATGCAAGAACACAAAGGTCACAGAACTATCATTTTCGTTTCACTAGTCTATTATACAACTACATGTAGATTACATGAATTGAATCAAAATATTCACAGTCTAAAATCATTACTTATACAGACGTTTGTTCCTGCTAATTTCGATGAAGTACAATGAAAACTCACTCAGGAATTATGGAATTGAGAGAAGAAGGAAGAAGCATGAAGAAACTGTTTATTATCATTAGGAAAAAGTATTTCTTCAGTAAAAGGAACGGTTCCTTTTTATTAGTAGTCAGACAACGTTTAAGTTTCTCTTTTAAACATTGTGTTTTTCCTTTTCCTCATTATTTAATAATAATAATAATAATCCCTCCGTTCCAATTTATGTGGCAGCATTTTCTTTTTAGTCTGTTTCAAAAAGAATGTCAGTATTCTAAATTTGGTAACAATCTTGCTTCAAAATTACAGTTTTGTCATTAATGAAACGATTTACAACCACACAAACATCTATGTCTCATTTTAGAACACAAGTTTTAAAAGTCTCCCTTTATTTCTTAAACTCTGTGCCGAGTCAAACTATGACACATAAAATGAAACGGATGGAGTAATATTATAACTAATATATATTTAATAACAACTTATTATTTTGGAATAGATCCGGGTTGACCCACATGGATGACCTGGTCGAATTTTCTTCATCTCCCACTCACACATAGTGGGTCAACCTTCATTCCAAGTCTGTAATTTTCATACATTACGACTAGACCGTTTGACCAGTACATACTACGAGAGCACATTGCTCTACATCTGTTAGGAATATATAGCATCTCGATTAACGGAGTCTTGGAGTAGACTAAAGTATGCAGTACCCTAGATTATTTATCACATTCATCTCTCTCACAATCTCTTTGTATTAATTTGAGTTCATCATTATGTTTTGTCGCAAAGACAAAAATAAAAGCTGTCAATGAACACAATTAATGTAATAATAGTCAATGATCTTCCTCATCTCGGGATTCTCTTAATCTCAAATCAATATATTTTTCTAGAAATGTCCCGCCAGATTGAATCATCAATGACCTCTTTGCAACACCCTAAGATAGCAAACACCAAATTGAATCTCGAGAAACTAGTCAAAGCCATGAGGGAACTATAGGAAAAATTACTTGCAATTTTCAAGGCTTCACATAATAGCTAGTAGAGATTATAACTTATACCGCTATAGGGCCACCTTATGCATACGTGGTATGATTCACATATCACAGTATTAATTCATTTTCTGGAGCGTATTTCTGTTCAAAAAATTAAATACTGTGCAGATGATAGTTCAGACAACCTATGTCTAACTTTGAGTTTCCAAATCTACTCGTTTAATTTTCTATCAACAAAACTCATATCTGGCATTTGAGACAGACTATCACTTTTAATCAAGTTGATTAACCATTAAATAAAAGATATTTATATTATAAACTCTTAGCTCTCTATTCTTATCACTTCTAATAATAATAAGTTTATAATTGTCTCATCTCTATAAGTCACTTAGGTAATAGAGGTGATTTCTTGTGTGAATAGGCCAATCTTTTCTCTGTCCGACATATTTCTTATACTCACATTTATTTTCTAAACATAAAATTAACAATTATATGTATATGAACCAGCAAGAATGGAAAATTAGGCTTCAACTATCATTAACTTCATGAATGTAGTTTTTATATGAACATGAATTGGGAAAAATAAAATAAGTAAAATAAATTAGCACCTAAGCAACCCCAACGACTTTACATATCTCTCATCAGAATCACATGCTATGAGTTTCATTAAGGGATCTGCTACCATGTGATGCGTAGATATGTATTTCACATTCACTTCTTTATGTACGACAAAGTCTCTAACAAAATTTTATTTAATATCAATATGGTTTATCTTCCCATGGTACTTGGGATCCTTTCTGTAGGATATTGCGGCTTCACTATCACAATTGATGGTTACTGGTTCAACAACATTGTCATACATACCCAAGTGTACCAGAAAACGTTTAAGACATATAGCTTCTTACACAACAGTTGAAAGTGCTACAAATTCAGCTTCCATTGTAGATAAGGCAATGCATGATTGTTTCTTGTTGCTCCATGATATGGCGCCATTGTTCAGCTAAATACATATCCAGAGGTTGATTTTCTCTCATCTAAATTTCCTCCCCAATCAGCATCAGTGTAGCCTCTTAGTTGCAGATCATCACCTTAGTAACACAAGGAGTAGCATACCGTGCTTTTAAGATACCGTAGTATTCTTTTAAGTGCTTTCCAGTGTTGTTGTCCTGTGTTAGACTGATACCTGCTAACTAACCCATCTGCATAACAAATATCTGGTCTAGTATACATCATAGAGTACATGACACGACCGATTACATTGGCATAAGGAACCCATCTCATTTGTTCCATCTTTGAGATGGAGTCTGAGGACACATCCTTCGACTTAAAGCTTAAACCTTAGAAACTAGAGTGTTTATGGGTCTGTGATGTTGGGCATATTTTATGTGTAGTTAATATTAATTCTCCATCAAAATTAATTGTTCTCAATTGAATTTGTGTTAATGATACCCAACATTCGCTAATAATGAATTTTAAACTGATTGATGATTTTTTCAATGGTTTAGGTGTATTGTGGAATGAAATGGCATAAAAGGAGTGCACAAAATAAAGCTGCACGGGTTGTTGGTAATGCAACCGTTAAGCTAAGGAAAGGACGAAGCAGAAACAAAGGAAAAAGTGAACCCAATCCTAATGGCACAAGGCTAACGGGAAACAATATACTAATAGGAAGCCAAGCTCAAAAGTGACAATCCTAATTAAAATTGGAGAGTGCTACTTTAAATCCTATATAAAGGGAATCACGTTTAGAACGTTTGCACACAAGGAGCTAGAGAGAAACGCAGCACAACACTGGAGTACTTTGATACGAGTTTTTCTTTTTCTTCTCTTTTTCTTTAATTCTAGTTTGTTAGTTCTAGAGTTGTGGGATTCTCCATCTATGTTGAATTTCTTATGTTAATTTGATTTTATTAGTTTATCATATGGGGTATTTACTAAATCCTGCTCTTAATTATTTAATTGCTTGATCACCAATTAAATATTGTTTATGAATCTTGAATTGAACTTGGAAAAGTGAATTCTTGATTGAAATAAGATTTAATAGAGCTTGTTCTTGAATTCTAGGCATCGGGGAATGGATTCGCGGATGAGGATAGGAATATACCTACTCACCTTGCTTAATCACTTTTATAGGAATTATTTATGTGTTATTGTTAACTTCTGATTCCATAGGAATATAGGCGTTAGATTAACTTGAATAGGCGAGGAAGATATCGGAAGAGTCTTGTGAGCAATATGAACCCTGTCGATTAGTAACCTAGATAAATTAATTAGTCAAATTAACGGAAGAATTCAACAGGATTGGTGGATTTTCCATAATCCTGAAATATTATATCTTTTTGAATCCACCCTCTTGTATTTAATTTTGTTAATTAATTCTTTAGTATTATTAATTAATTTTAATTAGATTAATTCTTGAAACTATTGAAATCTTCTTGTTTAGATGATTAGGAATTGTTTGATATAGTTAATAGTTAAGCACAAGTCTCTATGGGACGATACTTGATCTTATCACTTCATTACTTGTCGAGCACGTATACTTGCGTGTGCATTTGGGAGCAACAAGTTTTTGGCACCGTTGTCGGGGACTTAGAATTAGCTATTTTTCTGGATTAGACTTTTACTTTTTATCTATTCAAGTTTTTCTTATTTATTTAGTTTTTATTTTAGTCTATTTTAGTATTACGGTAATTTTGTTAACATGGCATCTTTTAATGAAAATTGGTCGAACGATGGTTGCTCAAATTTTGATGATCTCTGTTTACTTTATGGAGGAACCCACTTGTGGAAAAATTGTCCAACTCTTTCGACCCTACGAGACTAGTTATGTAAATTTTCTACGACCTTTAATTGGAACTTTTTGCAATTTTTGTGGTGGTTGGTGGAATAATTTTCCTAAATATCAAACTCTTTTCCCCAATAATTTTTGTGATGATTATAATGGTGTTTATGAGTTTGACAGGAGCGATACAGTGCAGGTTGTGAGCCAAACTTGGTTTAACGATCAAACTCAACTGTTAGAAGCATATGGGGATTTCAGGAGTGAACTTACAAATATGACGAGTCAGTTTATGGAAGAAAAAGTGGAGCTCGGACAAGAGATTGACCAATTTGTCTTGGTTGTTCATGACTTGGAGGCGAATTTGAATAATATAATTGAGGCGTGTAAGGCCCAATTACCAATTGTCGTGGATAGTAGATTTGAGATATAAGAATGGCTTTGAAAACAATTTTAGGAGCACAAAGTGAAATTCCAACCACTCAAGTACTAGTTGATGATGCTGAGGTTGAAAAATTAGCACTAGAGTCAAGGGAAGAAGAGGACAATATCATTATTGAAGACTCTAGTGTGTGCAAAAGTGAGGGTGCCGAAAGTGATACAATCTTAGAGTTGCAGTGCATTAAACCTCATTCCATTCATTTTCCGACATTGTGTTTGGATGGTGATATAGGAATCGCTCCATCCGAGCTAGTAGATGAGTCGAGGGAGGAGGAACAAGGAGCTTATATTTTAATGCTTGTGATGGCAAGGAGACAAAACGACATCCCTCATTTAAAAGCCAAGACGTGCAAGATGCAAACATCTAGTGTTTGGTTGTTTGGTTTTATACCACCACCTCGAGACCACAGCTGTATGCTTGAAGCCAATTTTGGGATTCAATTCATAAGTTCAAAGTGGAGGAAAAAATAGTAAATTTGTTCACGTCGCGTTGCGACGTTAAATCAAGCGCTTCTTGGGAGGCAACCCAAATTTTATTGCTTTTAGTTTTAGTTTTTATTAATTTTAGAAAAAATTGAAAAAAAAAAATAGGAAAACGAAAAAAATTAAAAGAACAAGAACTAATTATGTACTGACGTGGTTTTTTTTAGTATGCATATTGGCAGAAACTTTGAGCAAGGACTAAAGGAGGAGAAGATCATTGACCCATTAAGAAGAAAATAAGATTTGCATGACTAATGGAAATTGGACATCCCAGGAAGAATAGTCTGTGGTGCCTCACGCATGGGCCTGTGTTGGATATAGTTTCTATAAAAAATCAAGCGGTGTGTTAATTCCATCGTGCCTGCTCTGTTCTGAAAATTTGGGTGGCAATATATGCAGACTGTCGCACGGCTAACTGTCTTCCCTGTTGCAACACCTTCAACTGAGGCTCCTCCGTCGGCTATATAAGGGGAGTTTCTTAGCATCATATTTGCTATTGTTATTTATATGCGTGCATTGAGGACATTGCACAATTTTAGTGTGGGGTGGGGAAATTTTCTAGTTTTGTTGTATAACTATTTAGTGTCGTTTTCTATTGCATCAGTTGACATCGTTTAGTTTAGCTTATATTTATTAAAAAAATAGAATACAAGAAAAATGACAAAAAAATAATTTATTTATTTTAGTTAATATTTTCTTAGTTTCTTTAGTTGTGGATAGAGTAGGTAATAATCTCCCGTGGTTTTTCTTTGGGCATTGGTTCTTTTCCATAGGATGTAAACTTGAACCGGGTACTTTTTATTTTTTTAGATAGTTTTTAGTTCGTTGTAGTATTAGAGGGAAGAAAGAAAAACTCGGGTTTGGAGTCTTGGTGGCTTGTGACCTTTTTGATGCTCGCATATTTAGACCTGAGCATGTGGATTAAATGCCTTCCTTGTGAGATTTTGAAATAAATTGTGCCAAGAAAAAAATAAATAGTCCGCTCTTGACACTTAGGTTCAGTTTCTTGACTCTTGTGTGCTAAGTGTTTTATGCGTTTTTCTTCGAGCCTGTTTAACTGCTTTGATTGAGAGTCCAAATTGATCCATCTTGAGTGAGTCATGTGTCATTGTGTGAGTGAGGTTCTAGTTTCGTTGTTGAACCCTCCCAAAAATGCACACAAGTGTGCACCGGGATTTGATTTCAACAAAATGGGACTCCAAAGGGTTTCTTTGGAGTCGCCACCTAATTTAAGGATTATTAGGAACCTAAGTTAACTAAAGAGTGAAATTTTATTTCTTTATTTAAAGGAAATTAAATTAAAATCAGAGATTCGTAGGTAAGCGGTTCTATTAAATTCGAAAGAAGGTCCTTATTACGGGAGCACTTTCGAAAATCTGCTAAAAGCGGTTAATCCGGCGATTTTCACGAATTTTACTTGAAATTTGGTTTGGGATAAATTTTAAATAAAATAAATAGATAATGAATAATATAAAGAAGATAAAATTGATTATGACAATACTTGAACAAAATTTAAGATTAATTAAATGAATAATGAGATAAGGGTTGATTGATTGATTAAATAAATAAGGGCTAAATAAGATTAAGTAAATAAATTTAACAAATGATTGGATAAAGAATAATAATTGATTGATTAACTAATTAGATAAATAAATAAATAGATAAATGACTTAATTGGATAAATAAATATTTATATGCTTTCAATTAGATAAGGGATGAACGACAATAATTAACTAATTAAATAAATAAATATAATTTATTAAACAAATAAATAATTAATTAGAATTAAATAAATCAATAAAATAATAAATAAATACCACTTAAATAATTTAATAAATAAATAAATAAATAAATAAGTAAGTAAGTAAATAATTATAATTGATTAGGCAGATAAATGATTAATTAAAATTAAACAAATAAATTAATAATAAATGCTACTTAATTAATGAATAAATAAATAAATTAACAAATGGATAAATAATTAACCTAAATATAAATAAAGGATAAATAGGTATAATTTTAATTTTATTTCTTTTGCACTCGATAATTAACTAAAGATTCCTATTATCTTAAATTAATTGGTGAGTCCCAAAGAGACGGGATATGCAATTTATAAACAATCTTAGACAAACAATAAGAAAACAATTTCAATTAAAGCGACTAACCTACCAGGCTTCTAATCATACAAAATCCTAATTCAGTTTACGAGGTCCTAAAACATGCTTTCTAAAGGGGACAGGAGAGAAGGAGTTTTAGAAAGTAGAACCCGGGATAGTCAATGCGAGCCCTGTATTTCACAAGGCTTTTCATTTATTCATTTCTTTTTGTTTTACATTTTCGGGGATATCAAGTCCCAAAAATACGGAGCGGTTCAAGTAACTTCGGATGCACGTAGACATCCCCGTTTGTGAGTTTTTATTTCAAACTCGTTCCCATGCAAACAGTAAAAAAAAAAGCAGTTAGTAATCATTCGACCAAACATTGATAGAAACAGTTAAAGAACGTACATCCAATGGAAGTAATGAACAGGGTAACAGGACCCATTTTCAGCCTCAAGTAACAGAAGAATGTGCAGACAATGATTGTAATAGCTAGCCTCAGGACTCCCTCTAATATGCAAACAATAGTGGGTTCATCATTTTAACAAACTGTAGTATTATACTCTTTAATAGACAACCAGGGAGGAAACTAAGCTAACGCAAAACAGGAACCAGAACTGACTTAATTTCTTAACATCCTCACGAACCTCTAAAACACCTATTTACACCTGACCAATTACCCAGAAATACTCCATCTGCAAACTCACAGCCTATTAGCCAAACAAACAAACCATAGCAGACCCTTCACTAAAACTGCACACATACAAGCCCTCTACTGCATCCACACAAGCAAAACAAACTTATAGAACACCCCAGCTACCCTAAACAATCTGCACACCAGGCCAGGCTACATGAATCACCTTTGAACTAGTCTGTGCACCACATAAGCCACCAGAACACACCCTTTAAAACTCACAGAGCTGCTACTAAGACCCTCCTGCTATAATTTCACAAATTAGCTCCAGAAGCAACCTCTATGCATCTACATGACCAAGCCAATCCTAATGAGAAAACTGGACAAAGCTTCAAGCACCCCGACCCTTATTCTACCATTACCAGACTTGCAGACAAACTGATGCAAGCTAAGAACCTTTTTCAGCAGCTTCAAGCAACAAAGACAGGCTTAACCAAGTCCACATACACACACTTGGACTTCCCCTTCTCCTAATCCCTTCTACCACAGCTCCCTGAGCTACTCCAACTACCCTCTCCTGAAACAACCAAACATACACCTGCCTGCCCCTTCAAATTTTTTATACTTCTTACACCAGAAACAATCAACTCAAGAAACAGATACATCCCACACAACAATTGATCTATTGCTTAGGCTTATTTATATAGCAAACATACCAATAGTGAAATATAAGAAATGCAGAAATTTCTAAAAGAGAATAAAACTTAAGTAATTTCTAAAAAAAAAAGGAACTTTAAGAAGCTGACTATATAACCTTAAACTAGAGGACCAAGCTGCAAGTTATGATTTCATTCAGTAATTTTATTAAGTAGACCTTTTTAAAGTATAGGGTGTATAGAAAAATCATGATATTATTTCAAAACAGGAAAACAATCTCTGCCAGATCACCCTTAAATACTTACACAAACTAAGCAAAACCTGCCCTGAACCCTATACCTTCTCCTCATCAACCTCTGCTAACACCTAACACCCAGAACTGCCTCTGCGTACACACTCACACTTCTGAACAGCCAGCAACTCCATCAGGTTTCCCCATTCCACAGGAACTACCCTGAATTTCCAGAACCTCTGCTGAACCATGCAGGACCAGAAACAATCCCTGAACCACCTACAACAAATACCAGACCACTCTACTAAACCCCTGCAAGCAACCAGAAACAAACTTCCAGAAACAATCTTGCAAACAAACTCAATAACATGCACCCCTTTTCACTTCACTTACACCCATACCAATCCAGAAACAAACTAGATAATTATCAGATTTCATGAATGCTACAATGCCATCAGGGCAACACCATAAAGATCCTATTGATCTTATCTCAACACAACACCTCACTGGTCCTTAGTTCCATACAGAAACCTCACAGATACTGGGTGTTGACAAGGCTTCACTGACCTTGTTTTAAAGCTGCCTCACTGATCCTTGGCTTTGGACAAGCCTCACAGGTCCTAGGTGCAACTAGACCTCACTGGTCTTTCAAAAGGGAACCCCACTGACCTTTAAAAGATTCAGGGGCTTCAATCCCTAGTATGTCACATGCATACTAAGAAAAAGAAATACCAGCAACCACCCTGAAACTCCCTAGACAGACCCTCACTCTCACATATACCTGCATTCAAACCAATCAGATTCCAATGCACAGAACCCATCCTAAGCTCACACACAAACAATAGAACAAACACATATACAGATGAACATACACACGGAGATCTATACCTGCACATGCTCACACAGAAAAAGCTAACACATTCATGCCCATGCTGCTATAAACAGAACAGACCTGACCTAACTTTGATCAAAACAGGAAACACAGTTTCATCACAGCTTCTAATGATTCACAGAATCCAGAATATGCAACCAACATTCTTTAATCATTGATTTTAGTTCAGTTGTGAGTATTAACATTTCATATGCAGGCAAAGATCTAAACTTTATTTAAATGAAAATTCTAAAGTACTTTATATAGTATGCCTTTCATGTTCGGATCAAGTTCCAAGTTTTAATAATCATGTAACTAGTATACCTATTGAACCAATTTTTCCGTTCAAGACTTGAAATTTACATTAACCCTCATGTTAAAACACTTCACGACAGAAACATCTCAAGAAAGAACATTTTACATGAACTTTATCTCAAACATGAATGTGATCATGAACACTACCACACATCGGAAACTAAACATCTACATAAAAA
This sequence comes from Petunia secreta, assembly GCA_029990175.1. NCBI lineage: Eukaryota > Viridiplantae > Streptophyta > Magnoliopsida > Solanales > Solanaceae > Petunia > Petunia secreta. The sequence goes on from JARKIP010000159.1 coordinate 933,759, forward strand.
TTAAAACATGGATTCAGAATCAAGAAGAACAGGTATAATGAAGAAATGTTACCTTTTGCGGAGCAGTGAACGAGACGAGAGTCCGAAGCAAACGCGACTCGACTAAACGCGAAGACGAGGTTGACGACTCGAAAGGCGAAGCGACGATACAAATAACGAAGCGATAGCACAAGACAAAAATGCAGAAACAGTAGCAACCCTTCTTGAACTTAAAAGAAAACTGAAGCAAAATTTTAAAGTTTGGATGCTGCCGTTTTAAAATGGTCAAAACTTCCAGCCCCTAAAAAAAATGAGCAAAAGGATGAATTTATACCTGTTCGCTAGGGTTTGCTTTCCCTCTTTTTTCCCATTCAAATTACGCCTAAACTAGACATTTTACTTGAAAGATAAGGGTCTAAATTGTCAATCCCTAAAAGATTGTACAATTTTGATTCTTATCTTCAAGAAAATATCCGTTGGGAAGTAAATTGAATGTTTCAGATCCATTCGTACATGAATCAACGCCTAGGATAGCTCCAGCGATGCCTTGTACGGAGGAAGAAGACAAGAAACTAAAGGAATGTCGTTTTGAGTGATAATCTGTGCGTTTTGGAATATTTGAATGAGAATCGGGCGGGTTCTAATTTGTGGAATCGGGCTAGGGGAAGATCGGGTATGGGAAATGTACTGATTTTGATATTTTGGGGGTATTGTGTATAATGTATAATAGTTTGCGCACATAAGACAAAATTTAGGCTATGTCTCGCATTTTTAGCCCTTTTTTTAATTAAAATTAATCAATTCACTTCCAGTTTTCAAAAATTAAACTTATTAAAATAATTAGACATCGGACAAGCATTTTGGGACAAAATTGGGTGTCAACAGCTGCCCCTCTTTACCCGGAAAAGGATGAAAGAGTTTTCTGGGTAAAGAAGTTGACAAAAAACCAATTTTGTCATGATAAAGTCAAAGACTTCGATTCCAAGGACCAAAGTGCGAAGCTTATGGATATGGCCGAACTCCGATTTTCAAGTTGCCTACATATCTCGGGCTGAAAGAGAATCAGGCCATATGTAGTTCAATGACACTTAGATACGAAAAATCGCACGATTGATAGAAAAGGACGCACGAATTTGAAAGAATTCAAACTGACTCCCAATCCGAAAGCAAAAGATTAGGATAGAATTTGCTTGTTCGAGTGCGATTCTTCAGATCCTCGTTGACGAGTCTAGCTCATATCAACAATTTCCCCAGTTCACTGCTAAGAAAGAGTTCCACGTTATGCTCCAAATGCTGCTGCGGTATTGCCAAAATTCTGTAAAGACTTAACAAACGGTAAGCGAGCAACTGCTAATAAACTATAATAATTGGAATAAGAAATAAATAAAGGGATAATATAAAATGATAAATGCTGGTTGTGATGCTATCAACAAGTTCTTCCTTCAATCAACTGACGAGGCGCTCCGTCCGGAGAACCGCTAGGATGCTCATTATTCTGAAATAGTAAAGTAAGACAATAAGTAAATTGAGAACGAATTTTTCAAATGCAAGGCTTTCATAAGATAAGTTGACTAACAAGATATGATGTCCCCAAGTCGAACTGTCTATCTTTATCATCTACTTCAAATATAACATACCAATATTGCAAGACAACCGACATCGCGAAACACTCCAAAAGTGGTGCTTCAGCCGACTTGTCTTAGACTAACAATCTACTTTAAATATAACATGCCAACATTGCAAGACAACCGACATTGCGAAACACTCTGAAAGTGGTGCCCCAGCCGACTTGTCTTAGATTATCAATCTACTTTAATCATAACATGCCAATATTGCAAGACAACCGACATCGCGAAACACGCCGAAAGCAGTGTTCCAGCCGACTTGTCTTAAACTATCAATCTACTTTAAATATAAAATGCTAATATTGCAAGACAACCGACATCGCGAAACACACCGAAAGTGGTGTTCCAGCCGACTTGTCTTAAACTATCAATAAATGCCAATATTGCAAGACAACCGACATCGCGAAACACTCCGAAAGTGGTGTTCCAGCCGACTTGTCTTAAACTATCAATAAATGCCAATATTGCAAGACAACCAACATCGCAAAACACTCTGAAAGTGGTGTTCCAGCCGACTTGTCTTAAACTATCAATAAATGTCAATATTGCAAGGCAACCGACATCGCGAAACACTCCGAAAGTGGTGTTCCAGCCGACTTGTCTTAAACTATCAATCTAATTTAAATATAACAATGCCAATTTTGCAAGACAACCGACATCGCGGAATACTCCGAAAGCAGTGCTTCAGCTGACTTGTCTTAAACTATCAATAAATGCCAATATTGCTAGACAACCGACATCGCGAAACACTCCGAAAGCGGTGTTTCAGCCGACTTGTCTATCAATATCACGAGGTAAATTCTATAACAATGTTAAGATTTGAGAAAAGAAAAGCGCCGCCTTTTCGGCAATAATCCAATGTAATGCTTAGATGCCGCAATAGTAAATTTGAATAATCTGTCAAGCCAAATCATGTGTATCGTCAACTTGATTGGTGTTGCTTGTATTGATAAGTGCAAAGTTTTGAATGCTCTCTTCAGTTCATATTGAATCTGACGTTCAATTCCTGCAAATTTAAAGTAAATGCGTTGAAAAACGAGAGAATAATAAAGCAAAGTTTATAATGAAAAAGAAAGAAATAGATTTGCGCTGCATATGCGACAAGGCGAATAATCTCCGAGAAACTGATGGTTGACCTGAAAAAGTAAAGCGAAGCATTAATTTAAAGCCAATATAAAGGCAGAATTTAAAGCAAGTGAAAAGAAAAGCAGTGCGGAAATGTAATCAGTGCAATAGCCATTTGATAAATCAATTGGCGAGACAATCAGACAATGATGGTGTTGAGCAGATTGTCAATTAAAATAAGGCAATGCTTATTTTGGCGTGATTTGAAAACATAACGCATGCCTCGGCTTCATTGCTTATTTGGGAATGAAAATCATAGAGGTAGAAATGCCGCTTGTTCGGCAATAACTCATGGCGAAGCATAACGCTTTAAGTCATGAAAAGGCAATGCAACGCAATCTGCAAAGCGACTTTGAATGCGCGTTCAATAAATTGTTCATCCATAGTGCGAATGATCCTTTCATTGCAAGCTTTCATGTTCCTGCTCTCAAAAGAAATTCGTTAGTTTTGGGGATGGGTGTTTGATTTGTGCTGACTTGATCTCGATCTTCTTGATGTCGCTTCTGCTCCCATGTTTTCCTCGGACTTGGATTTGTGAATCATACTCGGAGACTTGGCTCATGAACTCAAATGAATGTTTTGATAATAGAGGCAAACTAAAAGTAGTTTTGGTAATAAAGTAAATAAAGTGACCATGCAAATATTTCATGAAAGTAAGATGCATTTTATGAAATTTCTGCCTTGACATAAGCTTGCGACATATCTTAAAATCAACTGAACATCCCTTTCTTAGAGTTGGCACTATTCATTTAGCCAATTTCCAAGATCTTCCCAGCTCGTTTTTTGATAGTCAACGTTGATTCTTGCAAAATTCTGCCCCAGTTATGACCATCTAAATCTTCAACTTGCCTCGTAAAATTTGCCACAGTTTCTATCTTCTGTATCTTCAATTTGTCTTGCAAAATTTGCCCCAGTTTCTTACTTGGGGGGAAACTGAAAATTTTAATATTATAGAATCGAGCTCGTTAAGAGCGCCTACATATCCCTCCACAGGAATCAGACTGTGCATAGTTCTGCTTACATAAAGATTTTGGGAAAATATGGCAATCTAAGTACGAAGCCGCATCCGAATTGGAAAACCTACACATCTGCCCAGATGCATAGTTCGGAATTACATCATAAAAGATAAACAAGCCTAAAGTGTTACAATTTTTTGACCGAATCTGACGGGGATTGCCTACTTATCCTGTTGCCATTCCAGGAATCAGGTCAGAAGTAGTTCAAATTTTACATCAAAGGGAAAAATGGGAAATTCTTATACCAATGCAACCAAACTCTATGTGAGTTACTACGTATCCCGCCTTGTAATTCAGGTCACGCGTAGTTCGCATTACATCAAAATTACATTCAGAACAATGCTAACTTGCGGCTGCTTCAAATATAGTATCTTGCGACGACATCTGTGTTGATTGCTTTTGGCCAAACTTGACCATCCATTTCTGCCAGAATCAGTGCTCCTCCAGATAAAACCTGGTGAACCAGATAAAGACTTTATCAACTTCACGAATTTTGCATCTTCAACTCATCATTTTAAGCAATCCTCAAAGAAAGAATGTAGATAAAACTACTTCCACGTCGTATGCCAACAAATAAAATTTGCCCCAGTTGAAGTTCTAACGACAGTCTGACACCTCAAGGGTGCAAAATATCACTTTTCAGCGCATCATTCTCAAATTTTTCAGTTGTTTCGTTGTTAGTCACAAGCTATGTTTTGGCAGGTTTGATAATTATAGAAAAATAAAAATGAATACTTAATCAAAACCATACCATAAAGGGAATAAAGTATAATAACATAGTGAGAATGCAAGGTATAATTTATTCACATCCTAACTTAAGGAGGCATAACATGGCAGACATGCAAAGACGGAAGTTAAAAGTTACTTTTAAAAGACATAATTTAAAGGCAAAACACAATTCAGGGCCTCAATTTGAATTGTGATGCAAAAAAGAAACTATTGAGCTCAATTGCCAAGTTCCTTTTAGAAGGGCATGAACCTAAAGATCACATCTTCATTTATGAGTTGCATCGTTGTAAGCAAGCTGGAGTACTCCACCATCAATCAAATCTTGAATTTTGTGCCTCAAAGTAATGCAGTTCTTAGTGTCATGTTGACAATATTCTCCATGGTAAGCACAATATTTGACCCCATGAATCAATCTTGGAGGAGGATCAGATGTCCCATCTCCTACCAAAGGCTTTAAAACTTTTGCACCTTTTAACCTTTCAAACAAATGCTCTTGAGATTCTATTGGAAATGTAAACTTTCGGCGAGCCCTCTTTTCAAAGTTGGACTTAGATCCAGGTGCTAGGCTAGATAATGAGTATTGGGAACTTGGAGGAGCCATCACCACTTGGATTTATCCTGATCTTATCATTGTTTCAATCATGTTTTTGAGTGCGTAGCAATTTCCGATGTCATGCCCTGGTGCCCCAGAATGATAGGCACAATGTTTGGTTTCATCGAACCATTTTGGAAGAGGACTAGGTGTTGCATCAGCGATAGGGTGAATCATTCCAGCCTCCCTTAGCCTTTCATAAAACTGATTGTAAGGTTAGGCTATAGGTGTGAATGTTTTGAATACCTTTGTGCAAATTTTTTTCATGGCTAGGCGACCTTGGCGAATAGAAGCTATAGGTTGATGACTAGATGAAGGCTGGTGCTTCAGAAATGGTTGATAATTTGGGAGCGCATGGTTATTTGAAGGTGCTTGATGGATATACGATTGTGGGTAAGGCTGATAAACAAGCGAGTTGCATTGATGATATTTTAATGGAGGGTTGACATCAAGCATTGGCGCAAAAGGAGCTTTGCATTGACTATGATGATTAAAAGTGGATTTATTTTGGCAAGATAAATTGTAAGGTGGGTTTGGAAAACTTGGAACCTGTACCCCCTTCCCTTTCTTCTTATCATTGGCAAACTGCGCCATTGCATTTGCATTTTTTGGAGTGACTGATTCAAGCATCATTTTGATTTCCATAGTTTCTCCCATCTTAACAATATTGGCAAATGGTATTTCCAATGTATCCGACATTTGGCGAAGAATTTGGTGGTAGAGCTCACTGTCCAGAGATGAAATGAAACATGCAATAGCTTCATTCTCTGTATAAGGTGGTTGGACCTTAGTGGCTTCACTTGTCCAACGGCTAGCATATTCCCGAAAAGTTTCCGTCGGATTCTTTTTCAAATTCGACACATGGTATTGACTAGACTTCTCCTGTGTTTGCCAATGGCACCACTCATTCGGACTGGATACATGTTCTACTTCTGATTGTCCCTTTTCCTTTGTAAGACCAAAGAGAACCTTTTCATCATTCTTTGCATTTTGTTCCAAAGATGGGTCAGACACTGTCCTATTCTTTTTTATGATCACAATAGGAAGAGAATCATCTTTTCTTGCTTTGGATTTTGCGAAGTCAGTCATTTCAAAGTCAACACAAATCAAACTTCTGCGGGGAAGGGAGTAAACACAATAAAACAAAAAGTTCAAAGGTAACTATGTTAGTTTGCATGTTATTTACGAGGTTGCACACAAGCACATAGCGCGTGTCAAGTAGCGCTTTGGCAGTTTGACCATGGAAGATATAACAATAAGTTGGCATGTGGCAATCACACGTAGTCGAGCGTAAATAAAATGCGAACGCATCCTACCCTGTAAGGTGCCTCTTTGTGCCAGAGGTGGGCCTAAGACGCGCAAACAAGTGGTAACGAAAAATAGTTCATGCCAGTTTTGAGCAATTCAGATTTAGAGTAAGCAATAAATAATAACAATAAGTGATAATAATCAGCTCTTCGCCTCGACACTGCAATCCTGTTATCCCAACTATCTTCCAAAAGTTGGTGTCAACTCGAAATTTTAACACAGCTCATGCACTCCACAACATCTGCACCAAACTTCTAAACCCAAATGCCTAAAACCTGAAACAATCCTCCATACTTTTTGCAACATCAATGCTCCTCCAAGCACAACTCCCAATTATTTCACAACATCCAGTGGTGAGATTTCCAACTGCCTTCACAATACCAGACTGCAAATTATGAAAGGCGCCAATTGGCCTCTTTCAAATAAATAAAACCTCACTGGTCCTTGGCTTTGGACAAGCCTCTCAGCTTCCTAAGTTTTGCAAAGCTCACAAACCTTGTTCATAGGGCTCCTCACTGGTCCTCGTCTTTAATCAAGCCTCTCAGTTTCCTAGGTAGCCAAAACCGCACTGGTGTTCAAGGAGGGACCCCATTAGTTGTTTATAGACATAGGGGCTTCACTCTCCTAGTACGCGGCAAACATACTTCAATTATCATAAATGTAGCTGGACAGTCAGCATATGCCTGCACACACGCAAAGTCATTCACGAGAGGGACCCCACTGATCTTTTTAAAGATATAGGGGCTTCGCCTCTTAGATCTCACTACACCATACCATCTCCAAAACACAAACCAATCAAATCTGCCTAACTTTTCCTGGACTGCAATGCTGTCTATGATCTCAAATTCTATGTGGATTGCTATGAACACATAGATTCTGCTAAATTCTTCCGTTTTCTGACCTAAAAGACAACATAGGAGACAAAATTCTAAATCTAATTTTGCTCAAAACATGGTTAGGACTGAGAATTCATTATCACATAGCACATAATATGCATTGTCATTGGATTTCAAGAACCCGCTGACGTAAGGGCGGTTTCCTAACTATGGAGGCGGTATCAAGGACCGAGTCCAGACTAAGGTGTAAATGCATGCATGACCTAATCTCCTTCTAAGAGTGGGCTGACGGTTGAGGCTGACTCGACCTATGCGGGATAAACTTGGCCCCATAAACCAGTAAAACCGGCCATGACAAAACCACGCAAACCATACCCCAACTAACTTTGGTGACACGAAAGAAATTCAGAAACTTAGGAAGGACAATGCCCTTCCTGTATTATTCCCCGTCATGCGGGCCCCCCGTGATGAAATCGAGGAGATGAAAGAGAATTGACAGGCTCCATGAGGGAGGAAATATGAACGGAGTGCAGAATATGCATAAATAAAACATGCTTCAATACATTCATTCACAACAATAAATTCTACACATACTAGTTTAGGCATGCCAACAATAATGAGTTAAACTACGCATACATACAATCAACACGTATATAAATAAAGTATATTCGTGAAAATCTTTTGGTTAGAACCATTTGCGTATCCCCAGCGGAGTCGCCACGCTGTTGAACCCTCCCAAAAATGCACACAAGTGTGCACCAGGATTTGATTTCAACAAAATGGGACTCCAAAGGGCTTCTTTGGAGTCGCCACCTAATTTAAGGATTATTAGGAACCTAAGTTAACTAAAGAGTGCAATTTTATTTCTTTATTTAATGGAAATTAAATTAAAATCAGAGATTCTTAGGTAAGCGGTTCTATTAAATTCGAAAGAAGGTCCTTATTACGGGAGCACTTTCGAAAGTCCGCTAAAAGCGGTTAATCCGGCGATTTTCACGAATTTTACTTGAAATTTGGTTTGGGATAAATTTTAAATAAAATAAATAGATAATGAATAATATAAAGAAGATAAAATTGATTATGACAATACTTGAACAAAACTTAAGATTAATTAAATGAATAATGAGATAAGGGTTGATTGATTGATTAAATAAATAAGGGCTAAATAAGATTAAGTAAATAAATTTAACAAATAATTGGATAAAGAATAATAATTGATTGATTAATTAATTAGATAAATAAATAAATAGATAAATGATTTAATTGGATAAATAAATATTTATATGCTTTCAATTAGATAAGGGGTGAACGACAATAATTAACTAATTAAATAAATAAATAAATATAATTGATTAAACAAATAAATAATTAATTAGAATTAAATAAATAAATAGAATAAATAAATAAAATAATAAATAAATACCACTTAAATAATTTAATAAATAAGTAAATAAATAATTATAATTGATTAGGCAGATAAATGATAAATTAAAGTTAAATAAATAAATTAATAATAAATGCTACTTAATTAATGAATAAATAAATAAATTAATAAATGGATAAATAATTAACCTAACTATAAATAAAGGATAAATAGGTTTAATATTAATTTTATTTCTTTTGCACTCGATAATTAACTAAAGATTTCTTCTATCTTAAATTAATTGGCGAGTCCCAAAGAGACGGGATATGCAATTTATAAACAATCTTAGACAAACAATAAGATAACAATTTCAATTAAAGCGGTTAACCTACCAGGCTTCTAATCATACAAAATCCTAATTCAGTTTACGAGGTCCTAAAACATGCTTTCTAAAGGGGACGGGAGAGAAGGAGTTTTAGAAAGTAGAACCCGGGATAGCGAACTCAATGCGAGCCCTGTATTTCACAAGGCTTTTCATTTATTCATTTCTTTTTGTTTTACATTTTCGGGGATATCAAGTCCCGAAAATGCGGAGCGGTTCAAGTAACTTCGAATGCATGTAGCCATCCCCGTTTGTGAGTTTTTATTTCAAACTCGTTCCCATGCAAACAGTAAAAAAAAAAGCAGTTAGTAATCATTCGACCAAACATTGATAGAAACAGTTAAAGAAACGTACATCCAATGGAAGTAATGAACAGGGTAACAGGACCCATTTTCAGCCTCAAGTAGCAGAAGAATGTTCAGACAATGATTGTTATAGCTAGCATCAGGACTCCCTTTAACATGCAAACAATAGTGGGTTCATCATTTTAACAAACTGTAGTATTATACTATTTAATAGACAACCAGGGAGGAAACTAAGCTAACGCAAAACAGGAACCAGAACTGACTTAATTTCTTAACATCCTCACGAACCTCTAAAACACCTATTTACACCTGACCAACTACCCAGAAATACTCCATCTGCAAACTCACAACCTATTAGCCAAACAAACAAACCATAGCAGACCCTTCACTAAAACTGCACACATACAAGCCCTCTACTGCATCCACACAAGCAAAACAAACTTATAGAACACCCCAGCTACCCTAAACAATCTGCACACCAGGCCAGGCTACATGAATCACCTTTGAACTAGTCTGTGCACCACATAAGCCACGAGAACACACCCTTTAAAACTCATAGAGCTGCTACTAAGACCCTCCTCATATAATTTCACAAATTAGCTCCAGAAGCAACCTCTATGCATCTACATGACCAAGCCAATCCTAATGAGAAAACTGGACAAAGTTTCAAGCACCCCGACCCTTATTCTACTATTACCAGACTTGCAGACAAACTGATGCAAGCTAAGAACCTTTTTCAGCAGCTTCAAGCGACAAAGACAAGTTTGACCAAGTCCACATACACACACTTGGACTTCCCCTTCTCCTAATCCCTTCTACCACAGCTCCCTGAGTTACTCCAACTACCCTCTCCTGAAACAACCAAACATACACCTGCCTGCCCCTTCACATTTTTTATACTTCTTACACCAGAAACAATCAACTCAAGAAACAGATACATCCCACACAACAATTGATCTATTGCTTAGGCTTATTTATATAGCAAACATACCAATAGTGAAATATAAGAAATGCAGAAATTTCTAAAAGAGAATAAAACTTAAGTAATTTCTAAAAAAAAGGAACTTTAAGAAGCTGACTATATAACCTTAAACTAGAGGACCAAGCTGCAAGTTATGATTTCATTCAGTAATTTTATTAAGTAGACCTTTTAAAGTATAGGGTGTATAGAAAACTCATGATATGATTTCAAAACAGGAAAACAATCTCTACCATATCACCCTCAAATACTTACACAAACTAAGCAAAACCTGCCCTGAACCCTATACCTTCTCCTCATCAACCTCTGCTAACACCTAACACCCAGAACTGCCTCTGCGTACACACTCACACTTCTGAACAGCCAGCAACTCCATCAGGTTTCCCCATTCCACAGGAACTACCCTGAATTTCCAGAACCTCTGCTGAACCATGCAGGACCAGAAACAATCCCTGAACCACCTACAACAAATACCAGACCACTCTACTAAACCCCTGCAAGCAACCAGAAACAAACTTCCAGAAACAATCTTGCAAACAAACTCAATAACCTGCACCCCTTTTCACTTCACTTACACCCATACCAATCCAGAAACAAACTAGATAATTATCAGATTTCATGAATGCTACAATGCCATCAGGGCAACACCATAAAGATCCTACTGATCTTATCTCAACACAACACCTCACTGGTCCTTAGTTCCATACAGAAACCTCACAGATACTGGGTGTTGACAAGGCTTCACTGACCTTGTTTTAAAGCTGCCTCACTGATCCTTGGCTTTGGACAAGCCTCACAGGTCCTAGGTGCAACCAGACCTCACTGGTCTTTCAAAAGGGAACCCCACTGACCTTTAAAAGATTCAGGGGCTTCATTCCCTAGTATGTCACATGCATACTAAGAAAAAGCAATACCAGCAACCACCCTGAAACTCCCTAGACAGACCCTCACTCTCACATATACCTGCATTCAAACCAATCAGATTCCAATGCACAGAACCCATCCTAAGCTCACACACAAACAATAGAACAAACACATATACAGATGAACATACACACAGAGATCTATACCTGCACATGCTCACACAGAAAAAGCTAACACATTCATGCCCATGCTGCTATAAACAGAACAGACCTGACCTAACTTTGATCAAAACAAGAAACACAGTTTCATCACAGCTTCTAATGATTCACAGAATCCAGAATATGCAACCAACATTCTTTAATCATTGATTTTAGTTCAGTTGTGAGTATTAACATTTCATATGCAGGCAAAGATCTAAACTTTATTTAAATGAAAATTCTAAAGTACTTTATATAGTATGCCTTTCATGTTCGGATCAAGTTCCAAGTTTTAATAATCATGTAACTAGTATACCTATTGAACCAATTTTTCCGTTCAAGACTTTGAAATTTACATTAACCCTCATGTTAAAACACTTCACGACAGAAACATCTCAAGAAAGAACATTTTACATGAACTTTATCTCAAACATGAATGTGATCATGAACACTACCACACATCGGAAACTAAACATCTACATAAAAATTAAAACATGGATTCAGAATCAAGAAGAACAGGTATAATGAAGAAATGTTACCTTTTGCGGAGCAGTGAACGGGGCGAGAGTCCGAAGCAAACGCGACTTGACTAAACGCAAAGACGAGGTTGACGACTCGATAGGCGAAGCGATGATACAAATAACGAAGCGATAGCACAAGACAAAAATGCAGAAACAGTAGCAACCCTTCTTGAACTTAAAAGAAAACTGAAGCAAAATTTTAAAGTTTGGATGCTGCCGTTTTAAAATGGTCAAAACTTCCAGCCCCTAAAAAAATGAGCAAAAGGATGAATTTATACCTGTTCGCTAGGGTTTTCTTTCCCTCTTTTTTCCCATTCAAATTACGCCTAAACTAGACATTTTACTTGAGAGATAAGGGTCTAAATTGTCAATCCCTAAAAGATTGTACAATTTTGATTCTTATCTTCATGAAAATATCCGTTGGGAAGTAAATTGAATGTTTCAAATCCATTCGTACATGAATCAACGCCTAGGATGGATGCCTTGTACAGAGGAAGAAGACAAGAAACTAAAGGAATGTCGTTTTGAGTGATAATCTGTGCGTTTTAGGAGATTTGAATGAGAATTGGGCGGGTTTTGATTTGTGGAATCGGGCTAGGAGAAGATCGGGTATGCGAAATGTACTGATTTTGATATTTTGGGGGTATTGTGTATAGTGTATAATAGTTTGCGCACATAAGACAAAATTTAGGCTATGTCTCGCATTTTTAGCCCTTTTTTTTATTAAAATTAATCAATTCACTTCCAGTTTTCAAAAATTAAACTTATTAAAATAATTAGACATCGGACAAGCATTTCTGGACAAAATTGGGTGTCAACATTCGTTCCATGCTTGTCACTTGAGTCTAGAACTTGCCCGGAATGTGGTTGAAGCGGAATCCAAGGTTTTGCTCGGTTCGAAAAATTATTATGGGCCTTCCCTGACCCGGTTGAGATTTTTCTAGCCTACCCTTATATGATTGACCTTAGTAAGCCCCATTGAGCTTTCATCCTATTTTTTAGTAGCCACATTACAAGCCTTGACCCGTTTAAATTAAATTATATCTTTCGCTTGAACACCTTATTATCTCCTAGAGCACTTGCAATGCACAATGAGCTGAAAAATTAAAGTTGGAGAAAAATGTTTGTTGGTTTGTGGATTGGTGGCATTGGAAAGTAAAAGAATTGCTTGTAAGGAAAAAAATGGAAAAAAAAAAAGAAGAAAAAAATTCTTCGATTGTCTGGCCAACTTTCGAAGAGGAAAAAAAGGTGTCTTGAAAATAGAAAAGATGTGAAGTTTGAAGAAAATAAGAGCACTTCTTGTTGAGTTAGAAAATATTCATTGGCGTAAATAAAGGGGAAAGATTGGGTGTTGCTTGAAATTGAGCGGAGGAATATTTGAAAGAAAGAAGTGTGCTGAAATTTGATGTTTTGTAAGTGTTTTGGGAGGTTTAGTCACTCTTATCCATATCTACCATACCTGTCTCGCAGCCTTCATTACAACTTGTATTAAGTCCTATTTCATTTTGAGTTGAGCAATCTTACATTAGTGGAGATTTACATAGCGGGCAAGCTTATGGTACTTCTTGTGTGGCATGTGAACTTCTTTGTGAGTGTTGAGTGAATTTTCTACATCTATAAAATCCTGAAATTAATTAAAATATCTTGTGAGTATTGAACTACTTTTCTTGATTTGTTATGAAGGCACTTGATTCATGAATGATGGGTGATTATGTTAGACTTCTCGGTTAAGGTAAGTGAGCAGGCTTGAGAAACTTGGTTTCAAAGAGTCTATTATTGAGGTTAAAATATTACAATTTGGTTGTTCTATTATTTTTCACTATTTGAATTATTTTAGCAATATGAAACATGAGGAAGTGTATGAAAAAAATGTATGTGCAAGGGTTTAATTGTTTGTATCAACCATGGTCATAGATAAAATTGTTCTTGTTGAGTTACTCTGTGTGAATGAAATTGAGAAGTGTTGGTGTCTTGAGTCTTTTCTTGAAGTTAATGTGTTTTTGTGATTGCTCGAGGAAGAGCAATAGCTTAAGTGTGGGGTATTGATGTTAGGCATATTTTATATGTAGTTAATATTAATTCTCCCTCAAAATTAATTGTTCTCATCTGAATTTGTGTTAATTATACCCAACATTCGCTAATAATGAATTTTAAACTGATGGATGATTTTTGGAATGGTTTAGGTGCATTGTGTAACGAAATTACATAAAAGGAGTGCACAAAATAAAGCTGCATAGATTGTTGGTGATGCAACCATTAAGCTAAGGAAAGGACGAAGCAGAAACAAAGGAAAAGTGAACCCAATCTTAATAGCACAAGGGTAACGGGAAACAATATACTAATAGGAAGCCAAGCTCAAAAGTGACAATCCTAATTAAAATTGGAGAGTGCTACTTTAAATCATATATAAAGGGAATCACATTGAGGACGTTTGCACACAAGGAGCTAGAGAGAAACACAGCACAAAACTGGAGTACTTTGATACGAGTTTTTTTTTCTTTCTCTTTTTCTTTAATTCTAGTTTGTTAGTTCTAGAGTTGTGGGGTTCTCCATCTATGTTGAATTTCTTATGTTAATTTGATTTTATTAGTTTATCATATAGGTTATTTATTAAATCCTGCTCTTAATTATTTAATTACTTGATCGCCAATTAAATATTATTTATGAATCTTAAATTGACCTTGGGAAAGGGAATTCTTTATTGCAATAGGATTTAATAGAGCTTGTTCTTGAACCTGGGCATCGGGGAATGGATTTGCGGATAAGGATAAAAAATATAGTTATTCGCCTTGTTTAATCACTTTTACAGAAATTATTAATGTGTTCATGTTAACTTCTGATTTCATAGGTAGGCATTAGATTAACTTGAATATGCGAGCAAGATATCTGAAGAGTCTTGTGAGCAATATTAACCCTGTTGATTAGTAACCCAGATAAATTAGTTAGTCAAATTAACTGAAGAATTCAACAGGATTGGTAGATTTTTCTAACCCTGGAATATTATATCTTTTTGAATCCACCCTCTTGAATTTAATTTTGTTAGTTAATTCTTTAGTTTTATTAATTAATTTTAGCCAGATTAATTCTTGATAAACTATTGAAATCTTCTTGTTTAGATAATTAGGAATTGTTTGATTTAGTCAATAGTTAATCACAAGTCTCTGTGGGAGTTACTTGATCTTAATACTTTATTACTTGTCGATTACGTATACTTCATGTGTGTTTGGGAGCAACAGTCTGCAATCTTGCATATTAAATCATTCAAGAACTTTCTTAATATAAGGCTTTTGTGAAAGAGACAACAATGTCTTTGAACGATCTCTTGAAATTTTAACTCCAAGAATGTATGATGCTTCACCCATATCTTTCATCTCAAATGTAAATGATGGCCACTCTTTTACTTCTTTTACATACTCAAAGTCACTTGCAGCTATAAGTATGTCGTCTACATACAATGATGAGATCACAAAGTTTTCTTTGGACCTTTTGATGTACACAGTGGTCTTCATGAATCACACTGAATTGTATCAAATGATTGCATCATGAAAATGTAAATAGCATTGTCTAGAAGATATTTTAACACCATAAATTGACCTACGAAGTTGGCTAGTTTGTGTTCTTGACCTTTTTTTTTATCAAAACTACAGGTTGTGCGATATAGATTTCTTCTTCTAGTTCTCCATTGAGAAATGCATTTTTAACATCCAATTGAAGTAGTTCAAGATCCAAATTAGCCACTATTCACAAAATTAGCCTTATTGAAGTAAAACGCACAACAGGCAAAAAGTTTCCTCATAATAAATTTCTTCCTGTTGTGTATACCCATAACTACTAGGCGAGCTTTATATCTCTCAATACTACTATCGGCCTTACACTTGATCTTGAGAACCCACTTTTTCCTTATCGCTTTTCAACCAAGAGGTAGGTCAACCAACTCCTATACTTGGTTTGATTTCATTGACTCCATCTCCTCCTCGATTGCTTTAACCATTTATCCTTAGCGGGGCAAGTAAGAGCCTCATTTAAATTCCTAGGCTCTTCTTCATCTTGTGGAGTAACAATAAATGCTTCCCATCAATCTAAAATCGAGGATAAGGAACGTGCCGACGACTTATTCGTCGATCTTGAGATTGACAAATTGATTTATCAATGGATGAGTTACTCCCACTGGGACCAACAACATTAAATGGATTTTCTTCGAATGGTACATTGGTGGAAATTGGAATAGATTCATTTTCACCATGGTGAATACCATCCAAATCTATTTGTATATCTATAGCGGAAGTGGTGTGGTCCACATTTTTGAAGAGAGACAAGTCCTGACCTATCTTCCTCTGCTTAGGAAAATCATTCTCTAAGAATGTAACATCACGTGATTCAATTTTAGTTACAATGTCATTATCTTGTTCACCTATGAACACATAGCCCTTAGACTTTTCGGGGTATCATATAAAGATATATTTTCTTCTCCTTAGACCTAATTTTCCATGTCGGGAAGAAGAAATATGGATAAAAGCAGCACAACCCCAAGGCTTTAACATACTCAAATCGGGTTTTCGATTACTCCACAACTCGTATGGTTTAAATGCAATAGACTTGAAAGGGACACGATTAAGTACATATGCAACACTAAGCAAAGCATCACCCCAATAGGTGATATGCAATTTTGCTTGTGCCATCATTAACCTAAACATTTCAAACAAGGTTCTATTTTGTCGTTCCGCAACACCATTTTGTTGTGGAGTGTAGGGAATAGTCAATTATCTTTGAATTCCATTTTCATCACATAATTGTTTGAACTCATCAGACAAATATTCTCTTTCTCGATCAGTTCGTAAAGCCTTGATTTTTCTATCTAATTGATTCTCAACTAAGTTCATAAACATAATGAAGCAACTTAAAGCCTCAGATTTATGAGAAATCAAATAGATAAAACCAAATTGAGTAAACACATCGATAAACCTGATGAAATAAATAGCACCATGTCTTGCCCTTACATTCATTGGACCACAAATATTAGAATGGATTAACTGGAATGGAGTATTGGCTCTAGTACCTTTTCCAAATGGTTTTCTAGCAGTTTTTTCAGCTAAGCAATATTCGCAAGTAGACATATCAAATTTGTCTAAAGTGCCAAGAAGAATTCCTTAGCTAAGCAATTCATTCTTTGTTGACCAATATGGCCAAGCCTAGCATGCCATGTATTTACATTGTTTTCATAATTGAAAGTAGACGTAAATAAGGAAAAACAATTATTATTATTATTATTATTATTATTATTATTATTATTATTATTATTATTATTATTATTATTATTATTATTGAAACTAAGAACAATATCCAATACAATAAAACAATCATAGAAATAACCAGTGCCATATTTTGTCTTGGCGAAATACAAATCAAGACCTTTTTCATGAAAGACGAAATGAATTATTAAACTAGTCAACATTGTAACTGAGACCAAGTTTCGGTGAATTGACGGGGCATAGTACATCATGTAGAAATAGAGTTCAACCATCACGCATATCAAGTTTGCAGGGACCAATCCCTTTAACTTCCACTTTAGAGTTGTTCCCTACATAAATTCATCTTGCTCCTTGGGAAATTCGTCGTCGAAATTCCACGAAGGCATCTCTATCCTTTGCTATATGGTCGGTTGCTCCCGAGTCTACAATCCACGTAAGATGAGATTTAGTTAGAAAAGCAGAACAAGAAACATTTACATTACTATGTAAATTTGGAATAAGGTCATATACCTTTTAGGCTCGTGGGTCATGAGCAAAATGTCCTTTGTTCTCACAGTTGTAGCACTTCTCCTTAGCCATGTTCAGTTTTGTTTTTGGAAAAGAACCATCTTTCTTTCCTTGATGATCAGTCTTACGCTTCTTCGAGGCTTTTCCTTTCCCCATCTTTTGAGAAAACCCGCCATACTTGCGTTTTTTGCCTTGTCCATGTTTTGGACGGGAACTTGCCACATACGCAATTCTAGTAGCTTTGTCCACCCCGAGGTGCTCTTCCTCAAGTTCCAAAAAACGCTTAGCATCTTCCATTGTTTTGATGCTAATTTTGTGGGTCAGGTGCATTTTCATGTTTTCTCAATTTTAGGTAAGGAATGAATTACCGCCTGGACTTGTTGCTCGTCAGTCAATACATGCCCATCATCCTTTAATTCATTCACCATATTCGATATATGACGAAGATGCTTACGCTTAGTATGATCATGTATTTCTTATAAGTATCGAACTTAATAGTAAGCGCCCTCGACTTAGCAACAGAAGTATAACCGAAATTTTCTTTCAATGCGGACCACATGTCCTTAGCATTGTCATACTCACAGAACTCTATCATAATATCATTATCCATACTACTCAGCAATGTAAAGCAAGTGAGAGAGTTCTTCTTTTTCCAAGCTTGATAAGCCTGAAGGTCTCTCACATGTTATTTAGTGTTGCCTGCTTCACGAGGCATCAGAAACACATTAAGAGCCTCAAGGGCCTCTTGCTCTTCCAAGACGTACTGGATTTTCATGCTTCATATTTCATAATTATCGCCATTTAGCTTATCGCCTTTATTAAGCTCGGCGACAATGTTCTTAGTAGCAGTTGATATACTGATATTCAAAACAAGTCTAAACTAAAATGAGACAATTAAGTACATAATTAAGCGTAAATTCATATGCATATTATTCCTTAAAATAATTAACTATAATAATAGTTATTCCACATTAGATTTAGAATCGAAAGTTTACTAAGTTCCCAATCATCATCTAAAAACTAACATGTACTAGTAAATTTAACATAATTAATTATACAAAGAATACTTTGTCTTAAATAACTTTAATTCAAGACTAAATAAATAAGGGGAAAATTTTATAACAAATATTGAAACATTCAATTTAGATAATAGCAATTAACATCAGACATCAAGGTCATAAAAATATATATGCTTACGCTGATACTACGTCACATAAATAATTACTAAGACTAAGCAGACCTATACTTTAATCCTATCGCATGTACTGGAATAGATTTAATAAGAGCCCTATATGAATCAGCAGGCAATAGAAAAACCACTCTCGGGACTACTGGTCGGACCATAGTCAACTTATTATATTTCTATCTCTTATATGCAGTCCAATAGAATGACACACAGTCTTCTGAATTTTTATGTCAATGTTATACAATTTCTTCACAACATCTCGAACTAACATTCTATAAGGTCCGACTAATATGAAAGATCCAACCAATTTGTTTCGAATATCTTTCCAAGATTGTAATGCCTTATATT
The DNA here is from genome assembly GCA_029990175.1 of Petunia secreta. Lineage (NCBI taxonomy): Eukaryota > Viridiplantae > Streptophyta > Magnoliopsida > Solanales > Solanaceae > Petunia > Petunia secreta. The sequence continues at coordinate 952,870 of JARKIP010000159.1, forward strand.
TTTTCTCATCTATTAACAAACTACTAAACCACGCGACTGTTGGATAAACTTGTTAATCAATGTAACATGTTTCACAAAACATATGAGATTTTCTTCTCCAGTAGTAGATTCTAGAGTAAATTTGGCCAAATTGTCAATCATATCTTTCATTCTTCTCCTCTGATTCTGAGTGGGAACTCGAATAGTCGTCCTTCTTAGTCATGCCATAGTATTTTGTAATACATACATAAAAGTTAGGAGTTGCCATAAATTATACATATGTATATTAAAGAAGGACGCACAATAAAGTTTTACTAGAAACTTTATATGGTAGTTTATGAGGAAAAATGTAATTTAAAGATGTTACAAGCGCAAGGAACAAACAAGTTCACATAAGAACTTTACTGAAATTTTAGTTATGCCTTAATATCTATGTGTTTGTCTCTATTAGAGAATGTCAGACAAATAGACATGACAGACCATTAGGATTCCAAAGGCTTCACCTGCTTGTTTATTCCATATGAATTCATTAAGCACTTTTTCATGTTCCTAACACATGGAAACAATGAAATTTTGAAATTTTAAAAAATTCAATATATAATATTATTTTTTCCTTTTGACTCCTAGTCACAAAACCAGGACATCCCATCTGACACATTATACGGTATCAACAAAGTATTCTATCATGAAATCCTTAAATGATCCAAGTAAGGATCCATGTATTCTGGAGATTTCAATTAATTTTTGTTTTTGAAAGAACATATTCTTTCTTCTCCTCCTTAATTTCAAGTTGAAGGAAAAAAAATTGACTCCAAATTCCCTTCTTTTGATTCATACGTTAGAACTTGGGAATCCTTTTCCTAAATTCCTTTGGGCATAACCAGAAAGAATTCCATGAAAAAAATTTTAATCTAGCGGACAACATGTTCTTTTTGGTTGTAAAAAATAGAGTAATTCTACAAGTTCTTCTAACCAATTTTCACCACTAGGAATATTCCCACTGATCAGTTCATGCCAAAATAAATGGACGACCAGGGTAGTGTTCAAACTTATAAACAATTACATAAGAACGCAGAGACAAACTAATACTCAGCGATCCGAATTTCTGTGTCCATAAAACAATATCAAGCAGGCTATAAAATATCTTATAATCATAATGACTAGAAAACAAATAGTACTGGCTCTGTTACCAGTAAAGAATAATACAAGAACACAAAGTTCAGAGGATCACTGTATCCGTTATGCTAGTCTATAATACAATCACATGTAGATTAACATGAATTGTATCAAAATATTCACAGTCTAAAATCGTATATTATACAGATATTTGTTCTTGCTAATTTCGGTAAAGTATCTTCAATGCAAACTCACTCAAAAACTTATAAAATTGAGAGAAGAAGGAAGAAGAAGGTAGAAACTAATTTCTATCGCTAGGAAAAAGTATCTCTTCAGTAAAAGGAACGGTTCATTTTTATTAGTAGTCAGATAATATTTAGGTTTCTCTTCTAAACGTTGTATTTTTTTATTTTCCTCCTTATTTAATAATAATATTAATAATAAATATATAACTAATATATATTTAATAACAACTTATTATTTTGGAATAGATCCGAGTTGACCCACATGGGTGACCCGACCCCATTTTCTTCAGATCTTAGAAAATATATAAACATGCATAAAAACTAGGATAGACAAATATACACATATATACACTACACTTACAAGGCATACAAAGATTTATAAAAATTTAGAAAGTAGATACAAAAAATATGAAGGTGCATACTTACTGTTGATACAAACATAACGTACATACTTGTAAATACGAAAATATACATAAAATAGATATAAAATAGACATAAAAAAATATTTAGAAAAAATAAACTTGAAGCACATACAAAAACATACAACGGATATACAAAAAAATACAACTACACATTTAAAGATAAAATGTATTTATGTACTAAGACATAGAGGTGGGCATTCAGAATTTCGGTTCGGGTTCTCTTTTTTGGTTTAGGGTACTTGAATATTGATATCAAATACTTTATTCATTGAATCGACTTTATGTAATTCGGTTTGGTTATTTCGGTACGGTTTTGGTTTTATAATTTTATTTTTATTTCAATTTTATGTCATCCAATAAATTTCATTGCGACAAAAAACCGTAGCATTTTTACAAAATCAAATTTTTAAAGAGCAGCGGATAAAAAGTTTAAGCATTGTTGTTTGCCTTACCAGTGACCAGAACAACCATAAATTTCATTATGTATACAACAACGAACTAAAGGACAATATTAAACCATTTTCCAACCATTATTTAGAAGAAATCACTTTCTAGAGTGAACTAAGTTTTTCAGTCATTTTATCTCTCAAACAATACATATATAAACTGGTTTATTGATTATTTTGTTGCTACCTTCAACTTACACCTTTTTTATCAAACAAAGAAACTCTGTACCAATCCAGGCTGGTAATTTAATTAATCACCTTTCTCCTTTACAACATGATGGGTATTTGAGATTGGGGAAATGGGTTAAGGTGAAATAGGTATGTGGGAATTGGGCTAAGGAAAATTGGGTATTTGGCCATTGGGTTTGGCTAAGGAATTAAGAATTACAGATTTTGAATATATATTCCAAAAAAATTTTGGTATTTCGGTATACCAAATATCAACACCCCCAAACCTACTACCAAACTGAAATTCCGGAAAAAAAAAATTGTTCACCAAACAAAATCCCGAATTACTGAAATACCAAAACCAAGAAACAAAATTAATTTGGTTCGATTTAATATTTTCGGATTTCATGCCCACCCTTACCAAGACATATGCATATACGAAAATACAAAGCTATACACATATATACACAAGAAAAAAAAGAATTAACAGAAGCATATCGATGGCAGTAGCTCCAGCAGCCGCCACTGCAGCAGAACCAGGAAGCAACAACACCAAATCAATAGCAATTGTGAATAGGAGGCATGGGCGCGGCAATGCAACAACACCGCAACCAAGCATCAACAGCACCTGATCAGTAACTGTATGGGCCTAAATCAGTTTAGGATCACAAATCGAATTTGGGTAAGAACACAAGCAAATTGTCGTATCAAAGTTAGGATAATGCTAAGAATAAGCGAGAATGCGATAAAATAACGTGTTTTCAATATATAATCGTGAGTATAAATTTTGCCAGAATTTTTGTATATATTTCTGAATGAGTACAATATAAAATGAAGTGCTATTTATAGGCTCAAGGGTCCTTGCCCATGTTCTCCATGAACTGATCATGCTCAAACCCACGTTCTGGATATTTATTAGGGGAGTTAGTGGGCTGAAGTAGTGGGCTGCTAAGCCGCTTGGATCGAGGTGCTTCACCGAGGTTCAAGTGTATGACCTCGGTAGTGGGACCTTGCTGTTCGGCCAAAGTGAATGTCACCGAAGCTTAGCTTGCGGCTCGCCTTCGGTGGTGATATTGATGCTCGACTTCGGTAGTTTAATCGCTTGCTTCGATCTTTCTCCTTTGGGATATCAGCTCGATTGTCCTCGGTTCGTCATACCGAAGTGCTATCCGAGCACGTCGATTTTTACCCAATACAGATAGTCCCCCCACTCCTCGGTTGAGTGCCAGGGTCGCCTAGGAGTGGAATGAATTTAAGCGGAAAGCTGACGTGGCTCACGCCTATCCAAGAGTTTCAAAAAGTTGCACGCCTTTTCGAATTACTATTCCACATCACGTGGCGACCGTTCGTTGGCTACCGAACGGTCGCGCTGACTCTTTCACTTTCTCCAACGTTACAGTCATCATTGCCTCTACCACTTGCACGTGTACATTCCCTATAAATACTTCACTTAGGGATCTTCTTCTCCACTTGACAAAATTTTGCAAACAGTAGAAGTAACAGAGAGAGCTTCCATTTTTCAAACAAATTTCTCGAGTTTAATCTTCTTTTGTGCGACAAAGATCTTCTTTAAAATCTCACACTATGTCAATTGCAATCTCTGGACAAGGGTCTAGTGATTCCGGTGAGAGAAATTATGATTAGAGTTAGAGAGAAGAAAATATCCTATCTTGCCTAAGATAAAAGTGTCGCTATGTTTTAAAAATATCAGTATAAAATAAATCTCCTTAAAATACCTATTAGCATAACTTTTTTTTTTTCCATTTCGGAAAGTGTTTCGGGTCCAGATACATACTTGACCAGTAATTACTAAAATTTGGCCGGTGGCCTCCTAGAGACACCCATTAATGTTTGGGAGAATTTCAAAAATAGGCAGCCCACAACACAAAATTACAAATGAGCGGCCACATTTCATTCATAGCACCCCCTTATTTTTAAATTACACAACATAGCACCCTCTTATTTTTAAAATTACATAACATAGCACCCATTTGAACTAAAAATCCTAGGAGCCACTCCTCCACCCTCCACCGCCACTAGCCTGCCACTGGAAACCAAGCTGCCGCCATCGCCGGCCGATGACCGAAAAATTGAAATTTCGCCCGATTGCTTATTTTATTGGTGGATCTGTTTAAATAATTATATACACTAAATCTATCAAAATAATAAATTATACATGTAAATATATAGAAAAATGTGTATGGAAGAATGAAAATACAAAAATATACTCAAAAAATAAAAAATTTATACAAACATCCATAAATAATGCACAAATCTGAAATTTATACGGCTTTATTCACTATTTATACTTGCATATACAGCTTTATACAATTTTACAGAAGTGCATAGAATGTGTTTATACACTGTCAATATGCACATATGCACATTTATATATTTTATACAAGTTTACAGATTGTATAAACTTGTATAAAAATGTATAAAACTGTATAAACTCGAAAAAATGACTTTAAGCAGTACTTCGGGCAGCTTTTACACAAAAGCTTAACAAACATCCCAGATCTATACAGTTTTATACAAGAAAAATATTAGATCTAAACTTTTTTTTAGAAAAAACTAGTAGATCTCACCGGATAATTATGAAATATGTGAAAACAGAAGAATAAACATGATAAACAACTTTTTTAAATAAATTCACTGGAGTTTTAACCAAAATATACAATGAAAAATCGACATTGTTATTCAAAAAGCAAAAAAAAAAAAAAAAAGAGAAGAAGAAGCGGCGATGGTGGTGACCACGGGGGCGATGACGTCAGTGTCTTGGAGGAGAGGGAATAAAGGTGTAGCAGTGGCGGAAGGAGTGGGGGAGGGGGGCGGCGGCGTTAGGTGTAATGGGGAAGAGAAGAGGAAAAAATGGAAAGGAGGAAAGGAGAAGAGAAAAAAAATGGGGGCTAGGGTCTTTTTTTCTTTAAATAGGGAGTACTATGGAGTGAAAGAAATAATAAAAAAAGGGAGGGAGGTGCTAGATCGGGTAAAGAAGGAAAATAGGGGTCTTTTTTGGTAATTTTCATAAGTGGAGTATCTCTCTGTATAATTGTCCCTTAATGTTTTGGCCACGTTAAAAACTCTTGAAGTTTATTTCCTCTATAACTCCTTCACTTCTCATGTTTCTTCCCCCTCCTGCTTCTTACTCATTCTTCTAATTAATAAAATATATTATTTATTAGTGGTTAGATTAATTTATCCAACAGGTGAAAGTTATTGGTTGAGCTTGAAAAAGTAGTTATATCAAATTTGAAATATTTGGACCAATTTTTAAGAGAAACGTGTTGATGATTTTTATAGACACTGATGCCGATGCACCAGGATTTCAACACAAGTTTTTCAAAACTACAACAATTTTGTACTAAAGTTTAGTGATTCGTCATGACTTATGTCAAGCCATATATCATGAACTCATGGTGAATCGCCGAAATTTTTAGCACAATAATTCTAAAAAGGTAGCCATTCATTCACTCGTAGCTCAGGAAAAATCTGTACTAAATTTCTGACGATTCGCTATGAGTACTTGTGGCTTTAGTTTCTAGTGTTATAGATTTAGTTTCTTAGAGTACGTAGCTTTAAAGTACAACCTCTAAAGATAGGTTCCGAAGTTAAAAAAAATAAAACATTTAAAACTGGGTACCATGAGTGAAATTACAATCTTTAAAGCATAGAACTGTTCATGAAAAGTACAATCTTTAAAGTTTGGTACAATCATGAAAGTACAACCTTTAAAATTTGGTACCATGGATGAAATGTACAACTTTTAAAACCTGATATCATGTTAAAAAGTATAACATGAAAAGTTTGGGTGAAAAGCAATACCAAACAAAATCATGGCGTACTAAAATGATTTTTTAGGGGGTGGAAGTGAAATAGCAATACTGAAGTATTTCAATGTTTTTGCACGAAATGGACAGGTGGCACCACTGTCATAATTTTAGTCCACGTAAGAAAAGTTTTGTATTTTTTATCCTCGTATAAAATAGCTCCTAGCGATCGCCGAATGTCATAGGGGGAAACTCCTAGCGATATACAAGTCCTACTGCTAATAAGATTTGGTGATCACCAGCAGATTTCTTACCGGGGTAAAAAATGTAAAACTTTCTTATATTGGCAAAACTTGTGATAAGGCGCCATAAGTGTCCTATTTCTGTAAATCACTCATAGCATTTAATTTCGGGTCATTTACAGAAAAAGGACACTTCCAGCTCGCCATCACATATTTGGTAGTGAGAGAAAAGTCTTATAAAAATAGTCCTGGTTAGTAAGTTGCAAGTGTTCTCAAGATCTTTTTATTTGAGAAGACATGGCAATCACAAGATATTTTACTCTAGCGGTCTCCAGCAATTTTTCGTGATGGAAACTACTTTTGTAAGATTTTTCTTATGAAGATCAGAACTGTAATATCAGCTCCAGACTATCTATCTCGCACAACATCTTGTTTTATTTCTGCAAATCACACGTCAATAGTGGTTCAGTGCCATTTGAGATGGCCCAAGTTAAGCAGCCGAAAGAAACGCCCATTTTATTCTTAATCTACAGTAAGGGTGTCCAGCGCTCTGGTTTGTACCGGACCAGCAACTGGGCCGGAGTAGCCCAGACTAGCGCAAGCCGGATCGATGGCGCCTCCCCACCCATTGGCTCGACTCCGACCCATCACCCCCTTAGTGAACCGACCAAACCGGACTTTTTAGGATCGGAACCGAAAAATTAAAAAAATAACGGTTGGGATATAGCCACTGGCAACGACTACTTTTACCAACAGCCGTTAGGCAACGGCAAAAAATGACTATTTTTATTTCCCCCCAACCCCCACCCTAGCGCCCCCATACCCCTCCCAACCTATTTTTCTATAATACAACAATATTTCACCAATTTATTCACAATTTCTCTAATATTCTCTCTAAATCTCTCAATCTCTCTTATATTCTAGAAAGGCTATTTGCTAAATTATTCTAAATTGCTCTTGCAAAAAGGGTTTAAATTCTAAATTACATTACAAAAATTATTTGGAGTGGAGTGAAAAATTGTTCGGTGTGGTTTCGGTCAAGTTTCAAATTTTACTTCTAAGTTCTAACGCGACATCAAGTAAACTCGTTCTTACTTCTTATTATTAATTTTAATTTTCTTACAATATTATTTTTAGCATATAGCCATATTTTAGTAATTTAGTAGGTTGCTTTACTTATAATGTCTTGAGTGTGGAGAGCATTTACTGGGCATACGGGTAGCGGCCATATATCATCCGCTAATCAGGGGAGGGAGGGATGATAGAAGTGGTCGTGCTCTGGGTAAAAGACCAATTGGTAGTTCTAGTACTCCTTCTCATCTATAATGATTTTACTCAGGAAGATGACTCGCAATTTTTTCATGATTTAGATTTTAATCAACCACTAGATATTGATATGTTAGAAGCACAATATCAAGCTTGTGATAATACCGAAGGGATTAATTTTAGATGATGAAATACATACTAGTCAATTTCATGGTGAACATGAAGAAACTGAATCTGAATTACGACATATGCCTCCTAGTAGAGAACCAGTCAAACGAGCGGATAGATCTGATGTGTGGCAATTTATAACGAAAAATATTGAGGATCAGACCGCTAAATATAATCTTTGTAGAAAAGTTTGGGATTTTAAAACAGGCAAGCATCATGGTGGAACAGGGAAGTTGAGAACACATTTAGAAAATCACCATAAGGAAGAATGTGCTATCAGATCGGGTGGCATTCATGTAGGAAATATAATTGCTCCATCTCAAGGTAGTGGCGTTCTACAGGAAATTAACCCAGAGACCGGAAGGGGGGGGGGTCTTATTCGGTATGATAAGAAGAAAGATAGGGAACAAATGGCAAAAATGATTGCAGTATAGTGTTTACCTTTTACATTTGCTTCTTGTACTGGTTTTGAAACGACCTCGGTCAGTCGTTTCGGAAGTTAGGACTCTGATTGGCGTGTCGATAATTTCAAAATATTTGTAATGTACATTAGGACTTGTCTGTAAAATTCGAGCTAAATCAGACCTTGTTTGGTAGGCATCAGAAGAAGGTTTCAGTTTTTATTGTCGATAAATATTAAAAAGAGATTTTCGAGCTCGGTTTTGGCGAATGAGCTCCGATTCAAAATCTGAAAGCGCCGTTAGGTTCGTATGATTATTTATAACTTTTGTGAACTTTCGAAAATGAATTTTGATGTTGTTCGGCTAGTTTCCGCTAAAATGTCGAAAGTTAAATAATTTGATCTTTTTCTATTTAAATTCGCATTTTGAGTTTCGGGAATTCGATTTGAGATTCGCCTTAGCGATTATGCTACATATATTTTGTATAACTTGCATGCAAAATTTAGAATTATTTCAAATATCGTAGAGTACAGTTTTATTTTTATCGTAGCAGCGAATTTTAAAAGAAAAAGAAAAAAAAGCGAGAACAGAGAAGAGAAAAGCGCAGTGAAATAAAAAAATGCCAGAAAATGAGAAAAGAGCTAGAAAAATAGTAGAATTTTCACCCCGAAACATTAAGGTAATGATCCTAATATATTATTTGAGTTTATTACATATGTTTGAATATATTTTAACGGTAAAACTTGGAATATTAGACATCATTTCAATAAGTTCAATTAATAGTTTAAAGGGTCAAATGGACCCCGATAATAAAATTGATTATATATTCGTACTCAGTGAGTTATGGGCAACATATAAATGTAATTTATTTTGGGTTTGGTTATGTGGCTTTGAACCCTGTACATAGACCTGGACTACGTATTGCGGATACGAATAGGGTATCAGGTTCCTACCTGGATTGCCCTAAGATGTGAGGAATAAAGCCTTTAGCCTAATTTGATATATTTTTCTGTTTATTGAATAGAGTGGGATCGTTTGGCAAGAAAACCAAAGGATAAAGCAGTTGTTGATTAGCCGTACTAACTTTTGGAAGAGGTAAGTGTTTATATCCATTTCTTTGGAGGCACTTGGCCTCGTGGATTTTCTACCACGTGTTCCTTACGTGTGTAGCTGCTGATAAGCGTACTCATACGCCTTAACTTTGAATTTACATTGTATATTATATGTTATGCACTGTCATTGGTATTGCATTAAGCATATGAGCATTGCACTCTGGTTTTTAGCATTGCATATACTTCCCGGTAATCGATGAGAGTCCCGAGCCGGTGAAGGTTCATTATTGCATATACTTCCCGGTTGGCGATGAGAGTCCCGCACCGGTGAAGAGTCATTATTGCATATACTTCCCGGTTAGCGATGAGAGTCCCGCACCGGTGAAGGGTCATTATTGCATATACTTCCCGGTTGGCGATGAGAGTCCCGCACCGGTGAAGGGTCATTATTGCATATACTTCCCGGTTGGCGATGAGAGTCCCGCACCGGTAAAGGGTCATTATTGCATATACTTCTCGGTTGGCGATGAGAGTCCCGCATTGGTGAAGGGTCATTATTCCATATACTTCCCAGTAATCGATGAGAGTCCCGAGCCGGTGAAAGATAATTATAATTATTGCATATATCTCCTGGTAGACGATGAGAGTCCCGCGCTGGAGATAAGCATCATGCATATGTGACTGCATTGCATTGTACTGCATTCATCCATCTCAATTCACCGCATACTGACTATTGTGTGTATTGTGTTGTGGTTTATGTACGCGGTATGTACACTATGTCGCGGACATATCTCAGTTTGCCTATTTATTTCTAGCTCGCATTTTGGGTTGCGGGGATCGGGTTGCATGTCGCAACGGTATAAATATATGGGTCGGGTTGCACGCCGCAAGGGTATAAATATATGGATCGGGTTGCACATTGCAACGGTATAAATATATGGATCGGGTTGCACGCCGCGATAGTATGAATATATGGATCGGGTTGCACGCCGCAGCAGGATGAATATATGGATCGGGTTGCACGCCGCAACAGGATGTATATCTGATTGTTGATATGTTCGGGATACCTATATGTTCTGACTATCTTACATTCCTGATTGTTAATGAGTTTGTGATTCCATACGTGTTTCTAGTTATTATCTAGCTCTGCCTTTTTATAATTTAAATAAGAGGAATTTAGTTTATCTGTTTCTTCTCCCTAGCTAGCTATCCTATTCTTTGAGGTGGCTAGTCTGCCCCACTTATTGAGTCCTTTTGACTCACCCCTGTTTGTTGTTTGTTTCTTGTCTATCTATTTCGTTTCGACATGTTCGCTCCAGGATTGAGTTCGCCACGTTGTGAAGGAGCGAAGACGACTTCAGCTGTCAGGGTGAGCCAGCTTTTATTATGAATGGCCACCAGTTTATTGGTTATCATTTTAGTTGCATTTTGCTCCCTTCAGGAGGAATCTGTCTTCTTTTGTACTCTTAGATGTCTAGTCTGGATAGCCCTAAACCTAGTATGTTGGGTAGTCAGTTGTAATTTCTTTTGTACAGCTTAGAGGTATAAGTATGTCAGTATTTTTTTAAAGTCTTGTTCTTATTTATGAATTGAATTATATTTATTTTCCTAATTTGATTGGTAAGGGTTCACCCGATGGGTCTAGGGGAGGATGTCGGGTGCCCGCACGGCCTAGCCGGATTTCGGGTCGTGTCAGGTTTTGTTCGTTATATTCAAACCATATATAATCCATCTTTTCAAGCTTTTTCAAAAACTACGTTCGAAGTAATATTATAAAATTTAAAAATGAATATAGACAATATTTATGATATAGGTTTTATCACTTTGATTGTAGATTTTGTATCACTACTGATATGGGTCATGGTGTTAATGTGTATGATTATTTAAAACTTACTTGTCATTGGATAGATCCTAACTGGGTAATGCATAAAAGAATTTTAGCATATACCACTGTTGATGAACCACATACGAGAATATTTATTAAGAGAGAAGTAAATGATATTTGTAAGGCGCATTTTATTAATGACAAAATTTTAAGTATAATTGTTGATAATGTTTCAAACAATGATTATGCTATTGGTTAGTTAAAACCAAAGTTGATCCCCCCTTTTGAATAATTGTTTCATGTTAGATGTGCATGTCATATATATAATTTAGTTGTACAAGATGACCTAAGTTATTTGCGCCTATTATTAAGAAGGTCAAACGCGCAATTAGTTATATTTTTAAATCTAAAAAACCGGATAGATGGAGGGACTTTAAGGCAGAGTGTATAAAAGAAGGTTTGGATCCTAGTGGAGAACCTAAGGAAGTTTATGTATTTCGCAACTTAATTATGTATTTTTACTTTCTATTTTCTAGTTTGTCACTTTAATTATGTATTTCCGTATTGTTCAATAAAGCGCTTTTGTGTTGTTATTTTTATCTACAATTTTCGTATATAATTTAATCTATTTCAAATAAAGAAAAAATAAAAAAATAGTTTAAACCGAACCGAACCAATACCGGACCGAGTCACACTTGCCGGTACCAGTTCCGGCATGGCAGCCTTCAACTCCATCGGTGGACCGAACCGGCAAGGACCGGCAAATCAGTGAAAGTTTATTTTTTTAAGCCGGACCGAACTGGAACCGGCAAGCTGCGCCGGAATCGGACCGGCTCGGACCCGTAGACACCTTTAGTCTACACTCTATTTTAACAAATATCAACTTTTTACCAAAAAAATTTACTGGGTGTACCCACATATCACTAGTTATGATTTTTTGTCCCCACTTAAGAATGATTTAGCAAAATGGCCTCAGAGGCAGCACTTCAAGTTATAAATTGGCAAGTGCTGCCTCTTCGGAAAATATAAATGGCAAGTGTTGCATGCAAAGAGATTAAAAAGGCAAGTGCTACCGAGGCATCACTTCAAGTTATCTAGGAGAATGTGTGAATAGATAAAAGGGAAAGCGTTGCCTATTCAAGAGGGGGTCAAAGTCAAGTGTTGTCAAGTACTACCTAAGAGGCAACACTTACCAGAAAGGGAAGGAGGGACAACAATTCAAGTTATCTGGGAGAATATATGGAAAAAGATAAAAGGTCAACTGCTGCCTAAGAGGCAACGCTTACTAGAAAGGAAGGACGGGATGCAAGCATCAATAAAAAATTTTGTAGAAATATTTTCATCCGAAATTTATTCATTAAAATTAGCGAAAATCATTCTTGCAAAATCACTTTAAGCGGGGTCAATTGGCAAACCACTGCCTATGATGTCATAGTTTTGTAGATTGCCCACTTTTTACGCGGTAAATGAGGAGTAGCCATTAAATGAGGAGTAGCCATTGTGTGTAAAATATTTGAACAATATAATGGCCACCGATTCGAAAAGTGCAGAAGCTTTGTCGCGTATCTTCACTCCGTTACACATAATCTCAGCATGCAGATTATTGTTGCTGGACAATTCTCTTAGCAGGAAGATAATAATTAATAGTAGTAGAGTTTTACTTCGAACTTCATGTTTCTATATTAAACGTTAAACTCAAGGAACAAAAGCATGGGGTTTAGTTCAAACTCATGCTCTTTCCTTAAAATTCAGTATTACTTACTCAGGTATTATCTTGAAATTCATCATTTATAACTACAAATCTCAATATTTTATACTATGGTGTGAACTCCAACATAAAAATGCAAACTTTAGCTCAAAAGTCAGCTTTTTTCTTGATTATTCTTATAAAATATTACAAACACCGGATATAACTCATTACCGCTCTAAAAAGTGGCTATGGGCGACTAATTCTACAACTTTTTGAGTTAACAGATTCTATTTAGAAGTTGCATGTATCAAAACGGAGAACAAATTAATCAACTGAAATAATAACAAAAGCAAAGTTGTGTAGCATGAAGACCCCAGAGGTAAAAAATTATGTAGAAGCTAATGTTATAGGTGAACTTTTTTTTTTGTGAATTTTCTTTTTTAGGCTTGAATTCATTATTGCATATCAAATCGACAGGCTTTATTTAAATAAACACAAAACAAACGTCTTGTTGTACATGAAGCATTTTGCTAAATTTGCTCTAAAAGAAAGCATTAGTTTGTATTGGACCAGCAAAACTATAAAGAGCTAATTTCATGTCGAGGTATATACCCGAGTACCTTAAAAGGTTATTTTTTAGTCTTTATATATCCAGATATATTGCTCTAAGGTCCATATTACACTCATCATTGATTTACCATCTCTACTTAAACTGGAACTGTCCCACCACTCTGTGTCTTCATTTCTGTCCCATTTCCATCTTCTCCCTCATTTTCCTTGGACATCTCCTCCAGTGATTTTCCTTTAGACTCAGGTACCAACAATGTGAACAACATACCAAAGAAATTAATACAACCTAGGACTATTAAAGAATTCCTCACTCCAATGCCAGGTGGATATCCAGTATCAGTCTTCTTTGGGTCTGTGGATTGAGCAGCATACAAAAATCCAAATGCTCCAACCATAGCACCTGCTTTTCCAGCTGCTGCTGATATTCCATGACATGTTGACCTAAGCCTGGCAGGAAAAATCTCCGCAGGAACAACAAATGTTGTCGCGTTTGGACCGAAATTAGCAAAGAAAAAAGTTAGAGAATACATAATCACAAATCCTATTCTATTTTCCTTTAGAGTCCAGTGATTGTACGGAATGGCTAATGCAAACATAAAGACTGTCATGAAGAAGAACCCTATCAATTGAATTGCAAATCGACCAATTTTATCGATTAATGCCACTGTAAACCAGTACCCTGGAACAGAACTGCAAAGAGCAATAAGAGTTTGAGCTATTGCAATTCTGTAAACTTCTTCAAGTGCATTCATGGTTTGGGCTGGAGGAATCCATCCAATAGCACTAAAAATGTCTTTCTGGAAAAGGTTTTGACTGTAGAAAGCTATATCCAATAAAAACCATGTGCTAGTTGTTCCAAGCAAGTGAAGTCCATGGCGACGTAGGAATTGTTTCGTGAACAACCCAAAATCATTCCCTTTTTCTTGAGCAAGCTTCTCAACCTTTTCATATTCTGGTTCAATTTCAACTTGCAACACTCTGGCCATGTCACTAGCTGTCTGTTTCGCATTCTTGGCCACTAACGCTGTGTAACGGGCTGTCTCGGGCATCTTCATTCGCCAATAATAAGTAAGTGCAGCTGGTAGAGCACCAAACATTAAAATCATACGCCAGGCTAGATCAGCTTCAGGGACGGTAGAAGCAATATGATTATCTTGATATGCTGGTGCAGGGTACCCTGCCTTAAATGACGTAGAAACAATGATTGCCACCATGCCACCAGCCAAGATTCCGAAACCTTGCATGGAAAATACAGCAGCAATGAATGCACCACGAGTTTTTTTGTTAGCATACTCAGACATGATGGTAGCAGAGAGTGGGTAGTCACCACCAATTCCAAATCCAAGCCAGAAACGGAAGAAGCAAAGGGTACTCATTACCCCTTTAGGTGTATGGCCAAAGGAAAGTCCAGAGGCAATGGAACAAAGGACCATAAGCATAAGTGTCATTCCATAGACTTTTTTCCTTCCTAGCTTATCTCCAAGCCAACCAAAAAACAATTGTCCAGAAAGGGTGCCACAGAATGCAACTCCATTAACCGCGGCTGAGACATTGGGAGGAAGAGTTCCAGGCTTTGGTGCCCCGGTTTGGTGGAAATAAATGCGGCCAAGCAATTTTGTAACCAAAGAAATGCAGAAAAGGTCATAAGCATCAGTAAAGAAGCCCATGCCAGCAACAACAATTGCAGTAAAGTGGTACAATTGTGTTTTGGCTACATCAAGTGCATTTAGCACTTCTAATTGCTCTTTAGCCATGAGTATAGTACACTTTTGTCAAAACTCGAAATTCTGCAAAAACAGAAAGTGACAATTTTACAAGGGAATAAGAATAAATAATTTTTTTTAACTTTAATCAACCAACGCTAATCTGAATAATTATGGCTGTAAAATTTGTAGAATGGGATAGATAACGACAACTCAGTAAAAGAAAAATTTAATCCATCCCAAATTTGGTTTCTCTTTCTAAAGATATCATATTTCATGAATGGCTATCCGCAGTTATTTTAAGGTGACCTGAAAGAGTAACAATTTTTTTTTACTTGTCAGCATATTAAAATTCACTTTACCACCATTGGCAAAACCTTTCTATATATTCCTTTGTTTATAACAAATGATGGAAAATTTTTAAAGGACCTATGATAAAAGAAAAAAAATAATTTATCTTTCTCTGCGCAGATATATATTTATTATAATATGTATTTTTATTATATATTCTTTTTGTCTCAATTTATGTGACATACTTTGACTGAATACGAAATTTAAGAAAAAGATAATGACTTTTGATATATGTGATTTAAAATAAATTAGAAAAAATTGTGTGATTGTAAATTATTTCATAAAGTAAAATTATTAGTTAGTATGAAAACAGGGGCGGATGTTCCCTTTGAAACACGGTTCACATGAACCTATGGTGCCCCCAGCAAAACTAGATATTTTATGTATAAATATTTTTAAATATGTCTAATATGATGTCCGGGAACCCATGCTCTAAATGTGAAAATTGTTCACTTGGCTAAACGATACTTCACTTATACTTAGAAGCAGAGATTGATTCGACATTTAAATGTCCTTTAATATTATTTTACTTAATATATCATCAAATAATATGACACTTTACCTATATATAAAATAAAAAATTTCGACGGAGATTGTTCGCCTGTTATTTTTGGGATGCGATAACTCTGCCCCAAATATTGGTGAACCCATCATCTTAGAATCCTAAATCCGCTTTTGTACGAAAGTGTGCTGTTTTTTTTCACACCGATTAAAGAAACATTGCACATATATTGGGTTGTCCGCTCAAAAGTATCAAATGAAAAGAAACAAGTACTCATGTTTTCGGTGATTCCATTCCTGAAGTCATGCAGGATAATCTTTTCAAAAGGTAGGCGTAGAAAAGTGTAAGATTGAATATTTAGAAGAAATGGAAAAATATACGGATGCACTGGGAATTGAGAAGGTTAGACTTCTACCACACAAAGATAGTTGTCGTCACAAGAGGAACAAAAGAACAGGTTACATCAAGCATTTTTGTACAGTGTCTGGCTTGTAAACAGCCAAACAAGGAAGCATAAGTAAGCTCCAGCATCAATCAGATAAAAATGAAAGTACCAATGTTTTTCCATGAACAGAAAAGTGTAATCAAATTAATGGTGCAAACATTTAAAAATCTTATATACACTCAAAATGTTAGTATTAAAAAATGAAAGAGTAAAGGAATGGTGTTAAATTCAATTTTCCTTTGTTATAAAACAGTCTACATAAAAACCTTAAAACTTCAAAAATCCATCAAGCCCCAGCTTCCCAAATCACTAATGCGATAAGAGAGATTGTTTCCAATAAATCCTCAGATCAAGAAATTAAACCAATTTGGAAAAGGAAAGAAAAATATCAAGAGTGAAAACAAAGATGATAATTAAAGTGAAGAAAAGCAAAGTATGGGAAAGAAAGAAGCAAGAAAGAAGAGAAATGGAAAAGAAAAAGATTACTAAAAGGAGAGATCTATACACTCACCTTAAATGGTAGCAGCAAACTTGGATACTATCAGTCTGTTACTGTCGGTACGAAGAATACTAATTTTGTACGTGCAAAAGTCAACAAAAGAGTGAACTACAATTTCAGTGGTGCATTTAGTAGATGCACTGAATGAATATATAAGCTTGAAGAGATAGAGTCAAATTCCCAACCGGTGAAAAAAGAGGAAAATATGAGTAAATGAGATTGGAAGACACGACCGAGGAGCGTTCAGTATTTAACTTTGTTGGCATCTTCCATATAAGTGCGGCTGTGGTTGAACAAAGAAAATATTTGAAGTTGAAACTCAAATATAAAAAAGAAAAAATAATTTGGAATTGAATTAGATTTGACAATTACAGTCAAATATTTTTTGGAAATTTTTTAATATTTGTCAGTTAAAAAGCCTAACTTCATTGAAATATTTTTTAAAACAAATATATATATATATATTTTGAAGTTATGTACACATATACTATTGGTCAAGTGAGTATTTTGTAAATATTAAAGTTCAAATATTTAAACACTTGTTATGGTTCCTTAATTCACTTGACCAACCTCACAAATACTAATGTCAAGTCAGACTTCTTTAACCATAATTTGGATCTAGTGATGACATTGCTGAGGTCGAATGCGTGCTGTTCCTACATCATCAGTGTCTTTAACTTACCATCCTCTTCCATCTTTTTCTTCATTCTTCCTATTTCTCCTCCTTATTCTTCACACTTTTTTCCGTTTTTAAAAAAAAAATATTCTTAGTGGCAGCCTCGGAATATTAAATTTTAGTAGTCTACACACCATAATTCCTTTTGCTCTTTTTAGTGTGTATATATTTTACTCCTATAATTTTATTTCTATTGTATTTCCTAAAAATATACTTCAGGTTTTACAATTAAATTTATATTTAGTTGAGTCTAAGGTGATCGTTTTATATCTCAATCCGATCGATTGACAGACAATTTACATTGACAAGTAGTCGATCTTTTACGACCTTAATTCGAAGACAGTGCAAGTATCGATATCGAAGAAGTAAATATAATGTCTAGTTCGAATGAACAATTCGAAGGCAAATGTAAACAAAAGTAAAACAAATGACGAACTAATCAGTTTACGATGACGTGATTTCGAGCGAGTTTCTATCGAATATGAATTATGTGTTAATCTCGTTCAATACTGAATACTTGGTTTTAAACAGATTCGATAATAAAATTAGAGATAATGATAACTAAATGTGATCGATAAAAATGTATTCAGCCAGACGACAATACGATCGAAAAAGTAACAACAGTAATTCACTTGATGTGTTCGATATCAATAAGCAAATTAAATAATGGATTAATTTTACGACCAAGATGAAGATAGCAGATTAATAAGACCGAGTGCGATGAATTAAAGTGTCAAGTAATTGAAATAGCATGCAATCAGTAGAACAAGCAATAATAAATAAATAAATAAATAAAGTGGTGAAAGCTTATTGTATTGAGGAATCAGAGGACGGTGCTTCGGTGAAAGAAATGAATCTTCTTCCACGCTTGAACCAAGCCACGACTGATACTCTAATACAAAGATTGCTTTGACAATGACAATAGATTGATTATGGTATGGTGAGAGAATGACAATAAAGTGGAGAGAATGTGTAATTTGGAGAATGAGAAAAGTGTTCAAATGAACGTGTCCCTCATGAAGGAATAAGGTCCTATTTATAGTTAGAAATGGTAGAGTTCCCAACCCTAGAAGAACTCCTCATTCCTCACGTCTCTCTTTCAGCAGTTGCCCACGTCCCACGAAATACGCTGGACCCGTTCCAATAAAAATGGGATAAGACCAATTGAGATTATCTGCTAGAACGGCTGTCTTCGGAATATTCCGATCACGTTATTACATCAATCGATTTTTACCAACATGTCTTCGGAACCGACAACAATTTTGCAACACGATCGAACACATCTTCTTTGTGATAGAACGGAAATCGACTAATAGAGATAGTCCCCCCACTTGCTAAGTCCTGTGTTCGTTAAGCTTGGCAAGTGGCCTGAGATTTTAAGCGGGAAAACACGTGGAGCGTCCGTGTCCCTCATTTTGAAATATCAAGCTGTCATTTCAACTTCCAGTCGCCGCACGTGTCAGAAATCCTGCGGGTGGCAGTTTTCATCGGTTCCCAAGGCCATGATGGCTCTCTCTCTATAAATATCAGTTTTCAAATCGTTTTACAGACTTTACACCTTCTAAACTCTTGAAATCTCCAAAGTTCTTCAAAATTTCTTCAAAATTCTCTAAGCAAATTTTTAATCCCTCGCTTGTTTTTATCAGTTCCTATTTCAAATCTTCACGTTTAACTGCTTCAATTTGTTGATCTTGTTGCACAATGTCTTCTTCTCAAAATATAGCCGACGCTGGAGTTACTCCCTCCGCCGCCGTTGCCGCTACGACACCGCTGCAACCTGCGGCTGGTCCTTCAACAGATAAGAAGGGAAAAAAGAGGGAAAGGAAACCCAAAGATTTTTGCCCAGAAAAGCTCTATACTGACATCCTTCTGAAGAAGTTTACTTATGATGATGATTGCAAGGTCAGTACCCAGAATGACGTTCAGCTGGCCAAAAAGAAGAATATTCCTGTCGATTTAGTTTTTTGCGCTGTCACTGAGGAATCGATTCCACGAATCAGGGAGAACTGTGGTTGGAAAAAGGGTGAGATCGATGTAGTATGCCCCCCGAGGAGATCAACTCTGACCATTTTTTATAGCGGTCATTCCGCCGTTTTGACGTATCCATTTACGATAGGTTTTACTTTACCGGTCGATCCAATAATTGAGGAATTTTGCCGGTTGTATAAGGTTTGCTTAGCACAGATTTCCCTGATGGTGTGGCGTTTGGTTGCCATGTATTGGTAGATTGGCAAGAAGGTGGGAGTGGAGGTCACACTCAAACACATTCTTCACCTATATTCTCCTAGAGTTTATAAGGTTGGCATCATTACTGTGCAAAAACGAGGTAGTCGAGCTCTAATTTCCGATAACGACGATGATCTCAAGGCGTGGGATCAACGCTTTGTTTATATCCCGAAAGAACAGCTCGTGGCTCTGGGGGCTGAACGTCTCCCAGTTGGCTGGAACCGCGCACGTAAGTTTTTGATTTTTGTTTGGTCTTGTATTTTTTCTGTGTTTTACTCCCATGAGTGCGTGCAACCAGCAGCGTCATGTTCGAGTTAGTTCCTGACATCGTTGATTGGTTGAAGAAAGTTTTGAAAGAAACAACCAATGATCAGAGGGCCTGGAAGCCGATCGCGGCCCTTTTGAAAGTGAAGGCGAAGAACCATGGTAAGCTTAGTTTTGCCTTCAGCCGAGATGCATTCTTTGTTTAATTTTAACAGATTACCTTTAACAGGCATCACTGGTGCTGGCATTGGGCCGATTGAAGATTTGGTCGGCGAGGAAGAAGTCGAAGAGGTTGAGGGGGAGAACGTGAGTGAAACTCCTCCGAAGAAGAAAAAGAAGACCTCTTATCAAGACCTTAGGGCAAAATATTTGATTAAGAGTACTCCACAAGGGGCTGGCTCATCGGCTGATCCTAAGCCGATCGAGCAGATTGTTAAAGGAGCTGTCTCAGCAGTCGAGGTGGCGAAAGCCGTCGAGGAGGGCAGCCTCGCTCATATTCCCTACGAGGAAGAGGGTGAAGAATCTGGGTCTGAGAAGCCGTTGGAGCGGCCGAAAAGGCCGAGGAAGGAAAAAATGCTCGAAGTGGCTGAGCAACTCAAAGCGGCCGAGGAATATGAAAGGGTTCAAACGACCGGCCTTGGTGTCGATAGGCAGCAAACTCTATCTCCGATTGCGGAGTATTTGATCGACGTAACTTCTGGCTCTGGGGAAAAAGAGACTGCCATCGCCCCAACCCACGAGATGTTAAATTTTGGGGGCGTCGATGGTGCCCTTTCAGACGATGTGCCAAGGGAGAGGGATCCCAAGAAGGGCAAGTTTCCTCTCGACCGTCCCATGGCAACGACGAAGTCAAAGCATACGGAGAGCTCAGGCTCGTCATTCTACGCGTCAGACCATAAAGAGCCCATCGTTCGTTTTCCTCGATATGAGGAAGCCGCTGCCTTTGCTGCTTATAAGAGGGCCAAGGCTGCAGGGGAAGCCAACACCAGATCGTTGACTGTTAGTGTTCCCGGGGAGGTAGATCTGCTTAGATGCCCAAAGCATCTTGCTAACTATTTTTTCGACGTGATGGGGCTGATGGAAAAAGCTCGGTTGAATTGCTACAGCGATGTGAGCTTGTCTTCTCAGATTGCTTTTAGTGCCTTTCGGGTAACGAACTCTCTCTCTTGTCTTCTACTGCTTGAATCTTTTTTTTTTCTTTCTTACGAGATTGTCCTGCTTTGGTTCAAGAACACCATCATGGCCATTGAAACAACTGATCGGATTTGACAGCTTAAAACCGAGATAGCCCATTTGAATGAGAGAGTTGCTCTTCTTGCCTCTGCTGGTGATGGATGGCACAATAACTTAAAAATTTTGAAAGTGAAATATTCTGAGCTCGAGGCCGAATCGGCTAAAAAGGCCACCGCTCATGCTCTTCGAGAATCGGAATTGGAGTCTTAAGTTCAGGCTTTGAACGATCAGCTTGGTCGACTTGAAACTAGCATATGACAAGTGTGCCAAACTGGAGACTGAACTGAAGGCCAAGGAGTTAGAATTCGTTCGTTTGAATGAGGAACTTCATACTCTTAAAGGCGTTAACGACGATCTGGCTGCTCAGAATTATGCTTTGTAGAGGAACTTGCTTCTTCAAAAGGAGTTGGCTACTCAAAGGCACTTAATGGAGAGTGATTTCGAAGGGAGAAGGGAGCTTATTTTGGCAGTGTCTAGGCGAGATTTGCTGCGGGAAATGTCTGAGCGTCAGGTCGATGTAGCCAAGGAGCTCGAAGAAGCTATCCAGGTCGTGAGGATGACTCGCGAGGCATTTGGCCTTTCTCCAGATTCTTCTGACGAAGGATCCGATGGAGATGAATGAACTTCTTAAGCTTTTGTTTTTTGATCCTTAATTATGGTGAGGTCGTTCGACCGTTGTGTGAATATCCTTAGTTATAATGAGGTCGTTTGACCATTATGTGGATACTTTCTTTTAATGAATGAACTCTTTTGTTTTTGATTCTTGATGCTCCTTATATCGTCGTATTGTTTTCCGAGGATGAGTTTAGTTTAATCATTCGGAAAGTTTAACATTTGGACGACAGTAGTCGGAAAAAAGTGATTGATGGGGCCCAATGTCTTTTAGTGCGTAGTGAAGAATGACGTCTCACTTTCACGTAATGCACTTCGAACATTTTTTTTGGTTCGGAATGAAAAATTACTTAACACTTGGTGAAAAATTTGGAATTGTAAAATTCGCTAATGTTTAAACTGATCACACAAGTCGAACAAATGTGAAAAGTCGAAAATATGACCAAGTGCTCCATGTTATTGAAGTGAGCCGCTAATAGGCGTTTAATACTTTTTCGGATCGTACGATTCGATCGATTACATGATGCGGCCGTTTGAAGGCACAGATTTTTGATCACTAATGGATCGTTTACATGCCACATAAAATGAATAACCCTCGACTTTAAATAAAAATGTCAGGGTTTGAAATCTTCGATGAAGTTGGATTTCTAGTTCGATTTGAAGTACGAACGAGTCCCCAGTTCGAGTGAGCGTTGGGATCTTGAATTTTTGTCGAATTTTGACTTCAATCGATTTCGCTTCTCCTTTCGATGGGAAGTCCCCGATTCTTGGGCAGTCCACAGTGTCCGTCAGTGACCATCATGCTAATTCCATCCCCCCAGTGTTTGGGTGTGAAGGATGAGCGGCCGAACATTGGTCCTCGATTTCGGTACCTGAAACGGAGTCATTGAAAGACAAAAACCGAGAAAGCCGTTATAGATGAAGACCACGTTAGAATGTTCTTCAGACTTGTCGACCCCAATCGGAGCGTTTTGAGCTCAGGTGTTTGCAGGTGATGTTTGTCATCATTCGATTCCAACTATGCCTATCATCTAAAAGCGTTAGTATCAAATAATCAATTAAACAATTTCTTCCGATGGAGAGAATGAAAATTGTAAAGGAAAATAAGGTATGAAGATTGATGATACCGTAGAATCTCAAAAGTAGTACTTCTTCAATTGTGTGATATTCCAATTGAAGTCGACTGGCTTGGAGTCCATTGTTTCGAGTTGGTATGAACCTTTTCCGATTACTGCCTTGACCCGATAGGGTCCTTCCCAATTTGCTCCTAGTTTACCTTTGTTGGGCTCATCCTTCTTCGGTCTTTTGATCTTTAGCACATAGTCACCTACATTAAAAGATCGATACCTGATTTTTTTGTTGAGGTAATTTTCTGCCCTTTGTTTCTGTGCTTGTATTCGAACAAATGCCATGTCTCTTTTTGCTTCGACCAGGTTTAGATCTATCAGCATAGCCTCTTTGTTTGCTTCCTCAATGGAGTGGGCGAACCGAAGACTTGGTTCTCCCACTTCCACCGGTATCAGCGCTTCTGTTCTGTAGACAAGTGAGAACGGTGTCTCCCCTGTGCTTTGTTTCACCGTTGTCCGATGAGCCCACAGCGCTCCGGGGAGTTCGTTCGGCCAATTGCCCTTTGACTCATCCATACTTTTCTTCAAGTACTCGATTATTGTTTTGTTGGAAGATTCAGCCCTGTCCATTTGAAATAGGGTGATAAGGTGTTGAGGAAATTCGCTTGATCCCCTATTTTTTAAAGAAGGCAGTGATTCGTCTCCCTACGAACTGCTTACCGTTGTCGCATGTGATCTCTTTCGGGATCCCAAAACGACAGATGATATTTTGATGAATGAATTTGATGACTTCCTGTTCACGAATTTTGGCCAAAGCAATTGCTTCTATCCATTTAGAAAAATAATCCGTAAGAATTAGAATAAACTTTACCCCACCTGGCGCTGTTGGAAGCGGCCCGACCAAATCCATTCCCCACTTCATGAATGGCCACGGTGACGTGACCGAATGAAGTGACTCTGCTTGTTGATGTATGAGGTTGCCAAATTGTTGACACTTGTCGCATTTGCGACTGAACTCTTTGGCATCATCTGCGATCGTTGACCAATAGTATCCAGCTCTTATTATCTTTCGAACCAGTGATTTGCTTCTAGAATGATTGCCGCATTCGCCTTCGTGAACTTTTTTCAACACATAGTTTGTTCCATCTGGCCCCTCACACTTCGCTAAAGGGCCACCGAACATTCGTCTGTAGAGTTGATTTTCTAGGAGACAATATCTTGCCGCTATAGCTTTAAGTGATCGGGCAGACTTTTTGTCACTGGGAAGGGTGCCTGCCTGCAAATAAGACAAATATTTGTTTCTCCAATACCAAGTATGATTAACGGTGTTTACCTCTTTGATGCTTCGACAAAGTGGGGATTCGAACAAATGAACCACTGTTTCATCAATTTTTCCATCGATAGCTGCTGCAGAACCGAGGTTGGCTAAGGCGTCTGCTTCGATGTTATCTTCCCTCGGTATCTGAGCTATTTTCCATTCCTGGAAAAAAGTCAGGAGGTTTTGTACTTTCTCGAGCAACTGCTGCATCCTCGGATCTCGAACACAAAAATCGCCTTGGATTTGATTTACTACCAGCTGAGAATCGCTTTTGATGTCTAGTCTTTCAACTTTCAAGTCTTTTGCGATCTTTAAACCTGCAGCGAGGGCCTCATATTCGGCCTCGTTGTTAGTTTTTGCATGTAGTTTGATCGCATACCTAAGTTTCTCGCCGGTAGGTGCTATCAACAGGATCCCGAGGCCAATCCCTTTCACATTCGAAGCTCCATCGATGTACATTATCCAGACTCCGGGATCTGGATCCCTCATCATCAATTCTTCATTTTTTGCTTCTGGGAAGATGTTAGCGCTAAAGTCCGCTACAAAATCAGCTAAAACTTGAGATTTTATGGCGGTGCGAGGCTGGTAAGTGATGTTGTACTCACTCAGCTCGACCGCCCATTTCATCAATCGACCAGAGAGATCTGGCCGATGTAAAATATTTCGCAATGGAAAAGTAGTTATGACAGATATTGAATGACATTGGAAATAAGGTCTTAGCTTTCGTGCAGCAGTGACTAGTGTAAGTGCTAGTTTTTCTAGATGTGGATACCTTGTTTCTGCATCTAATAATGTCTTACTAACATAATAGATAGGAAATTGGTTACCTCTATCCTCGCAAACGAGGACAGCGCTTACAGCAACATCGGAAACGGACAAGTAGATCAGCAGCATTTCTCCTTCGAGCGGCTTTGACAGAAGCGGAGGATTGGACAGGTATTGCTTCAGTTCTCTGAGAGCCTTTTTGCATTCTGGTGTCCACTCAAAACTTTTGTTTTTCCTCAGCACCGAAAAGAACTTGTGATATCGTTCAGATGACCTCGAGATGAACCTGCTGAGATAGGCTACTCGATTGGTCAGCTGTTGAACTTCCTTCACCGTTGTCAGGTTTTTGGAAATGTTTTCGATCGCTTTGATTTTGTCTGGATTGGCCTCGATCCCTCTTTGCGATGCGATGAATCCCAAGAACTTGCGGGATCCGACCCCGAACGCACATTTCTCCGGGTTCAATCTCATGTTGAACCGCCTTAGTATCATAAAATTTTCCTCCAAATGACTTAAATG
This sequence comes from Petunia secreta, assembly GCA_029990175.1. Classification (NCBI taxonomy): domain Eukaryota; kingdom Viridiplantae; phylum Streptophyta; class Magnoliopsida; order Solanales; family Solanaceae; genus Petunia; species Petunia secreta. The sequence continues at coordinate 978,410 of JARKIP010000159.1, forward strand.
ATTTCCCTTCTCCAAAGACATGACCAACATGTCGTCTATATACACTTCCATCGTTTTTCCGATCAGATCTTTGAACATGGTGGTAACCAAATGCTGATAAGTAGCGCCAGCATTCTTAAGGCCGAAGGGCATGACTATGTAGAATAATTCCCCGTGTCTGTGATGAACAACTTCTTCTCCCGATCTACTAGGTCCATCAAAATTTGATTATAGCCTGAGTAGGCATCCAAGAAACTCAACATTTCGTGCCCTGCCGTTGAATCGATCAGCCTATCGATGTGAGGCAGTGGGAACGAATCTTTTAGGCAAGCTTTGTTCAGGTCGGTATAATCGACGCATACTCTCTACTTGCCATTTTTCTTTGGTACTACAACAGTGTTTGCAAGCCATTCTGGATACTTAACCTCCTTAATGAACCCATTCGTCAGTAGCTTTTCTACTTCGTCGTTGATCACTTTCCTTCGGAATCCTCCGTTCGGCCGTTTCTTTTGCTTTACCGGCCGATGCTTTGGATCGACGTTTAACTTGTGTGTGGAAACTCTTGGATCGATTCCCACCATATCTGCGTGGGACCAGCAAAACAATCAGAATTATCCTTGAGGAAGGATATGATTTTTGCTCTTACTCCGGGATCCAGTTCTGCTCCCACATAGACTTTCCGATCAGGCTTACAATCGAATAACGTTACTTCCTCCAATTCTTCTATCGTAGAGTCTCCGGCTTTTTGCTTGTACGGTTCTCTCACACATGGTGGAACCTGTGCGTATTCGTCTTCAACTTCGGATTCCGCTAATTGTGGCGAAGCACATGACGGAGCCGTAGTGAGGTTTTCGACCATGGGTTCCACTAGCTGTGATTGCTACTTTCGAAAGCCATCCTTAACAGCTACTGAGTAACATTCTCGTGAAGCCTGCTGCTCGCCTCTTATTTTGCGAATTCCCCATGGGGTAGGGAATTTTACAACTTGATGTAAGGTCGATGGGACTGCTCCAATAGCGTGAATCCACGGTCAACCCAATATCACGTTGTATGCCATCTCGCCTTTCATCACTTGAAACGATGTTTCACTCTCAACGCCTTTCGCATAAGTCTTAATTGTGATTTCTCCAACGGCCAGTTCGCTTGAATTATTGAAACCTGACAACACCGTTGAGCGAGGCACGATCTTATCACTCAACTGCAGCTGTTCGACCACCCTTGTATGTATGATATTAACCGAACTCCCAGCATCGATTAATACCCTTTTTACATCGACATCGTCGATCCTCATCGTTACTACCAGTGCATCGTAATGGGGATGAATCCTTTCGTCGAAGTCGAAATCCCCGAACACAATCTCATCATTCATGTCTTCCCGTGTTCGTTTGTCTCGTGTGAATGAGACCTTTGCGTATTTCTTTGTAGTGTAAGTCACTCCACAAACGTCATCTCCTCCGGTAATAACATTTACCGTCTTCCTAGGAGCAGGAGGTTTTGGCGGCTCATCATCTTTCTTCTTATTAAAATTGTTTCGCCCTCTATCAGTCAACAATTCTACCAAATGCCCCTTCTGTAGCAGGCTGGCCACTTCGTATCTCAACGCCTTACATTCTTCCGTTGTATGGCCGAAGTCATGATGAAATGCATACCATAGATTTTTATCCCTTGTGTTTGGATTTGTTTTATGCGACCCAGAAACTTTACAACCTTATCACCCATCCCCTTCAAATGATTTACCAAGTTCGGTGTCGATATGCAAAAATTGTACTCCGTCACTTTGGGAGGTAGTGGTCGATCTTTCGGAACCGAAGATGTGTTCGATTGCCCTCTCTTCGGCTGATTTTTCGAACCACCAGCTTCGTGATTGTTGCTTCCCATCCGAGGGAAACTGTAGGGCTCCCATCGTTGGTCCCTGTAGTTTCGCCTGTCGTTCTCGACTCTTTGTGGTGGTGGTCGATCATAATGGTGATTATTTCGGGCTAGCTGCAACTCCTCCTCCTCAGCCCTAATCCTTGGTTCGCACTCACGATATAGCTCATCGAATGTCCATGCATCGATCTCCCTAATATGATCCTTCAACTTCCACGCCTCTATTGAATCAGTGCGCAAGTTATTAGCAAAAGTCAAACAAGCCCACCTCTCTTCGAGATTCGGGATATGAATCTTCTCATCATTGAATCGTTTCACAAATTGTTTGATAGTTTCCCCGGGCCGCCGCCTAACGTTCAGGATATCTTCCACCCTTGGCGCTAGCTCCAGTATGTGATCGAATGAATTTCTCCGCCATATCATCAAAACTCAGTATCTCGTTTTCGGGTAGCTGTAAATACCACTTCAACGCTGCTCCTTTCAATGTTTCACAAAACTTCTTAAGGCTGACTGAATTGATCTCTTCCGAAGTCAGGTTGTTCGCCTGAACTGCAACCGAAAACATATCAATGTGATCCCTCGGATCTGTGGTTCCATCATATCTTAAACTTTCTGGTAATTTGAAAGTTTTAGGAATGGGCATTGGGGCTGCACTTGCTGGAAACTGACGCTTTGAAATCGATTTTTTAGCGACTTCGTCCGTTAACTTCGGAACACCTGGCAATTTCTCCATAATTGACTTTATCTCACTGAATTTCTTATCCACTGTGTCATTCAGCAGGGTTTGCATCGTAGCCAACATTCTCACTTCTGTCGTCACGGAGGCCGGAGCTCCCATAGCCACGGCGGTCGTACCCGATCCTCCGAATCCGACCCCCACTGGAAGTCCCCCTATTACGGCGCCCTGAGGAACCGAAGTCGGAATGCTTGTGGGGGGTGTGATCGGGGAGGTGGGCGCACTGTTTCCGATAGAGCTAGACAGGACCTTCAATTGCTCTTGTATCATTTCGAATTGAGCATCATGCCTCTTCAAATACGCCATTAGTGCCACATTTGTATCTCCTGACTCGATCGCGGGTTCTTTACCGGGTCGCCGCCCTCGGGGCGCGTTCAGCTGTGAACCAATAGAAATGTCGTCATGAGTCGGATCCTGCTCGTGGTTGGTAGACTTATCGACCGCTTCAATATTGGTCGGAACATGAACCCCGTCATTGGGATTGAGCTGTTGTTGACCGTTCAGATCAGTGGTGACATCAATGCTACGTTCATCTGCCATTTCAGGACAAAAAAGCAAACGTAAGTAGTATCAAACGATTCAAATTTCGAATAAATCGGTTGCCTAGACCCCATGGTGGGCACCAAATTGTATTTCCTAAAAATATGCTTCAGATTTTACAATTAAATTTATATTTAGTTGAGTCTAAGGCGATCGTTTTATATCTCAATCCGATCGATTGACATGCAATTTACGTTGACAAGTAGTCGATCTTTTACGACCTTAATTCGAAGACAGTGCAAGTATCGATATCGAAGATGTAGATATGATGTCAAGTTCGAATGAACAATTCGAAGGCAAATGTAAGCAGAAGTTAAAACAAACGAGGAACTAATCAGTTTACGATGACGTGATTTCAGGCGAGTTTCTATCGTATATGAATTATGCGTTAATCTCATTCAATACCGAATACTTGGTTTTAAACAGATTCGATAATAAAATTAGAGATAATGATAACTAAATGTGATCGATAAAAATGTATTCAGCCAGACGACAATACGATCGAAAAAGTAACAACAGTAATTCACTTGATGTGTTCGATATCAATAAGAAAATTAAATAATGGATCAATTTTACGACCAAGATGAAGATAGCAGATTAATAAGACCGAGTGCGATGAATTAAAGTGTCAAGTAATTGAAATAGCATGCAATCAGTAGAACAAGCAATAATAAATAAATAAATAAATATAGTGGTGAAAGCTTATTGTATAGAAGAATCGGAGGATGGTGCTTCGGTGAAAGAAATGAATCTTCTTCCACGCTTGAACCAAGCCATGACTGATACTCTAATACAAAGATTGCTTTGACAATGACAATAGATTGATTATGGTATGATGAGAGAATGACAATAAAGTGGAGAGAATGTGTAATTTGGAGAATGAGAAAAGTGTTCAAATTAACGTGTCCCTCAATGAAGGAATAAGGTCCTATTTATAGTTAGAAATGGTAGAGTTCCCAACCCTAGAAGAACTCCCCATTCCTCACGTCTCTCTTTCAGCAGTTGCCCACGTCCCACATAATACGCTGGACCCGTTCCGATAAAAATGGGATAAGACCAATTGAGATTATCTGCTAGAACGGCTGTCTTCGGAATATTCCGATCACGTTATTATATAAATCGATTTTTACCAACCATGTCTTCGAAACCGACAACGATTTTGCAACACGATCGAACACATCTTCTTTGTGATCGAACAGAAATCGACCAATACATCTATGTTTCAGATTATATAAATATATTTTTCAGTCTGTTTACAAAAAATGACATATTTATAAGTTAAAAAATAACTTCAATTTTTTATTTTATATTTAATGAGACGATCTATAGCCATTAAAATGTCAATATCTTATTTTAAACAACATGTTTCAACTTTTTTTAATTTATTAAAACTTTGTGCCAAGGTTCACATAAATTGATAAGCCCAAAAAAGCCGTGGCTTAATTCTAATTTTCTGAAATAGTTCCTGTCATATTAAAAGCCGTGGACTAAAGTTGAATCCGTTACTATAACTTTGATAGTTCCAAAGTAAATGGCTACATTTGCAAGAAATTTTTAATATGTGCTAAAAATAAATGGGACTGTTAATTCGGTTACCTAATGAAATTTTTACTAAATTAATTCTATGAAAATTATATGTGTTTTTTATTCATTACAAATTTAATTTTCAAGCTTCCTGAAGTGTAATAAAGTCGTGAAAGATTGTATTATTTTAATTCGTATGAATTTTCATTTAGAATTCATTCTTATAGGCTACTAACGCAAATCGCTTTCAAATTTTAATATGAAACTACCTAAAGTTGAAAAATAATATTATATATATGGAGGAAAAATTAGAACTTGTATTGGGTAAAAATCGGCTTGCTTATGAATCGCCCCAATGAGATAAATTGACAACCACCGGGCACGTGATGACAAACCAATAACCGAAGCAACAGAGTTAATCACCAAAGTTAGTCACAAAGGTCATCACCGAAGGCGACCCGTAAGCTGAGCTTCGTTGACGTCCACCTCGGTCGAACAGCAAGGCCTCACAACCAAGGTCACATATATGCACCTCGGTGAATCGCCTCGGTTCCAGCGGCTTTGCAGCCCACTACTTCAGCCCACTAACTCCTTCTATTAATGCCAAGGACGTGGGTAAAAGCATGACTGATAGTGAAAAACGTGGGCAAGGCTCCTAGGTCTATAAATAGTACTTCATTTTGTATTGTACATATTCAGAAATACATAAAGAAACTCTATCAAATTTTGTACTCATTGCAATATATTGAAATCCAGTTATTTTCTCGTATTTTATGCTTATTCTTGGCATTTTACCGACTTTGATACAAAGTTTTGCTTATATTCTAACCCAAATTCGATTTGTGATCCTAAACCGATTTAGGCCCATACAAATTGGCGTCGTCTGTGGGAATATAAGCAGAAGCGCTTTTTTCCAAAGTTCAATGCTCTTTTTTCGTCAAAGCCTGTAATTTGTTCGACAACAACATGGCTGACAACAGTAGAGATCTAGATGATCAGACTAACGTTCCGTTGAATCAACAGTCATCATCTCCATTGACAATTGAAGCCTTTCAGGCTTTTGTTGTTGCTTCGCTCAAAGCCCTTCAAGAACGGCAGGATGAGCAAGCACACATCAATGCCGAGTTCCGTAACTCGTTGGAGGCGAGGAACAGTTCAGCACCGAACGACACCCAGCCTTCGATTCCTAATGGAGGCATCCTGATCTTCGTTCCTACGGGCGCGATAATAGGGGGACCTCCCAATGGGGCCACGTTTGGGGGTTCGGGAAACATACCAGGCGCAACGCCACACTTCGGGACGATTCCCACCGTGGCAGAAACAACATCCTCTGTCGACGTTGAGAGGTTGACCAGGGAGATTGAGGCACGTGTCGAGGCGCGCGTTGAAGCTCGCGTCGCATAGAAAAGCGCCTCGAGAGCGTACCGGGGATAACAAAGACCAAAGACGAGCTTGATATTGATCAATACAAGAAGTTGCCCTTCAAGCCCGAAGCGGCTCCATCCCCAACTCCTAAGAATTTGAAGCTCATGTTCTTAAAGAAGTATGATGGGACCACCGATCCCAAAGAGCATGTGAGGGAATACATGGCAATGGTGAAGAGCAATGACTTAACGACAATAGAGCTCGAGTCAATGTTCTTAAAGAAGTTTGGCGAATCCTTGAAGAAAGGAGCACTGCGCTGGTACATGTGTCTACCAGTAGGGTCGATTTCCACCTTCAAGGAAATGACCAACGCCTTCGTTAAGGCCCACACCGGGGCCCAAAAACTTCTCCAAAGGAAGGAGGATATATGCGAGGTCAAACAAACTCCGGTGAGCCACTTAAGGAGTTCCTTGAGCGCTTTCATGCTGAGCGCATGAAGCTACCTCGGATGGAGGATACTTTGGCCATCATAGCATTTGAAATGGGTATCAATGTTCACAATTCTGGCGCCGCTGCTGAATTGCGAAAGGAGCTCCAACAGTACCAAGTTTTGACATAGGAAGATCTACACAAACGGGCTTCCTCCAAGATTAGGTTGGAGGAAGCTGAGTTTAAATGTCGAGGTTACAATTACAAAAACTGAGGCAAATCCTCACATCGCGCTGAGGCATTGCGAGGAAATCCGAAGGGGAGGTATGAACCATACACCTCTACAAGGCAGCGTGTCAACCAAAGGCTGGGAAACTCCTTTGGGAACTCATTCACAAGCCCACACATAAGCCAACGGCTCGGAGGAAAGGTTCACTCCAACACGAACAAAAGAAATTCCTCAGGCCCAGCTTCGGCTTCGAAGAAGAAACTACCTCGGATCCCTGACTACAATTTCAACATATCGACCTCAGAGCTGGTCAACGTAGTCAAGGGGACTGCCGGGGTAAGGGTGCCCAAAGACATAAGAACTCCAGCGGATAAGAGAGACCAAAACTTGCACTGTGAATTCCACGCGGCTTATGGACATTGAACCGAGGATTGCAAAGCACTGCGCCTCGAGGTGGCTCATTTGTTGAAGAAAGGAGTGTTGGCCGAATTCCTTACTGACAAGGGAAAGGACAACTACTCCAAGAACCGAGGTGATAGGCAGCCACCTCGGGCTCCACCACCAGAGAGAGTTGTAAATGTCATCACCGGGGGATCAGAGGTAAACGGGGTGAATTTCGCAGCTGCAAAGAAATTTGCCAAATTATCGATCACAATGGAAAAGAGAACTCGAGTTGGGGGCTAAGGTAAAGAGATCGTATTTGATGATGACGATTGTGATGGGATGATATTCCCTCATCACGATGCCTTGGTCATCATGTTAAGAATCAATGACTCCGACATCAAGCGAGTCCTGATCGACCCCGGTAGCTCGGTCAACATAATTAGCTACGGGGCTGTTGAGAAGATGTGGCTCAAAGGGGAAGTTGTCCCCAAAGCAACAGTGTTGACTGGCTTCAACAACTCCACATAGAAAACTTTGGGTGAAATTCACTCAAAACATTTGCTGAAGGAGTTAGCAAGGAAACACTGTTCCAAGTGTTGCCCGAGGACATAGCCTACAATGTGATCCTCGGAAGACAGTGGATCCACTCCATGGAGGCTGTTTCTTCACGCTGCATCAAGTGATCAAATTCCCTATGCCTTGGGGGGTTCGATCAATAAAAGGAGAGCAACGAGTAGCAAGAGAGTGCTATTCAGTTGCGTTGAGAAGTGGAGTCGCCCTGACCGGGCCAAAACAATAGAAACTAACGCAACCGGGGTCGAGCGAGGAGGACTTCCGACTAGAAGTTGAAAAGATCCCGGTTTACATTCAAGAGCCTCGGAAATAAAAAACCAAGGACTCCACCATTGAGGAATTAGAGTCTTTCACATTATTGAAAGATTTTCCCAAAAGAAAGGTATTTGTCGGCTCGGAGTTGGACCCGGAGTCGAAGAAAGCAATCATTGAAGTTTTAAAGTCCAACAACGATTGCTTCGCTTGGTCTCATTCAGACGTGATTGGTATCGATCCGGAGATCATGACCCACATGCTGAATGTTGACCTAAAGTTCACCCCGGTGAAGTAGAAGAAGAGACCTCACGCCGGGGTTAAAAAGAAAGCAATCGAGGATGAAACCACAAAGTTGCAAGAAAATGGTTTCATAAGGGAGGTAAAGTACCCCGAGTGGCTGGCTAATATGGTTGTCGTACCGAAGAAAAATGGCAAGTGGAGGATGTGTGTAGATTACACTGACTTGAACAAGGCTTGCCCTAAAGACTCCTACCCATTGCCACAAATAGACAGGTTAATAGACTCCACGGCTAGACACAAACTATTAACCTTCTTGGATGCTTATTCGGGCTACAACCAGATCTTCATGGACCTGAAGGACGAAGAGAAAACCTCGTTCATCACCGACCGAGGTACTTTCTGCTATAAAGTAATGCCCTTCGGTTTGAAAAATGCTGGGGCGACGTATCAAAGGTTGGTGTGTCGCATGTTTAAAGAGTATATTGGAAAATCTATGGAGGTCTACATAGATGATATGCTCATCAAATAGGTTCGAATGGAGGATCATTTGAATTATCTAAGAGAAGCTTTTGCTGTTCTGAGGCAATATGGCATGAAGTTGAACCCTAAGAAGTGTGCCTTCGGTGTTGGGTCAGGCAAATTCTTGGGATTCATTGTCTCTGAACGAAGTATCGAAGCAAACCCCGATAAGATTAAAGTCATCGAGGAAATCTCCGAAGAGTTGACCGGGGTGAAAGAAGTTCAGCACTTAACTGGCCGAATCGCTGCCTTGAGTCGATTCACCTCAAGATCCTCGGAGCGGTGCCATAAATTCTTCTCATTTTTGAGAAAGAACAATCACTTCGAATGGACACCGGAGTGTAAAGAAGCGCTGAAAGATTTGAAACGCTATTTCGCTAACGCGTCGTTGCTCGCCATGCCTAAGGATGGTGAAACATTGCTAGTTTACTTGGCTGTGTCCGAGGTGTCAGTCAGTCCGGTGCTGGTTCGGGAGGAATATGGCAAGCAGAAGCCCATCTACTATGTGAGCAAGACACTCCTCGATGCTGAGACCTGGTATCCACACTTAGAAAAACTAGCACTTGCTTTATTTGTTACGACCCGAAAACTACGACCTTATTTCCAATGTCACTCAGTACCGGTAGTTTCAACCTTCCCCTTTAGAAGTATATTGCATAAACCTGAGTTATCAGGGAGGTTATCAAAATGGGTGGTAGAATTAAGTGAATATGACATCACCTATCAACCCCGAACAACCATTAAATCCCAAATCATGGCCGACTTCGTAGCTGATTTTAGTGTTGGGATTCTGCCCGAAGCCGAAAAGGAGAACTCAATATCGAAAAAACGACTTCGGGGCTATGGATACTTTATACCGATAGGGCAACTGATTCCAAGGGTCCGGGATTAGGCATATTTTTGAAAGCACCCACCGGGGAGAAAATCAGGCACTCGGTGCGGTTAAAAAAAGTGACCAACAATGAGGTTGAATACGAAGCGGCCCTAGCAGGCTTGGAGTTGGCTAAAGAAATGGGGGTGGAGAGAATTGAGCTAAGGTGTGACTCCCAATTGGTGGTGAATCAAGTGCTAGGCGAATACACGGCTCGAGAGCCCAGAATGCAGCTATTCTTAGACCGAGCACAATGGATTTTGGCACAATTCCAAGAGTGGCGAGTTAAGCAGGTGCCTCGGGAGGAAAATACTGAGGCTGACGCCCTGGAAAATTTGGGTTCGGCGGTCGATGAAGCCCACTTGGGGACTGATTCAGTGGTTCGGTTGCTGTCCGCGCAAATGAGAGAGATGAAATTGCAGGTCAACTCGGTGGACCACAAATGGGATTGGCGGAGTAAGTTCATCTCTTACTTCGACTCGGGGACTGTTCCCCAAGACAAAAAGGAGGCCAAAAAGTTGAGGACCCAGGCGGCCTCATACCACTTGATCGAGGGTAATTTGTACAAGAGGTTATATTGCAGCCCGATGGCCAAGTCTCTGGGTCCTGATGAGGCTGGATATGTGATGGCTGAGGTGCACGAAGGCGAGTGTGGCAATCACTCAGGGAGAAAGTCTTTGGTGCGCAAGTTACTTAGAGCTGGGTATTATTCGCCCACCATCAGCGCAGATGCGAAGGCCTTCGTGTAAAAATGCGATAAGTGCCAACGCCACGCACGGATGATCCATCAACAGGCCGAACCTCTGCATTCGGTCGTGTCGCTATGGCCTTTTATGAAGTGGGGGATGGATAGTGTTGGTCCATTACCAAAGGGAAAAGGTGGTGTTCGGTTTATTCTAGTGTTAACCGATTACTTTATGAAATGGGTGGGAGCAGGAGCTCTCGCCGAGGTTAAACAAAAATAAGTAATCGATTTCATCAAGAAAAACATCATCTACAGGTTCGGTGCCCCGAGGGAAATTGCTTGCGACAATGGTAAACAGTTCATGGGAGCAGCCATTACTGATTTCTTCAAACAATGGGGAATCAAAAGAATTGCTTCGACCCCTTATCACCCAAGTGCCAATGGCCAAGCTGAGTCTTCAAATAGAATTATAATCGAAAATATCAAGAAAAGGCTCGATGAGAAAAAAAGGTCCTTGGCCCGAGGAGTTGCCAGGTGTGTTCTGGGCCATGCGGACAACAGAGAAGAACAGCACCGGTGAGACTCCTTTTTCACTTGCTTATGGTATGGATTCCTTCATCCTCGTGGAGGTGGGCGAACCAAATCTTCGGTACGCCCACACCACCGAAGATGCAAATCAACAGGCCATGCGCATAGAATTGGATCTGCTCGAGGAAAAAAGAGAGGTGGCTTTGGTTCGGCTAGTCGCCCAAAAAAGAGAGATCGAAGCATATCTCAACAGGAAGGCCAAACTTAGAGATTTTTAAGTTGGCGATTATGTGCTAAAGGCTACAAATTAATCAACAAAGGAAGAAAATGGGGGAAAGCTTGTTGCGAACTGGGAAGGACCTTATTGAGTCAAAGCAATTGTTGGGAAGGGATCTGATCAAATTGAAGATCTGCAGGGCACGCCCGAACCCTTAAATTAGAACATCTCCAATTTAAAGCGGTACTACTTCTGAAATCGAGGAAGAAGATTAAACAATTTTCAGTGCCCGAGTCTTCATCAAAATTCACACCCGAACACTGGGGGGGAGTAAGGGGCGAGTTGCAACCGAGGTCGAAAATGCGCCTCCTAACCGAAGACCATCTATTTGACATCGGGGGACTGACGAGGAATAGATTTAGTACATTATAATTTCGGCTTGTTAATATTACCAATGAAATAAACTTCATTCCATAACTCTTTATTTCTATAAATTTGCACTCCGAAGTTGCACTTTAAATGCATCGGCTCGAGGACGAGACGTCGTTCTAAGTTTGCATCGGTTTAATTCAATTAAGTCTTGCAAGCGAGCTATCTATTGTAAAGTGTTTGGTACATGCATAAACTAAAACTTAAGATAAAAGGTATTGAGACATTTCATTAGTAAGCCCGAAGGCTAAATGTATTTACATCAAAAGGACCCGAAGGTCCAAAACATAAGCATAAAAAGCCCGAAGGCTTACACAAAAGCAAAAAAAATACTATCAGAAGTCTAAGCCTCGGGAGCATCACCTCCTTCCATGGAGGCCCCCTCGGCATCTTCTTCATCCTCCTCATCTTTGTCGTCGCTTGAGCCCTCACTTGATGGGAGGTCATCTATGATAGCTTGGGCCTTTGCTGCCTTTCCTTCCGCCTTGACAATCTCTTCTTCCAAGTTGAGCTCGCCAGCGCGGCACTGCTTAAGCAGCTTCAATCGAGACTTAATGATGGCCCATTGCTTATCCAGCTCAGCCCTCTTAACCTTGATCTTAGCTCTATTTTTACGATCAACGATTTCGTCTCGAAGAGTTTCGACCTCGGCTTCACGAGCTAAAAGTTTGGAGGTCTCACCCTCTAAGTTATGGATATGGAGCAAATGCTTTCTCAGCTGCTCATGGTGTTTTTTGGCCATCTCCTCGGCCTTGCCCCTCACTTGAGTTAGCTCGGCACTTAGTCTTGTAACTTCAGCCTCCAACCTCGATTGTTCAACTTGGAAGGCATCATTAAGGGCTTTAATCTTTGCCTCGGAAGCGGCCTCGGCCTCGTGCAAATTGGATTGGGACTTGGACAATTCAGCCTTCAATGCTGCTATCTGTGCATTGAAGCTATCCCTCTGCCTATCCCATGCACGAGCGACACACCAGACCTCTTCATCCGTCGAGGTTTATACCTCGATAGCCCTCAATGATAGAACAAAACTCTGAATGGAAGCCAATCAGAAAATCAATTGTTAGCCACAGACCGAGGACGAAGATAAAAGGTAAAACTAGAAGGCGATGAAGCTTAATCTCATGGCATTGGCAGCAATAATGTTATATAGCTGGCTTTGGAAGAAAGCTTGCACGACTTTGTCCTCTACTAGGCCGAGCAAAGGCGTGAAACTCAAGATATCACCCCGGTCGCAGGCCAGAAGTTTTGTAGAAGCTGGCACTTCAAGCCTCCGAAAAGACCCCACCGAGGATGAAATCCTCGTGGGTTCGGATTGCGCTCGAACCGCGCCATCTTCACCCTCCATTCTGACAGAAGCAGATCCAACCTCCCCAACTTTGGCCTTGCCCTTGGACTTAGCAACCATCGCCCCGGTATCTTGCTCCTGATCCTCAAGATCCACAACCTCAACTGCCCTTCCGGACGCTAAGTCCTCGGCAGCGAAATCGTCAGGCTCGTCGATCAGCCTTCGGCGCCGTTCCGCCGCAACCTCAGGCCCAGGATAAGTTATTACCTTGGTGCGAGGAGCCACAGAATGAAAGGGTTTCTTAGAAACCGCCCTCTTCCTCTTCACACCTACAAAGGGCAACATAGAAGAATTTGAAGCAAGGAAGCGAAGAAGAATGATGACCAGCAAGATGACCAAGAATGGTGGTTACCTTTAGAGGACCCTTGACTGGGGGGCCCCTTTGAAATTTTTGAAGACTTTGCAGCCTTCAATTCCTTCAGGTCACCTGCCACCGAAGCCAGATCGTCATTTGACTCGGTATTCTCTTCATCTTTCTCCTTATTCTTCTTCTTTTCGTCTTTCTTCTTCTTACTTTTCTTCGTATTAACAGCACGGTTCGGAAAACCTAACACCAAGGAGAGGGAGGTCAATAAACAAAACAAAAACTCCAAAACAACACATCAGGTAAAACATCACAAGGAACTACCATGTCGTTTGCACTGCCAACTAAATTCAGCAGCCATCTTTATCCACGTTCTCTCTGGGCGCTCGCGAGCCCTGGTCATAGCTTTTACCCATTGAGTCAGCCCCTCGGGAGGAACGATATCAACCTTGTTGGCTAAGAAGCAAAAATGAAACGGGGTTAGCAAACGGAAATGATCACCGGGGGTGAAATTAAAACGAAGGGACACTTACGTGTGTTGTTCCACGGCTCTCGGAAATCGAGCTCAGTGGATAAAACACTAGTCTCCCAAAGGATATAGCGGTTAGTCAGGCCTCGGTCCCCATTGTCCTTGCTCTTATGGAGGAGCGCATATTTGCCCCGGTTGTTTAAGGCCACAACCCCGGCCTTGAGAAAGTAAGGGTGACACGACCCGGAATCCGGTTAGGTCGTGCGGGCACCCAACATCCTCCCCTAGACCCGTCGGGCGAACCCTTACCAATTAATCCAGGAAAATAAATATAACAATTCACAAATAAAGACATGACTAAAAAAAAACATACAGATATATTGACACCTGTAAGCTGTACGAAAGAAAATTACAGGTGACTACCCAACATACTAGGTTTAGGGTTATCCAGAATAGACATCTAAGAGTACAAAAGAAGACAAATACCTCCTGAAGGGAGCAAAATGCAATTGAAAATAATAACCAATAAACTGGTGGCCATCCGAAATAAAAGCTGGCTCACCCTGACAGCTGAAGTCGTCTTCGCTCCTTCACAACGTGGCGAACTCAATCCCTGAGCAAACCTGCCGAAACGAAACAGATAGACAAGAACAAACAACAAAAAAGGGTGAGTCAAAAGGACTCAATAAGTAGGGAAGACTAGCCACCTCAAAGAATAGGATAGCTAGCCAGGGAGAAAAGAAATAGATAGACCAAATTCCTTTTATTTGAATTATTAAAAAGCAGAGCCAGATAACAACCGGAAACACGTAAGAACTTATAAACTCAACCAAGGATGCGTGCCAGAAACATATCAACAAATAAGCATTGCATATATATGCAGAACAGTAGTCATGTACCGCAAGTCTACACAATGGTATGAGTTGAAAAGAAATATGATCCGAAGGGTCACATGTGCCCCTAATCCCATCCAGAAGTAAAATACTCCTGCATTCGAGGGGAATCCAATCTGATAACCAACTGGAGCGGAATACTCCTGCTCCTGGGGCGGAATACTCCTGCACCCGATATAATATAAACCAGAGGCGGAATACTCCTGCACTCTCCTGGGGCGGAATACTCCTGCACCCGATATAATGTAAAGCTGAGCCAGAATACTCATGCACTCAATATCTAACATAAGAGCGGAATACTCTTGCTCCTGGGGCGGAATCCTCCTACCCTCAATGTGATACAATGGAGCGGAATCCTCCTGCTCCTGGGGCGGAATAATCCTGCACCTAATATGATATGCAATGTAATGCATATGAATGACATATAATGTATATAAATGCAATGTGATGCAATAATAACCCTTCACCGGCGCGGGACTCTCATCGACAGCCGGGAAGTAGATGCCAACTTACAGCCAGGGTACAATGCTCAGATCCTCATTGCGATACCAACAATAGGACATAACATATAATATACAATGTAAATCCAAAGATAAGGCGTAATGAGTACGCCTATCGGCAGCTACACACGTAAGGAATACGTGGTAGAAAATCCACGAGGCCAGGTGCCTCTAAAGAAATGGATATAAACACTTACCTTGTTATAAAGTTAGCAGAATTACTCAACAACCGCTTTGTCCTTTGAATTCATTGCCAAACGATCCCACTCTATTCAACATGCAGAAAAATATATCAAATTAGACTAAAGGCTTCATTCCTCACATCTTAGGGCAATCCAGGTAGGAACCTGATACCCTATTCGCATACGTAATACGCAGGCCAGACCTATATACAGGGTTTAAGGTCACATAACCAAACCCCAAATAAATTACATTTATATTTTGCCCATAATTCACTGAGTACGAATATATATTCAATTCCATTATCGGGGTCCATTTGACACTTTAAACTATTAATTTAACTTATTAAAACGATGTCTAATATCTCAATTTCTACCGTCAAAATATATTTAAACACACGTAATAAACTCAAATAATATATTAGGATCATTACCTGAATGTTTCAGGGTGTAAATTCTACTTCTTTTCCGACCCCTTTTCTCATTTTCTGGCATTTTTTCGCGTTATGTCTTGTTTTTTTCCTTCTGCGTTTTGGTTTTTGTTACTGTACGTGTGTTTCTGCTTTTGAGCTCCTTTTAAATGGAAGTGCAGCTAAGAGATAATTATCCCAAGGCCCACTGCCATAATTATTTCATCTTCTTTCCTTTTCTTTTTTTTATAATTTCTTTTCTTTTCGAAAATTAAAACAATACCCTATGATACTCGAAATAATTCCAACTTTTAGATACAAGTTATACAAAATATATGTAGCATACTCGGGAACACGGATCTCAAATCGGACTTCCGAAACTCAAGATGCGAATTTAAATGGAAAAGGTCAAATTATTTAACTTTCGGCATTTTAGCGGAAACTAGCCGAACAATATCGAAATTTACTTTCGAAAGTTAATAAAAATCACAAATAATCATACGAACCTAACGGCACTTTCGGATTCTGAATCGGGGCTCATTCGGCAAAACCGAGCTCGAAAATCTCTTTTTAATATTTATCGCCAATAAAATTGAAACCTTCTTCCGATGCCTACCAAACGAGGTCTGCTTTAGGTAAAATTTTACAGACAGGTCCTAAATGACATTACGAATATTTTAAAATTATCGACACGCCAATCGGAGTCCTAACTTCCTAATCGACTGACCGAGGTCGTATCATTCTTCTCTACTTAAACTCTCGTTCGTCCTCGAACGAGCCTAAGTCTAAAGAAAAATTCGCATAGATAACAAAAGAACTTGCACGACCTTCTTAAGCTACTCCATGGATCTTATCTCTTGATTACAGGATCAGAATTATACTACGCACATCGTACTTTTGGAGTAACATATCTCTGGATAATATGATAATACCATTGCACAGCTTATTCTGACTAAGTTGATCATTCCTCGATCACGAGAAGAGAGTTCTACATTTTTAAAGCAAAGATACACGGAACTTTGAATGGGTTAACATGATTCAGCCGATAATCCCTCTTTGATGTACCTTTCGATGTAGAACGGGTCGATGGAACTAAGAATTAGCTCACGTTTGATGCAATAGGGGAGCTTTTGAAGTACCTTGTCACTACACACTATAGAAAATTTGATGCAAGCTATATTGTTTTTACGAATGTACTATGCAACATCTCAGTTGATGTTAGTGTTGTTCTGCAAGCTCCTTGTGGGAATGTAGTTACTCATATCCTAATGTATGTCAAAGGTTCATCTGAACAGGGTCTATCATATAAGAATAAGGATCATGCAAATACTACTGGATAGTATGATGAAGACCAGGAATGATCTTTAGACCGAACATCTACTTCAAGGTATTGTCTTTGAATTGGAAATATTATGACTTGAAAAAGTGAAAATAAAAGAGACATGTGGTTGGACCATGAGCTGAGGTAGAATACTAGCACAAAGTTGATTACATGAACAATTATAATGCTAAAGTAACTTCTCAAAGAGTCGAGGTGTGAAGGAGATATGCCAATGATGGATGGACGACAAGCTGCACTAGACCTTTATCTTTAAATTTTCATTAAGTAAAACAGTGTCAGTATGAAGATCCAGTTCTAGTTGAATACAGACAGAAAGCCAGGAAAATGGAGTCACTATACAGGGTTACTACTGACGGTGTTCCCATGTATAAAGATAGACTTTGTGTCCCTGATGTTTCAAATTTACGTGGACAGATTATGATAGAGGCACATTATTCCAAATATACTGCTTATGCAGGCTAGACTAAGATGTACCATGATCTTAAGCAGATTTATTGGTGGGACGGAATGAAGTGTGACATAGCAGAATTTGTGGCTCAGTGTTCTAATTTCCAGCAAGTTAAAGTCGTATCATCTTTCCAGACTTTATACTTTTAGCAGATAGGTACATATATATGATCAGGTTGCCAGCTTATCTCTGGCATTAATAGATTAATAGTAAGTTTAGTGTCCTGGCCCTAGGTTGGGTCGTGACAAAAGTGGTATCAACGCCTTAGAGATTTAGTATTACCATTCAGTATTTGGAGGAAGACTCCTCCACTTATAGCACAAACTCTTGCAGCTATTTAGATAGGAATATTCATCCTCACACAACCTGCTGAATTAAGAAAGACTTAGCTAAAACAGAATGCGGCTCCGACCTTAGCTACCAACTAGCCTTTCGAGTTGCCAAACAGCTGCAACTCTCAAGTTCACAACTCCATACCTTTGCCGTAAACACCACCGCCTGATGGATGGTACTTCTATATAAAAATATTGGCAAAGTTTCCGCTGAAACTGGATGATCCGCAAAAACAGAACCAGCACTATACTTTACCTAGGAATGGATACCCAGATAAACTGATATCCCAAACAATAATATGGTTACCCGGTTACAATAACACGTACTCTGGCTCAACACAGGGAACATCACAAGCGGCTACCAACTGCCCAAGCTTACCAGTGCCGAACAAAGAAGAGATGGCAATGACTGAGGATAGAAATAATTAGAACCTCAGGAAGCTCATCTTCTTATTGCTTGGCTACCAGAGCTAGACTACTTCCGAGTCACGCTAGCCAAAGGATCTCAATTGAATAAATAGACATTAAATGAGCTTTATGGAACATAAATCTATACCAATTTAATCTCCCGATAAGAAGGAAGCTCTAACAATTTACCAGAAACCATTTTATAACCCAGACAAGCTCATAGGATAACATGACTTTACTAGCATTTCGAACCCAAGAGGAGATACGTAGATTGAATATTACTTACAAATCACTTTGCACCGGAAGAAACAATGACACTTTCTGATGGTGACAAATAAGAATCCCATTATCCTACAAACATTGAATTTCGAGGAGAGAGGTAAACTGAATTGACATAATAACAGAAGGTGGCGTACCAAGATGCCAAGCAGAAAAACACCGATACTCACTCACAAATCTCTCACATTTAAACCAGATAAACTAGAAGGGTCATCATAAATGCCAGGAATCATATCAGAAGCTCACCCCTCTACCACAACCGATTCTTAATAGAAACGACATCCAAGGAAACCATCGAAACATGATAAGACACACCATTTCCAAATCGATTGAAAGAATCAAATCTTACTCACATTTAAGAGAAGAAAAAATACTCGGGTCTACTACACCGGATGCCTCAGCATCCTGCCAGACTGGCAGTTCATAAAACTGCCTCTGCGGCTGAACTAAGCCGCTACCCTGACAATCACCTTCTGAAGAACCACTGCCACCACGTTCTCAACCTCTACTGGATGGTGGCATTTCACCGGCTGACTGAGATCTAAATAAAATTGCCTGCGACTGAGCAAGTGCCTGATGACAAGAGAAAGGACGAATGCCTACTTGCCGGAGTAAGGGAGAACTCCACCAAAGATGACATGCTCGCGACAATGATAATACCTTTTCACTGAAAATGGAAGCTGGACAGAATGTTGATAGCTATAAAGAGAAAAACTGGGTCTGATCTTGACGAACTACAGGCGCACTTTAATAATCACGTGACATAACCTGAGATAACCTGGAAGGTGACCACCCAAAATAATCAAAACTTTTACCTCCAAATGAGGTACCATGGTTGCCCACCAGGGCCACAGAATTTCTTGCTCTCCCGCTCTAACTCTTCCCCCTCTAACTTATGGTATGCCTAATACCTTTGAGAATTATCAACAACGACGTCAAATGAAGTTACACCTCAATTTCTCGAGCCATCTAGGATCTCAAGGAAGGAGATATGTCATCAATAAATCTTTGAATCTCTCGAAAGGCTCATGGATTAGTTCTAATGCATATTCAGCCATTCTATAGAATTCAATCTCATATTCTGAAACACCAACAGGCTATCCGACAGGCTGCCCTGTCCAATCCACTCAAACTGGCAATACTCTTCATCTGGCTCGCTACTCGAAAGGAATTTTTTCCACGAAACTAGAAGAAAAATCAAACCAAGTTAGCTAATAAGAAAGCAGCCCACCAATTCAAGGCTGTACCCCTGAAATTGGAAAGCAGAATAATCAACATCATACCGCTCGATATAGTCGAGAACCTG
The DNA here is from genome assembly GCA_029990175.1 of Petunia secreta. Taxonomy (NCBI): domain Eukaryota; kingdom Viridiplantae; phylum Streptophyta; class Magnoliopsida; order Solanales; family Solanaceae; genus Petunia; species Petunia secreta. Next base: position 997,997 of record JARKIP010000159.1, read on the forward strand.
AAGGATACGCTGACATCCTTTTATTTTTAAAAAAAATTACGCAGGGATTATCTGATGCATGGCTTAAGAATATCGGAAGGTTCAACTACGTAAAATAATGCAACCTCTTCGGACACTCGGACCGAGCCATTACTCAGGCTAACTAACCATCTAGAATAACTAGAGGCACAACACATGCTGTGTCCGGAACATAATTTAGTGCAGCAGTATTAAGAACCGGAAAAGGAGCTCCCTGAGATCGAACGTCTGCACATGCGGCAACCTGATAGGCTGCCCAGCAAATAATAGGTTCTTGCGATATCTACGTCGCCAAAATTCTCTTAAAAGCATCGTAGAGAGCCAAGGGAACCACAAGGCCCTACTCCCTTGCCCATCGCGAGCTCGTACAGTTAGGACCTCCATAACTAGATCGTCGGCACGATAAAAAGCTCTCGGGGCTTCGTCAATACTAACCCCAGGCCAGACTGCTTCGTCTTGAACTCATCCTAGACCGATGCACGATCAGAAAAGAAGGAAGTGAAACTTCCTAAATGCCACCACAGCCTCTCGTAGATAAGTACGGACGTGTACGTACCCATCAGCGAGACTCTACTAGACACTGTCTTAGTCTGGATAGACTCTAAACCAGGCTCTGATACCAACTGACATGACCGGGGAATCCCGCGAGGATTTGAAATAGATAGAAAGGAGTCCAATCTAAGCAAGCGAGGGTTCGTAATTTGAGTAAGGATCTTTCACCTATCTAGGCATTTGACTACTCCTTCCGAACAGCTATAGAACAGCTTATTCAATAGCAGCAGATTCGAGAGACCCATAATCATTGACGAAGAGGAAGGCTTGGAAAGGGATCAAACATATTGAGGAGGAGCTTTCACAAAGGTCCTGTGTACCAGGGATGTACGAATCATAGTAATAAACTTTACAAACTTTCATTTTCTACTTCAACAACTTCTACTTATAGCTTAGCAGTTTTGTCTTTCAAAATGACTTTCGTTTTCTCTTTTCTTTTAGATGATGACAAACGAATCCTCCCCTAGACCCGTCGGGCGAACCCTTACCAATTAATCCAGGAAAATAAATATAACAATTCACAAATAAAGACAAGACTAAAAAAAACATACAGATATATTGACACCTCTAAGCTGTACTAAAGAAAATTACAGGTGACTACCCAACATACTAGGTTTAGGGTTATCCAGACTAGACATCTAAGAGTACAAAAGAAGACAAATACCTCCTGAAGGGAGCAAAATGCAATTGAAAATAATAACCAATAAACTGGTGGCCATCCGGAATAAAAGCTGGCTCACCCTGACAGCTGAAGTCGTCTTCGCTCCTTCACAACGTGGCGAACTCAATCCTGGAGCAAACCTGCCGAAACGAAACAGATAGACAAGAACAAACACTAAACAAGGGTGAGTCACAAGGACTCAATAAGTGGGGCAGACTAGCCACCTCAAAGAATAGGAAAGCTAGCCAGGGAGAAAAGAAATAGATAGACCAAATTTCTTTTATTTAAATTATAAAAAGGCAGAGCCAGATAACAACCGCAATCACGTAAGAACTTATAAACTCAACCAAGGATGCGTGCCAGAAACATATCAACTAATAAGCATTGCATATATATGCAGAACAGTAGTCATGTACCGCAAGTCTACACAATGATATGAATTGAAATGAAATATGATGTGAAGGGTCACATGTGCCCGTAATCCCATCCCGAAGTGGAATACTCCTGCATTCGAGGGGAATTAAATCTGATAACTAACTGGAGCGGAATACTCTTGCTGCTGGGGCGGAATACTCCTGCACCCGATATAATATAAACCAGAGGCGGAATACTCCTGCACTCTCCTGGGGCGGAATACTCCTGCACCCGATATAATGTAAAGCTGAGGCAGAATACTCCTGCACTCAATATCTGACATAAGAGCGGAATACTCCTGCTCCTGGGGCGGAATCCTCCTACCCTCAATCTAATACAATGGAGCGGAATCCTCCTGCTCCTGGGGCGGAATACTCCTGCACCCAATATGATATGCAATATAATGCATATGAATGACATATAATGCATATAAATGCAATGTGATGCAATAATAACCCTTCACCGGTGCGGGACTCTCATCGACAGCCGGGAAGTAGATGCGAACTTAAAGCCAGGGTACAATGTTCAGATCCTCAATGCGATACCAAAAATAGGACATAGCATATAATATACAATGTAAATCCAAATCTAAGGCGTAATGAGTACGCCTATCGGCAGCTACACACATATGGAATACGTGGTAGAAAATCCACGAGGCTAGGTGCCTCTAAAGAAATGGATATAAACACTTATCTTGTTATAAAGTTAGCAGAATTACTCAACAACCGCTTTGTCCTTTGAATTCATTGCCAAACGATCCCACTCTATTCAATAAGCAGAAAAATATATCACATTAGGCTAAAGGCTTCATTCCTCACATCTTAGGGCAATCCAGGTAGGAACCTGATACCCTATTCGCATACGCAATACGCAGGCCAGACCTATATACAGGGTTTAAGGTCACATAACCAAACCCCAAATAAATTACATTTATATGTGTCCCATAATTCATTGAGTACGAATATATATTCAATTCTATTATCGGGGTCCATTTGACACTTTAAACTATTAATTGAACTTATTAGAACGATGTCTAATATCTCAATTTCTACCGTCAAAATATATTTAAACACACGTAATAAACTCAAATAATATATTAGAATCGTTACCTGAATGTTTCAGGGTGAAAATTCTACTTTTTTCCCGGGCCCCTTTCTCATTTTCTGGCATTTTTTCGCTTTATATCTTGTTTTTTTCCTTCTACGTTTTGGTTTTAGTTACTGTACGTGTGTTTCTGCTTTTGAGCTCCTTTTAAATGGAAGTGCAGCTAAGGGATAATTATCCCAAGGCCCACCGCCATAATTATTTCATCTTCTTTCCTTTTTTTTAATATAATTTCTTTTCTTTTCGAAAATTAAAACAATACCCTATGATACTCGAAATAATTCCAACTTTTGCATATAAGTTATACAAAATATATGTAGCATACTCGCGAAGGCGGATCTCAAATCGGACTCCCGAAACTCAAGATGTGAATTTAAATGGAAAATGTCAAATTATTTAACTTTCGGCATTTTAGCGGAAACTAGCCGAACAATATCGAAATTCACTTTCGAAAGTTCATAAAAATCACAAATAATCATACGAACCTGACAGTACTTTCGGATTCTGAATCGGAGCTCATTCGGCAAAACCGAGCTCGAAAATCTCTTTTTAATATTTATCGCCAATAAACTGAAACCTTCTTCCGATGCCTACCAAACGAGGTCTGATTTAGCTCAAATTTTACAGACAGGTCCTAATAGACATTACGAATATTTTAAAATTATCGGCACACCAATCGGAGTCATAACTTCCGAAACGACTGACCGAGGTCGTTTCAAAGGGTAATAGAGGGAGATGAGATGCTGCAAGGTGAAATCAACCCCGGCCTTTTTTCTCAGCCAATCCATACACTGAAAAACTCTCCAGACGCCGGGGCCTACTTGGGGCAAGCATAAATTGTACGCTCGGCAAAAATCAGCGATGATCTTATGAACAGGAAGGGAGAAACCGAGGGTGAATGGGTAAGTGTATGCAAAGGATAGCCCCTCCACGTGGTGGCATACCCTACTAGTAGGGTCGGGGATAATAACCTTCACCTCGGTTCAAAATCCACAATCCCTCCGGACCCGCTCTATATGGGCTTGCATTATACGAGTTGGAGTTGTGTTTACCGGTATGTTCCTATTTTTCTCCTCTTAATCTGCAGATTGCACTTGCAGTTTGAGGTCCTTGTTGTTGTCGAAGTGAGAGGGGATGATCTGATGAGGCTCGAGCTCTTGTTCGAGGGGAATCATCGAGCCCGAGGATCCACCTCGGCAGTATATCCACCTTGACCCTCGTCTACGGCGTCATCGCCCTCGGCATTATCCCCTCCAACATCGCCATCACGATAGATGACGTCACTAGCGCTACCTACTCCAGGGAATCATCAAACATGACGTCACCTTCTTCTTCTATGTCGGCGTCATCGCTCACCACAACCAAATCACGCCTGGCTCTCTCTTTACGATGCATAGAGCCCCCAATACTAGATGTTACTTCTCCACCCTCCGCCACGACCGTTTGAACCGCCGGCACAACGGCGACGGCGTCACCACTAGCAGTGGCCGCGACTGAGCGTGAAGCTCTCACGCTTTCACCTGAGTCACTTGAATCTTGTTTAGAATGCGTGGTAGACATGGTTACAGTTCTAAAGTGCTTAGAAATATCTGGAAGGAAGGGATGGAATAAGATGGAAATGGAAGCTCTTCTAGCTTTTTGGTTACTGTTGTTTGCAGGTAATGGAAATTATGAAAATGGACTGGAGAGAAAGTATTTATAGGTGTGGGATGAATCAAGTGGTGAAATGTCATCATTGTAATGTTGGGGAAAAACAAAAAAGCGGCGTGGCCGTTTGATTAACCACGGACAGGCGACACGTGTCAAGGAATAGTGATCTGAAGAGGCGCGAACCGTTGACAAAATTTGAAACGCTTGGATAAGATCAAGCCACGTTACTCTCCCGCGGAATCTCACTCCACTCCTCGGTTGCTTCGGCAATCAATCGAGGAGTGGAGGGACTATCTGTATTGGGTAAAAATCAGCTTGCTTATGAATCGCCTCGATGAGATAAATTGACAACCACCGGGTACATGATGACAAATCAATAACCGAAGCAACAGAGTTAATCACCGAAGTCAGTCACCGAGGTCATCACCGAAGGCGAGCCGTAAGCTGAACTTCGGTGACGTCCACCTTGGTCGAACAGCAAGGCCTCACCACCGAGGTCACATATATGCACCTCGGTGAATCGCCTCGGTTCCAGCGGCTTTGCAGCCCACTACTTCAGCCCACTAACTCCTCGTGTTAATGCTAAGGACGTGGGTCAAAGCATGACTGATAGTGGAAAACGTGGGCAAGGCTCCTAGGCCTATAAATAGTACTTCATTTTGTATTGTACATATTCAGAAATACATACAGAAACTCTGTCAAATTTTGTACTCATTGCAATATATTGAAATCCAGTTATTTTCTCGTATTTTATGTTTATTCTTGGCATTTTATCGACTTTGATACGGAGTTTTGCTTATATTCTAACCCAAAATTGATTTGTGATCCTAAACTGATTTAGGCCCATAAAAAACTAAAGAAAGATGAATGTATTCTATAGTGAAAGATAATAAAAAAAATCCAAATTTGTTCATTCATTTAGATAACCTCAATCAAATTACAAATCGAATGATAACGTAAATTGTTAGAACAATAATTGTATAGATTGTATATTTTATATCTAATAATAGTAAAAACCAACCGCTTTAGTGGTCTTATGCTAAGTCTGCCATTTAATTAAACGAATTGAATGTTTACTTAGGGAGATTGATATTTGTGTATATTGTGATGAATGGACATTCAACTAAGTCCATGGTGTAGCTGCAGACTTCCAATGCATTATTGAGCAGTAGGGGTGTGCAAAACCGAAACGGCACCTATAGCCGAACCGTTACCGCTACCAATAAGTATAACGATATCGGTATAACGGTTATTGATTCGGTAATGGTATTAATTTCCAATACCGATAAGATATTGGTACGGTAACGGTTTCTATATCTCTTTACCATTACCGCACCGATAAACGATAAGGTTCTATTTATAATTTTTATAAATTTTATTTATTTATTATTAGTATATTAATTCATTTAAACTCTTAATTTACAATATTAACTTATAGGTTAAACTTCAATTATTATTATTATTATTATTGGTCGTTATATGTCAATACTCATACACTTTAATTAACTAGTCTTTGGGTATGTGTGTTGCACGTATATCAGTACCACCAACAAATTAACTTTTAAACCTAATGTAATAAATATTGAAAGAAAATGTTTGGTATATTAAAAAGAAATTTTGCAAGCTCGAAAATGATAAAACTGATCATATCAAGCTAACTTAATGAAATAATAAAAATAGATCAGTTATGATTTAGCATAATATAATACGGTTTTTTACCAACAATCCGACAAAATTACAACATCCATATATAGATCCTCTAAAGGAAAGAACAATCTCAATCCCGAACAAAAATATAGGAGATTGTTTTGCCTCCCTTATGCAATGTGAAATACTTTCATTCAGTTGTTTCAGCATATTTTGAATTATACAATTTCGATAATGCATTCTCTACAATAGCTTTACTTCTCCAGAAATCATGTCGACTATCATCTTATAGCCCATCTCCGATATAATCATGTTCAAACCTTCTTCAATACTCACCTAAAGGTCCATAATTGCAGGTTGAATTTCTACAATAAAAATATGATGATTATAATTACGCGTACCTTTAACCTTGCTATTTGTCAATGATATCCTTTCACAATAGGCTATTTGTGAGTCACGTCACATCTTTTTTGTAAATTTCAATTCAACAATAAAAATAATTAAGTGACAAAATTAACAAATTTAACTTACCTACAAAATCTTGTTAGAACCTACCACTCAAATTGAACGTTTTCTTGGAATGATGTCTTGGGTGTGCACTTGTATGGTAGGCTTTACGGTATAAGTCAATTAAGAAATTTTGTCTCATGACATGGCTGATCACCTCAAGTGATCTCAAAATATATGAGACTAATTCAGAGCAATTAAATTTATTTAAAAGTAGAGATTCTTTACCAAAAGTGATTTAAGTGCTACTGACTTTTACATCAACCAATTAGTTGAACTCACCCTACGATCTGCAAGATGAAAAATAAAAGATTATGAGGATCGCCATTAGAATATCAATAATCGAGTCAGCAATATTTAGTGCTATTCGAATAAATAAATTATTAAGAGAAGATGTCATCGTTCTTGCTTACTACTAACAAAGAAGAAACATCAAAAAGATAAAAAAGACAACTTAGACACATGACATAATGTAAACAATGTATCAAAATTTGAAATCAATTTTGGATTTTTGCCTAGATTGATATACAATGCATGGTCCAAACTTCTGCAGACCATATGTCTCTCGATGTTAACTTTTTTGAAAGTAAAATGGTCGCTATCTGATCCTGTCAAAATACGAATAATTTACTAAAGGTGAGCAAAGTATATGATGGTGTATAATATGTTGTAGTTCCTGGAACAGTCTCCCGTTGTTCTTCAAGCTATAATAACTCTCTTCAGGTAACCAATATTTTACTAACAAACACCCCAATCAATATAATTATTTTTAAGAAGCACAGTAGAATCAAGTATTATATTCACATTCACAATAGAAATAAACATTAAAAAAGTACATTAATCTTCCTTGAAGATGCTTTAAAGGAAGACACGAGGGTTAATAACGTTTGTCAAAGTTACCTTCTAAACGAAAGAGCTATTGGACTTCTTAATACCAAGCCTTTACTGGACGTTGCATATTCTTCTTTGGACCAGCGCTTAAAATGTGGAGTACTATGATTTAGCTCCTTCCTAGTAGATTTTCTTAACAGGACTCCTTGTAGTTAGTAAGAATATTAGATGCAACACAAACCGAAGAAGGAGATGCATACTTTTGTAAAAGATATTGATGGATTATATAGCCGGTTGTGTCTTTTCCAAGACAAACTCTGTAATTTTATACTCGAGTTCTGATGAAAATTAACATTACATGAGTCCTAGAGAAAACTAACATCCACTGGTAATGTATCACATATGAATTCTGTACCTTTCCATAATCAAATATCTATCACTCGTGGAAATTCTTTTATACAATATATACTTTTTAATAAAAATATAAAATGTAATGCAATTACAACTTTATCCAATAAAATATTACTTACGAAGGGTAAAAAAGTTGACTGACATTTCACTAAGGCCTTCGTGCTTTTATAATAAATATAGATGAGTCCGACCTATTTTATAATTAATTTTGCTTTCTCGGATCATTGATCAGACTTTCTTATCTTTTCTTTTTCTATTTCATTATCTTGTGTTATGTTAACATATTGTTAAGACTTGTCTATCGCACTTGTTTACTTAGTTTGTATGGATGATTTGTCTATTACTTTACTGGTTATTCATATTAATTTTGGTCTATTACTTTACTGGTTATTCATATTAATTAAAAAATATTACCTATTGACAACCATCCACCAAGAAATTTTGGATATTTCACTCACAAAACTTCAAATATTTTTTCAAGCGAAATGTTTGTCCAAACACAATTTCATGTTTTCAAATTCTTTTTCAACTCAACTTCAAAAACTCAAATTCCCAAGTTTCAACCAAATCTATGTCCAAACGCTAGCTAGCCTACATCAAAATTTGAGGTAGCGCTAGGCTGAGGCTTCTATTCAGAAGCGGATTCTGAATTAATAGTTTAATTTATGGGTTCAGAGTTCTAGCCTTTTTATGTTACTGGGTTCGCAATTAATAATTTTTACATATTACGTGAATTTATAAAGACAAATATGAAGTTTGAATCGAAGTTACCAAGTTCTGTCGAACTACGGAATCGTAGCTTCTAATTATTAGATTTTTAAATGTGATAAATTTAACAGGAAGGAAAAAGAAATGAGCATCTAGAGGGATTTAAACAAACCCATTTAGTGCAAAGTGGAATTGAAATCATCAAAATAAAATAGTAAAAATTTACTCACACCGAGTATTTATACCATCTTAGTAAATTTATGTCATGTGTTGCACACACAACTTTCTCAACTAACCATAGTGGGGGTTCATCCCAAATCCTTTTCTAAACTTTAGAGGGACTTAAATTGACAGTTAGCTTATGATTACATGAACAAATTAAATGTCCATAATGAGCTAAGGTTCTTATCCTCCTCGAAAACCAAACAAAGTCATACTACTATTTATAATGGATACTTACCACCAAAGTGGTCCCTCTAGGGCTGATCTATAACCAAGTTAAAGGGTTTGGAGACCCCAAATATATATATATATATATATATATATATATATATATATATATAAATTTGCTAACCTACTATATGAGTGTAGTAGGTTAGCACCTTACCCATTTTTGGTTCACTAAAATACCTTTAAAAACATTGCCAACTCATTAAAAACATGGATGCTTTTAACCTAAATTCCTCCCCTTCATTTCCCACCCCGTCGAACCTAATTTGCTATCACTGCCACAAGATCAAAGTGACAAATCTTTTGCTTTGTAAACCAATTCTATATTATTCTTCCATCTGCTTTTGATTTATTAATTCGTCATTAGTGTAACAGTTAAAAGAAATTTGGAGTTGATATTGATATTTTAACATTTAATTGGAAACAATAAGTTGTCTATTTTTTCTAGTATTTCGTGCATTCCTCTGTTTTCTCCTGCAAATCCATCAATGGCTATCCTACCACCAGTTTTTAAATCCATTGTTTTGTCCATATCAGAACCCTAATTTTTCTTGAGTAGATGAGAAAAGAATCCATAATCTGCAAGTAATAAGTATGTTGTATAGTCAAGTTACAAAATATGGATTTATTGTTTAATTGCTAATGTTGTCAGAAATTAGTATTTCACGATTGAAAAAGACGAACACTCAAAGAAATGAGAAAATAAGTAAGGAAATGAAAAAGAAGGCAAATGAACAGAATATTAGATGGAAACATGAGTTTGCTTCATGGAGAGAGACGAGAGAAAAGAGGCATTCAGTTAAGAATTTTGGTATAAAGACATAACAGTCCCTATTATAGAAGGGTTAGTATAAGCTGGTAGGAGTATTTTAGATAAGTTAAAAATGGGCAGGTTGCTAACCTATTAGAAGATTTAACTAAAAGACCCTCCAAAGACTTTTTGTAAGCAAAATAATAAATAAAAAAATAAATTCGGTCTTTACAATCATGAAGGAAATATGAAATTGCTAGAACTAAGTAGTGTCTAGCTAGAGAAAAAATAATTCTATGCCTAAATGCTACACCTCCTCCCTTGGATTTAGCATAATTAAATGCTAATACCACCAAGTGAAGCAAATATAGCATCTTGACAATGAACATTACAAAAGCATCTCTAGTTAGTAATAAAATTATTGTATAAATATAGTCTAATGATGACAATTCAAAGAATGTGAACGAGTTGAAATTCCTCCATGTCCGTTTTTCAACATTGCCCCAATATTTTGATGTATCCAACAAGTGAGGATGCCAAACATGCATCGCGTGATGGGTTATATGCATCGCCCCATGGTTTATATCAAACGCTAAACAAAACAATGTAAACAGAGCTCCATGCTTCGCGTCAATCAGTGTTTCGGCTGTTGATTTAACGAAACAGTCGCTGACGCCTTTGCTTTTTACCACTGACCAAACTGAATTAAATTCGCCCAGCGCATACAATCTATGGCGCGCAACATCAGTCAATGTATCAGCTGAAACTTTTCCATCCCCAGTTAACACAGCCATCCATGCGACGCATCAAGCAATGTATCACCTGGAACGAATTACAGTCCGCCACCAAGAAAAACATTGTATAAATGCTTGCAACCATCTCATATGAGGTATAGTCCGAATCTTGCATCTCCAATCACAAAAACCTTGAAGGCCTTCGTTGAGCACTGTACTCGACATTCTCTAGAAAGAATTGTCTACGGATAGCCGCTTTCAACTCATCCCATGTTGCCAGTTCTGGATCACCATTCCTCATGCCTTCAATTTTCCCACGCCACCATAGTTTCGCATTACCATCGAGGTACATGACAGTAGCGATGATTTTCTGATCATCATCTAACCCACCAACGACTTTAAAATATTGTTCCAGGTCGAATAAGAAATTTTTGAGCTCTTTAGCACTTCAAGCACCACTGTAATGCTTGGGCTCTCGATACTTCATCTTTTGCTTCGGAGCAAAATTCATTGCACCCTCACCTCCATTTCCTCCTCCTCTGAGAAGGCCTTGCATGACTTGGGCTATCTGTTCACAGTATTTTGGAACGCGGCATGGGACATTGCATTCTCATCCAGCTGTTGTTGCATAGTAGCATTCCTCCCTTCGCTCGTATCGAGCCTATCCCTGACCGCAACAAGCTCAACGCAGTCATTCTCCATGTCTTGGGTCATGTGAGCAATGTCTATCTCACTCTGATACGCAAGACGACTAAGATCATCCAGTCTCTCCTCAAGACTAGCTTTGAGATCCGAGATGGTCCCTACGATCTCTTTTAGTGCCTCGACCGCTTCTTCTAGCGCACCAACCCGTTCACCATTCATTTTTGGTCCACCAGCCATGTTCTGTAATGTCTGTCAACCTTTTCCTTTGCCCGTTGTCAAGCCTAGGCTCTGATACAAACTGTTACACGGCATCATCTTGAGTTTACTTAGAAGGGCAATATAACATTGGCCAGTGGTCCCCGCCACACGTTAGACTAGATCGTCAGTACCGTGCGGGAAAACTGATGTCAATCACAGTGTATATAAAAAGACTAACTGAAATGAAAGTCGTTGCACTTGCTTGTACTAATCAAAAACCAATTGATTACAAGAAAGCCAACGTGGTGTCGAGGGGGTGAGACACCAGAGCAGAAATATGAAAGCAGCTTATAATTGTTTGAACACTTATAACCCCCTATATGTCTTCAAAAAAAAGCACATGTCTTAGCAGTAGACAATAAAGGGCCAGAAAATCATACTAGAAAAATCAATAAAGATAAACCTAACTATATTTACATGGTGTGCGGCACTTTGAGGGGACGCATCCTTGTCTGCATCTTCATAGCGTGCACAAAGGGAACGAGGCTTTGGCGCGCGCAGGCACGGGGTAATCTTCATTGAGGCGTGCATGCGTAGGTCACATGGCATTGGCGCAGTCTAGTACGGGATAGGCAGCGTTGTGGGGCGCATGGCGTTGGCGCACTCAAGTGCAGGGTGCGTGGGCGCTAGCTGCGGGCAGGCTTTAAGGGTGCTGTCAGCTTGTTGGGCGCGAGCACGCTCAACAAGTTAGGCGACATACGCAGATGCGCATATAGATCTTGGCGCGGCCACGTCCGTGGCACTAGGCGCTTTGAGGCTTGCCAGGGCACCATGGGGCGCGCCTAAGGAGCCGGCCTCCCACGACACGGTACATGGTGGTGTCCATCACCCCATCCTTGGCGCGAGAGTACATGAAGTATTCGATTGTTTGGCATTGGCAGATCATTGGATAGTTCACCTTCTTTGTAGCCTTCACGGGAGATCACTTGGAGCATTCACCTGCCTCGCACTGCTGGCCTAGATGTCTTGAAGCGTTCACCTTGTTTTTTTTTTTTTTGCAGCCTTGGTGGAGATCACTTGAAGCGTCCACCTTCCTTGAGAGTTTTGCTACTTTCCAAGGACCTTACATGGAGCTGCCTTGCACGAAGTGGCTTTTGTTCCAATAGCTTGATAGAGAAGGCAATAGTATCATCGGTTTAACCATGAGACAGGACATGAAGTATCATGTTCTTGCACCTCGGAAAGAGACTACTTGGAGCGCCAACCTTCTACACAGCTTTGACAGGAGATCATTTGCAGCATACACCTTCCTTGTGGAGAAAGAAGCACATGACATACCCTTTAAGGTTTTGTGAAGAGGTAAATAGTTTGTCTATCAATCTAGCCTTGAATCTTTGTTGCAGGACACTCAGAGCATATCTTTTCCCGTTCAACTGCGAGATTGGCTCGAGCAAGTGGACGATACCCCCAGTTTTGAGAAGGAGCTAGGGCCGTTGGCACATCATATGCAACCTTGATGTCATATAAGACCTTCTCTTTTTTACCCTTTAACTGCTTTGCTGCAAGCCATGCGCATCTAAAGAGAAAAGAATTCATAGCTTGGACTGAGAGTTTCCAATTCATGAGATGCTTGTTCTCATAGAATAAGTATTCGAAGTGCTGCAACCTATGTAAAGAATGTAACCGAATTCATTCTATATTAGCCAGAGCCAATTTTTGAAATCGATCTAGCAGTCTTCCAGTTTTGCTTTAACTCATTACGCACACTCGCCGAGAATTTTATTCCCTGAACTAGGAGTGTCCGAACCACAAGCTACTTAATCACAGAGATTCCAGACTTGAATCAGTATACCATATCAAATATTTTGATCTAATATCCTTTTTGATTGATTGAAATTAATAAGTAGGCCATAATATATCCCGTGCTGTCTTTACAGCTCTGCGCGATCTTACGGAAAAATTCATATCTTGAGCTAGGAGCATTGAAATCTCAATCCGTTTGCACTGTTGGAAAGATAACATCTAAAGCTACAACATATATCAAAATCAGATGATGACTTCTTGTAGATTTATACAGTTTATATTCACAAATCTATTCTGAATTTTGACATTCTGATTCTCACAGATTTGGGTATCTTGATTTAAAAACGATCATATCTCATTGCAGGTGCGTCCAAATTGCAAGACCTATGCACGGCTGGAAAGAGGACTCATAGGTAAACAACTCTTGAAGATACCAAGGCTTAAGTCTTTCAACATTTTCTTGAGTAATTTCTTAGAGTTGATGCAGCCGCACCAAACTTCCACATTTGCATACTTTCGACAAGAATTTCATATTTTGGCAAGGGCCTTACAAATCATGTGACATATGAATCTTCAGAGCTCCAAACCACAAGTGTTACAAGTATGCTGAAGTTGGTGGCAAAATTCATGCTGGATTCACCTACCAAATTTTTTTGCATGACATCATCCTTTTAAAGAAATAACGCAAACTTGGCGGAAGCATCCAAGTGAAAATCCTTGGTTTCAATTGCTTTCATGACTTAGGTTCTTTGTATAGGATGATATGTAGCTATATATAGTTGCTTTCATTCCCTTTTTTTCCATTGATGTATAAAACAATTTAAGCTCTAACACAATAAAATTGATTCTTTATAATTCTTTGCAAATTGTATTGTTTTCTCAATTTATGCATGTCCTTGAGGTCTTCAAGATTTTATTTTTTTTAAATACGACTAAACTTAGAAGAAAAAACTAAGTTTCCTACATACCTCGGTGAAGAGGATCAAGTCATTACGTAGTTAAAAAAATGAATTTTCTTGTATATGCAATTTATACTCATGCAGAGACGGAGTAACATACAGTTTACGCTCGTGTATTAAAGAGCGTTGTGACTTGCAGTTTAGGCTCGTGCTTCGAGGAGCATTGCTGCTAAAATATCTTTGTCTTCACATCCTTCAACAGTTTCAGCTGCATGATTGATTTGTGCTAAGTTTTTCATCTTCCAATAAGATTTTTCCTTCACGAGCCAAGTTCATGACTTTAAGCACCTTTCTATGGGATGTCCAATCAACCGATGATACTTGTAGTAATTTAGGTCATCAGTCTTCCAAGCTTCATTTGATCGCTTCATTCTGGGTAACTTAGTGATTTTTAATTCAATGTGTTCTTCAAAGATTGCTAGAACATCAGAGTCAAGGAAAGGATATTCCTTTTCTTGCATTTCGCCCAAAGTTAACTTTTTTCTTGCTTTGCTTTGCTTTGCATGGAAGTTAATTTAACACTTTTCTTTCTACTTGCCTTTGCATTGACTTTATATGAAGAAGTGTTGATATTCATGGACTCTTCGATTTCAACATCAGATGCAAACTTGCCTCCACTTTCGATTTCTTCCATGTCTTCATCACCTTTACAAGGATTGTAAATAAGAGGCCTTGGTTTCTACTTGCAGCCATACTCAGTTCCATGTCATGTACACGGGTGGCTAACTGTTCAAATGTGTTGGGCTTTATGCCTTGGATGCACATTTCAATGTCAGATGTTTCGCTAAGGCGATCTTTGAAGTTAAAGCTTAAACTCCTCCAACGATTGATGAAGTCGATGACATGTTCATCCGTCAATTGGCGGGTGTTTGTAAGTTCAAACTTACTAACAATGCACCTTGTGCTATAGAAGAGATTTTGGAATTCATGCTCCAATTTCTCCCAACTGTCAATGGAACCAGGCTCGAGGTCTGTGTACCAAATGAAAGCATTTCCTTTGAGAGATCGAACGAACAGCTTGACGAGGTGTGTTGGCCTAAAAATAATTAGAACAACAAATCAAATTTGTTTTGGGTTAACTAGCAATTATTTGTATCAAAGCCGTAAAAAGACAAAAAATTTGGTAAAGAAATCTGGATAATAGCTAAAAAAAAGAAGAGTAAGTGTATTTGATATATTTGCGGATGCCTTTACATAATCTTCTCATAACTATTTATAGTTTACAAGAATAAGAAGAGCAATAAATATGTTGAATAGTCATTACTCCACGTTCTGATCATGGCTGGACTATGATCTCCCCCATTAAATATGCGGGAAACGGTCGACGGTTACAAACCCTGTCCACCGAAGACTAACTCTTCATCAAGGGGTAAACTGCACGCCTCGTTGGTGGTTGACTTTTAGTTGTCCCGAGCAGTAACTTATAGCCATGACTCATTCTCACCCTAGGCGTCTAACCTCGGGGTTATAGCCAACTTCATCGAGGGGTGATCATCAGAAGATTCGACCTAACTATGCCTCGAGCTCTGGTGTCGAGGCTCGGTAGATTTTTATCCAATGCACATAGTCCTACCACCCCTCGGATAGTACACAGTATTTTCCGAGGGGTGGAATAAATTTGGCGGGAAATCGAAAAGGCTATTCGTGCGTTAAGAATTTCGAAAATGGCAGTAGTCACTCTGATGCAACCCGACGCTCATCCAAGCCCTTTAAGAGGAGACAAGTTAGAGAGTTGCAATAGCTACAGGCAATGTTCACAAAGCTGGAACTGATTGGGCAACTCTTGGAGGTTCCAGGGCAGTTTTGCATGCTTGCTGCCTCTGGAACTGAAAGTGCTCATTGCGATCGCGCGTGCACAGACGCGATCGCAGAAGGCAAAAGACGAGATCACGGAAGGCACAGAGCTGCGCGATCGCGCGTCCACATACGCGATCACACAAGAGACAGGTTGAAGACTTGCCTGCGCTATCGCGTGACCATAGCCGCGATCACGTGGACGCAAATTATAGCTCAGCGCGATAGCGTGCATCACTGCATGATCGCGCTGAGACGAGCATCAGAAAGCCCACCAGTGGCTAATGACTTGAAGGCCCATTGTTAAGGGTTAATTAAGGCATTTGCCAATGTATAAATACTTCCAAAGTCATTAGTAGACCTAGTTTTGATGAATATTGATAATTGTGAGGATTTGGCTAAGCTTGTTTGCTTGAGCTCATTATTGTCCTTGATTTGCAATTAGCTTAGCTAATTGAGGATCTAATAGTTGAGGTTTTATTGTTTAGGTGATTAAGGGTGTAATTAGGTTAATCTTTCCCTAATTAAATTCCTTAATTCTTTTCGAAATTATTTGGGTCTCACTTTTTAATTCTTGTCTTTTCATTTGTGTCTTTGATTATTCATATCATTTGGTATCAGAGCTGGATTAGTGCTTGTTTTAACAATCACTAAACCAATTCTTGTTCATCAAGTAAAAAAAAAAGGTCAAAAATCCATAAATATGATTCTTAGGATTATGTTTCTATTGGTTGAAATTTTTGGTACCGTTTGAAGATTATGATTACTAGAAACTAATTCCGAAAGGAATTAGACAAACAACAACATATTGGTGCTGAATTGAAGAAATCAAAAGTCAGGGTTCTTCATCAAGAATTTGGGGTTTTGCATTTGGTTGTTGAAATCGAAGAATCAATTACTGGGGTTTGTTCACGGACCAACTAGGAGTATACATCTCAAATTTGGAGCAAAAACACGGTGGTTTGCGAAGATTCAAGTTGAAAAGTGAGCTTCAAAATTGGGTTCTGCTTCAGACTCAGAAGCTTACGCGATCGCGCCAGCTTCTGCGCTATCGCACATGCCAATCATTAAAAGGCCTACGCAATCGCGACATTAACACGCGATCGTGCAAAGTACCACCAGCAAGTCTTCGCGATCGCGAACAACGCACGCGATCGCACTGAACAACAATTTTCAGAAAAATAGATTCTTAGACAGAACGTTTGCAACGGCCCCGTAACAGTTTCCAATCAACCGGAACTCAATTTCAGCATCAAGAACAGTGAGTTTCTAGATCACAAATCAAATTTCATCCAATTCCGAATCCGATTCGTGCCAATTCGATTCGTACCTTTCTTTCTCCCCTTTCTTTAAACTCCCAAAGTCCTTTCGTCAGTTTCAATTGTCCGTGTCTTGTCACAACAATTCCTTCCGATCCGAATTAGTTGAGTTTGATTGTCAAGTTGGACTTAGTGTGCGAAGAACAAACTTGTAACAGCCAAAGAGTAGAAAAAGGCAAGTGAGGAGAGAGCATTAGAGTGAGTAAAAGCCGAACGTTGAGTGCAAACACGAGTGAATTGAGTGACATCAATTTGAGTGTAAACACTTAGGGAGAAATTCGGTAAGGACTCTTTCTACTAACCTTGTTTGACTCAAGAGGGGAATTAAGGGAACATGGAACTTAAAACCATGATGAAAGCCATATTGGATAAGATGAACTTCTTGGAAAATAAGATTGATTGGTTGGATGGGACGGTGAAGGAGCTAACATCAAAGGAAGAGCTTCGGGAAAAGGGAAAACAAGTGGTCGGTACCCCTCCAACCGTGGGGTTGCAGGGTGACGGACCAAGCCAAATCTCTCGGGCCAACGACCGCTACTCTAAAATGGTGGTCCAAGATACCTATTCGCCGAACGTCACTCCACAAGTGAGGGATCCTACTCATGATCTCCCAAGAAATAAGCAACCAAGGAATGACACTCCAAGGCCACTTGATGTTGAGGGTTTTCATGAGGATGAGAACTATGACAATGAACCTTTTCGTTATCCGGGTGAAGCCCAACGAGGGGGAGTTCCTTTTGGGAGAGCTAGAGATCGAGGTGGTCGATTTGGTGGAGGTTACCAAGGGAGAGCGGACCGTGATGGAGACTACTATGACCACGGGGGTTATGGTGGACAATGGAGGTATCATGATGAGGATAGGGGGTTGAACATTATCAAGGTCAACCTATCTCCCTTCCAAGGTGAGAGTGATCCGGATAAATATATGGAGTGGGTGGTCTCGATGGAGAGAATCTTTCAAATCAACAATGTCCAAGATGCTACAAGGGTGAAGTATGCTATCTCACAATTTGAAAGCTATGCTTCCACTTGGTGGGAGTCCAAGAGAAGACAAAGGGAAACACAAGTGCTCATTGCCAATGGGGGTTGGCCGGCTTTGAAAGGCATGATGGAGGCTCGGTTTCTACCTCCACACTATAAGGATGAGTTGCTCAAAAAGTTCTACAATTTGAGGCAAGGAACCAAGAGCATGGCGGAGTATTTTGATGAATTTGAGAGGACTAGGGTAAGGGCTAACGTGCTAGATGATGACCAGTCTCTTATACCAAAGTTCCGTGGTGGTTTAAATAGGGAGATCTCCTCCCCAATGGAATTGCACCGGTTTGAAAGCTTGATTGAGGCGTTCTAAGCGGCTCAAAAGGTGGAGAACGGGATCAAGCTAGACAAGTCTTACAAAGCCAAAAACATTCCATCCAGTTGGAACAAAGGAAAAGATAATGTAAAGGCTTATACCCCATGGGATAAAGCTAAGGAGCCCAAGCGTGACTTCAAAGGCAACTTTGAAAGAACCAAGCCCAAGGAGGAGCCCAAGGTGGGAGGTAATAAAGCTAAACTTGAAACTTATCTAAAATTCAATGCTACAAGTGTAATGGCTGTGGCCACATGATGCGAGATTGTCCCAATAGGAGGACTATCATTGCTTTGGCTGATAGGGGCAATGAAACGGGTGGAAGTGATGATGATGATGAGATAGATAGGGGTATGCCATGTGACGATGATTTTGATGAGGAGGCGATGGGAGATGGGCAACTAGAGAAAAACTATCTTACTCTTGTGGTAAGAAGAATAATGGGGGTCCAACTAAGGTGGAGTTGGAGTCGAATCAAAGGGAGAATTTATTCCATGCCTATTGTAAGGTTCAAGGTGCTACATTCTCTTTGATTATTGATAGTGGTAGTTGCGTTAATGTGGTGAGCACCACCTTGATTGAACAACTTAAAATACCCACTAGAAAGCGCCAACAATCTTACAAACTCCAATGGTTGAATGAGTGTTGTGAACTTAAGGTGGCCAAGCAAGCCTTGATTAAATTCAAGATTTGGGATTACCATGATGAGCTTTTGTTTGACGTGGTCCCTATGCAAGCTTGTCATATCTTGCTTGGTAGGCCTTGGCAATATGACCGCTTGGCATAGCTTGATGGCAAGACCAATATGTATGCCTTGGAAGTGGGGGGTCAAAAATTTATCCTTAATCCATTGACCCCGGTGCAAGTGAGCGAGGGTTATAGGAAGATGAGGGAGTTAAAGTTGAAAAGAAAGAGAGAAAAGAAAGAGGGAATTGTGGAGGAAGGGAGAGCGGGAGTTGTTACTCAAAAGAGTGAGGAACCAAAAGAGGGAGTGAACTTGTTCTTGTCTAGGAAGGAATGTTTGAGAGATGTAGATGAAGGAGTACCCATGATTCTCCTCCTACACAAGGAACATGTTTTGCTTACTAATGAACTAACCCCTTCTTTGCCTAGTTCTATTTCTTCTCTTTTGCAAAGTTATGAAGACATCTTCCCCGAGGAGTTGCCTAGTGCCACCATTAAGAGGCATTGAGCATCAAATAGACCTTGTTCCGGGTTCTCAATTGCCCAACAAGGCCGCTTATAGAAGCAACCCGGAAGCTACCAAAGAACTTCAAAAGCAAGTGGAGGAGTTGCTTGGGAGAGGACTTGTGCAAGAAAGCTTGAGCCCATGTGCGGTCCCGGTCATCCTAGTGTTAAAGAAAGATGGGACTTGGCGCATGTATGTGGATTGTAGAGCCATAAACAAGATCACGGTAAAGTATCGTCATCCTATTCATAGGCTAGATGATATGCTAGATGAATTATGTGGATCTTATGTTTTTTCTAAAATTGATTTGAGGAGTGGATACCACCAAATCCGGATGAAACCGGGTGATGAGTGGAAGACGGCCTTTAAGACCAACTTTGGTCTTTATGAGTGGCTTGTCCCATGCTCCTTCAACCTTTATGAGGTTGATGAACCATGTGCTCAAATCCTTCATTGGAAAATTTGTTATGGTTTATTTTGATTACATCCTTATCTATAGCAAATCCACTGATGAGCATGTTAATCATTTGAAACAAGTGTTTGATGTCTTGAGAAAGGAACAACTATTTGCTAATTTGAAAAAGTGTTCTTTTTGTGTTGAAAAGGTTGTTTTCCTTGGTTTTTTGGTGAGTGCGAATGGTGTGGAAGTAGATGAGGCAAAAGTGGAGGCCATTAGGAATTGTCTCACTCCTAAAAGCATTGGTGATGTGAGAAGTTTTCATGGGTTGGCTAGCTTATATAGGAGGTTTGTGAGAGGATTTAGCACTATAACCGCACCGTTGACCGAAGTGATAAGGAAGGATAAGGTGTTTGTGTGGGGGAAAGAGCAAGAAGAGGCTTTTATGAAATTGAAGAAAGTCCTTAGTTCACACCCCTTCTCCAATGGCAAACTTTGATAAGACCTTTGAGATTGAATGTGATGCTAGTGGGGTAGGCATTGGAGCCGTGTTTGATGCAAGAACAAAAGCCTATTGCCTATTTTAGTGAGAAACTCAAGGGAGCAACCACTAAATATTCCACCTATGACAAAGAGTTGTATGCCTTGGTGAGGGCATTGGCTCATGGCAATATACCTTTGTCCACAGAATTTGTCATTAGAACCGACCACCAATCCTTAAAACACCTCAAATCCCAAAGAAAAATTGAATGTGAGACATGCCAAAGGGGTGGAGTTTCTTGAGACTTTTCCCTATGTCATCCATTACAAAGGGGAAAGAGAATGTGGTGGCGGATGCCTTGTGAAGAAGTTTGTGCTTCTACAATCAAGAAGGCATTTCTTGTTGAATACGTTGCGGTCCAAACTAATGGGCTTTGAGAGTATGAGGGAGATGTATGTTAATGATCGGAGTTTGGAGACCTTTATGCTAATTGTGAAGTGGAGGAAAGGGTAGAAGAGCAATCGACTTGAGTGGGTGGGGGAGGAAGTTAGGTAGTGATGTGGAGAAAAAGAGGTTCACAAGTTTGATGGCTTCTTGTTTAGGAATGGGAAACTATGTGTGCCTAATTCATCTTGGAGGGAATTGCTAGTGAGGGAAGACAATAGTGGGAGACTAATGGGGGTATTTTGGTGTGGGCAAAACGATGGAGATTCTTAAGGAACAACTCTATTGGCCCAAAATGAAAGTAGATATTGTGAGGGTGTGTGGCCAATGCTTGGAGTGTAGGCAAGCTAAGTCAAAGCTACTTCCACATGGTTTGTACTCACCCCTCCCCATTCTCTTAGGTCCTTGGCTTGATATCTCTATGGATTTTGTCCTTGGATTGCCTAGGACCAAAAGGGGCAAAGATAGCATTTTTGTGGTTGTTGATAGATTTTCTAAATGGCTCACCTTCATTCCATGTCACAAGGTTGATGATGCATCTCACATAGCTAACTTGTTTGTTGACAATGTGCTTAATTGCAGGGGGTCCAAAAACTATCATTAGTGATAGGGATCCCAAGTTCCTTAGTCATTTTGGAAGGAGCTGTGGGGGAGGCTTGGCACAAAGTTGTTGTTCTCCACTTCTTGCCACCCTCAAACCGATGGCCAAACCAAGGTTGTTAATAGAACCTTAGGTGGCCATGCTTAGAGCTATGGTCAAGTGGAAACTAGCTTCTTGGGAAGAACATCTACCTTTGATTGAATTTGCTTATAATAGGACCATGCACACATCTACATGCATGACACCATTTGAAGTTATATATGGCCTTTAATCCCCTTACCCTCTTGGATCTTATGCAAGAAGGCAAACAAGGAAGGAAGAAGATCATCTCTGATCCCACTGATGGGTGTGGGTTCATTTCCGGAAGGATAGGTTCCCAAACAAGAGGATGAGCAAATTGATGCCTAGAGGAGAAGGCCCCTTCCAAGTCCTTGAATGCCTTAATGACAACGCGTACAAGGTGGACGTGCCTAGTGAATACCAAGTGCACAACACGTTCAATGTGTGTGACTTGCCTCCCTTCGAAGTTAAAGATCAAGTGAATCCATGGACGGATTCTTCTCAAGACGGGGAGAATGATGCAACCCGATGCTCATCCAAGACCTTTACGAGGAGCCAAGCTAGGGAGTTGCAACAGCTACAGATAATGTTCACACAGCTGGAACTGATTGGGCAAGTCTTGGAGGTTCCAGGGCAGTTTTGCATGCTTGCTGCCTCTAGAACTGAAAGTGCTCATCGCGATCACGCGTGCACAGACGCGATCGCGGTAGGCAAAAGAGAAGACCTACGCGATCGCGAGTGTCAGACGCGATAGCGTGGGATTGAAAATGCAGAGCTGCGTGATCGCCGCGTCCACAGACGCGATCACGCAAGAGACAGGTTGAAGACTTGCCTGCGCTATCGCGTGACCATAGCCGCGATCACGTGGACGCAAATTAAAGCTCAGCGCGATAGCGTGCATCACTGCATGATCGCGCTGAGACGAGCATCAGAAAGCCCACCAGTGGCTAATGACTTGAAGGCCTATTGTTAAGGGTTAATTAAGGCATTTGCCAATGTATAAATACTTCCAAAGTCATTAGTAGACCTAGTTTTGATGAATATTGATAATTGTGAGGATTTGGCTAAGTTTGTTTGTTTGAGCTCATTATTGTCCTTAATTTGCAATTAGCTTAGCTAATTGAGGATCAAATAGTTGGGGTTTTATTGTTTAGGTGATTAAGGGGGATAATTAGGTTAGTCTTTCCCTAATTAACTTCCTTAATTCTTCTTTAAATCAATTGGGTCTCACTTTAATTCTTGTCTTTCCATTTGTGTCTTTTATTATTCATATCACACTCCATATTCTAATTCATCACACACAACTTCCATTGATTGGGCACGAGTTTTTGCTCCTCCTTCCACATATAAATGCAATGATGACCCTTCCACTATAAATACCTCAACTTGTTTTCATTTCTCCTACCTCCCACCCCTCAGATAATAGACTTGATTTTTTGAGGGGTGGAATAAATTTGGCGGGAAATCGACGACGCTATTCATGCATCATGAATTTTGAAAATGACAGTTGTCACTCCATATTCCCATTCATCACACACGGCTTCCATTGATTGGGCACGACTTTTCGCTCCTCCTTCCCCAAATAAATGCAATGATGACCCTTCCACTATAAATACCTCAACTTGTTTTCATTTCTCCTCACTTTCAATCTTTTTATCAACAGTAATCCTTCATAGCAGAGCTACATCTTGAACTTCTTCTAATTTAAGAATGTCATCAGTTACTCAGCAAAAATGTACGCTACACGTTCTGTACAAAACTCCTCAGGTCCATTTGAAGAGAGGATTCCTGATGTCGCGTCATGATCCTCGACGATGAACTAGTAAACGACCCTGCGCCTTTAAACATCCTTCCACCACTAGATGATGACACCGAAGCAACGTCATATCCTATCGGTTTAAACCCAAGGCGGCGTAAAGACACCGCCAACCGTGGCAACCTTAAAGAGACAGGTGGCGAAGAGAAGAATACCACTACAAAAGTTAATGATATTGAAATAGAAATTCCAAACCCTGAGAGATAGAAATCTCCCTTGAGAGAACTTACACCTGAGGATGTCATTCCCTCGAAGCTTGACCACCCGAATGACTTCATGATGCAAGTCCAACCCGAATGCGATATTAGAAGAAATAGAAACATTCTAGTTGGAGACACTCCGAGCCTGATCACACAAGCCAACAATTGTTTGGTTCGGGAAGACTGCAAGTGGGGCCCTGAGGTCCAAGTTAGTATCCCCGCGCTGGAGAGCCAAACCTGTAACATAGGAAATGGGAGCTCTTTCGTGTACACCTACCCCTTCACAATAGGATTTACTCTTCCTATTCACGAAGTGGTGGATGCATTTTGCCAAACTTACAATGTGTACATAGCTCAAATTGGCCCCTGTTACTGGAGGATCATTCAATGCCTTGATTATTTGAGCAAAAGCGCATGTGTCTCCTTCACTTTTGATCACTTCATTTACCTTTCTTTTCCCCTACTCTACATAAGGATGGGATCGTTCAACTCAATAAACGAGGCAAGTTCTCGTTAATCACAAAAGGAGAGGACACTGAGGACCGAGGATGGGACGAATGCTTCAATTTATTGCCCACTAGCCTTCTATCCTCGAAGCCTAGTTTTCCCGAGTGGTGGAACCGAGCGCGTAAGCTTTTGCCTCTGTTAATTTTGACAAATTATACTTCATCATTTTTTACCTGTAACTTTCAGCTTTGCCCTTTTTTAGCCGAGCCGATTCCGATCACACCTCCCCATGATCTAACTGCTTGGGTACAAGCCCTTATCAAGGTGAAGCCAAGAGAAGACAGATCATAGATGATCTTGGCTGCCTTGAACGAGAACCAATAGGCATGCAAGCCTCATGGTTAGTCATTCCTTCCTTCTGTTGACATGTCCTTCTAAGGTCTTTTTCTTACAAGTCATTGCGTTGAATAGGTGATGCAGCCCAAAGTGCTGATCAACCGAAGGCAGCGACTGATGAACCGAGGAGGCCAATTACTCGAAGTCAAGCTAAGCTGCTCCATGACATGCACATCCAGCTGGCTATGTCGGGAAGAAGCATGTGTTCGGAAGAGGAATCGCAAAGTGATGAAACCAAGGGCTACATCTTCAAGTTTGAGCCCGAGGATAAAGTTCCCGAACAGCAGCTCTTGGCCCCGGGCAGCGCAGAACCGAACACATAATCAGCGCCCGATGACAAATGTGCTCGAGCAGGCAATAGAGAACCGAAGCCAGGTTTACCGAAGTCAAGATAGCCGAGCACATTTTTTAACTCAGCCCTGCGTGGCTTATTTTCATTGGTCGACTGTGACCTATTTACTAGTTTTACCCTTAGTATTTCCTATATAAACCTTAGTCCTTACATTGTAAAGTTAGTTGTTTTTGGATATTGAATTGAATGAAAGTGCCGAGCACATTTCTTCTTGTCTCCGTCGTGAGCAAAACCCCGGTGAGGGCTTTAAAGGACTTGTGGCTTTCGGTTAGTCCGATTGAACATTCCTCTTGATCATTCAGTTTGCAAGAGGCAATGTTCTCTTGAGGATTGTTGCATAGTTAGGGTGATTCTTGTCTCCCTTTTGATCGAGCTTTGGGACAGGTTCCCCACTGTTCTTTCGAAAGAAGCAAGTTTTGTCTTGCTTTTATCTTCTTCCTTATTTAATCTTGTTCCGCGTTTGTGCTAAGCAACCCCTTTGGGAATTGCATTGCACCATCTTGGTATCAGAGCACGGTTTGGGCTTGTTTTTACAACCCCAATCCTGTTCAAGTTATCTTTATTTTCGTGCGTTGTGTCTTTGTTTTCCATTTCGTGTTCCTGTTTTGTTTTGTTGCTGTTAGTGTTCTTACAAAAAAAAAAAAAAAAAAAAAAAAAAAAGTGTTAAAGAAAAATCCAAAAATTTGTGTTGATTGTTGGATGTTTGGGAAAAACAACTTTGGATTCTTGTTCACATGTCTGATTCCATCGAGTACCCGACGTACTGATTTCGTGACTAGGGTTTCGTGGTGAATTTTGGACTGATTGAGCTTCCTTGGTGACTGGAAATCGAACCCCAGCTGTGTTGGTGGAGACCGATGAAGGTTGGTGGTTCTTGAGTGATTTGGGTTTGTTTGTTGCTTGAAAAATCGAAGTTCTTAAGTTTGAATCGTGTCCGTACGCCGGAAAATTGTTGCGAGTTCGTAACAGTGTACGACACGACCGAGCTGGTTCTTGGCTCAAAGAACTCGACTGAATTCCTCCGTTGTTACTAAGACCGGAGTTGAAAGCAACCCAGATCTGTGAAAGAATTGTGAGCAGTGAACCGAAGCTGTTGAATCCGTACGCCGGAGCAAGGTCACTGTTCCATTGAAGAAGAAGGGGTAAAAGTTGAATGTTAAAACCCCAGGTGAAAATTTGTCGGCTGAAAAAAAAAAAAAAAAAGGAAAGTGGATAAGGTAAAACCCTATCCGTACCAAAGGGGACCACTCTTGTACGGACAGGAGTGAGTGTGATCGAAAAGATTCCAAAAGGGAATCAAAGGGTAGATTCTCCTAGGTTTTCACTTTCTTTCGTGTCAAAATTCTGGTTGGTGGATCTTTTGAGTAATTGTCCTACTCGAGGTCGTACCAACTCATTTGAGCTGATAGGAACTCGTGCGAAGGGGTGACCGAAGTCCAAACTTTCGTAGAAATTTCTTTTGACTCCCCGAGCTCAGTTAAAAGGCGTCCGTTCCATCGAGTCGAACATCACTTCACTCTTCCCGAAGAGACAGTGACTATTGTCGAACTTGAAGGATCGTAGAGGATCGATCAATTGGACGAGCCACTGTTAACAAGTCCCTGAGTGATCAAAGACCGAACCCATAAATTGAGTGGACCCGAGCGCCACCCATTAAAGGTGAGGGAGAGTGTGAGGTGATTTCTAACCTTAACATTTGTTTGATCTTTGACTTGTGCAGGTACTATGGCTGGAAACGAAGGCAAGGGCATTGAAAGACCCGAATTGTCGTTAGCCGATCTCATGGCTGCGATACAAGGTGTCAGTGCCGAAGTGAGAGGAGTGAGTGCTCGAGTAGCTAACCTCGAGCAGGGAAGTGCATCCGTGACCAAAAATGGGTCCGGTGCAGGAACGAGTGAATCCACTCCGATGAAACCTGAGCTGTATGCTGAGCTTCTTCGACAACATCACTTGACTAGTGAAGCAATTCGGAGAGAACTTAACTTGGGCAATCCCCAAGCACAACAAAACTTGGGCAATCCCCAAGCTGGAAATCAAAACTTGGGCATTCCCCGAGGAGAGAGGTTACCACTTCCAAGGGCCCGAAGAGACCTTGATGCTGTAACCGAAGAGGCTAACGTAGAGGAATTTCCCGAGGACGAGTATGAACGTGAGCTGCCATTCGCTCAACGAGGGCAAGCTCACCGAGGTCGTGGAAATTTCCGAGGTCGAGGCCGAGGCGCAAATGTTGGAAGAAATGTTGAGCGTGAGGCTGATGATCGAGAAGATGAGTATGTCGAACAGGTTCGTGGTGTTCGAGACTCAAATCTGAACAGTGTCAAGATCACTATTCCACCCTTTAAAGGAACTAGTGATCCCGACGAGTATCTTGAATGAAAGTGCCGAGCACATTTCTTCTTGTCTCCGTCGTGAGCAAAACCCCGGTGAGGGCTTTAAAGGACTTGTGGCTTTCGGTTAGTCCGATTGAACATTCCTCTTGATCATTCAGTTTGCAAGAGGCAATGTTCTCTTGAGGATTGTTGCATAGTTAGGGTGATTCTTGTCTCCCTTTTGATCGAGCTTTGGGACAGGTTCCCCACTGTTCTTTCGAAAGAAGCAAGTTTTGTCTTGCTTTTATCTTCTTCCTTATTTAATCTTGTTCCGCGTTTGTGCTAAGCAACCCCTTCGGGAATTGCATTGCACCAATAGGTCTCCCTAGTAGGGCAGTTACCACCCCGAGGATGAAGAAAAAGAAGGACAAAAAGAAGAAAGTCCCCGAGACTGGGGAAGCTTTGGATCTGCTCGAGGATTTGGTTGGATCCCTTGGAAAGAAGAAGGAAAAGAAAGAAGAAAATACTGTTCCTAAGGGGCCAACAGACCAGGGTAAATACATCTTCTCTTTTCTTTCTAACATCTAACCCCATCATTCTTTGTTGATTCTTTCTTCTTTTTTCCCCTTTTTGAAGCTCTGAAAAGAAAGAAACAAACTTCAATGAAGTACATTAGGGCCAAGCGGGCCAGAGTAGAGAAGGGCATCAGCCCCGAGGCAGTTATATTTCCTCGTAGGGGTTTGATCGACGAGCCCGAGGAGGTGGAGGCTCAAAGGGATGTCGAGACTATCGACCTTGAGGTGTCGATTCGATAGACTGACAAAGTTGAAAAGACAATTCCTTCATCAGCAAACAAGGATAAGAGCATGGATGGGACCCTTCGCACTGAGGAAAGAGCCTCACAAGCTGCATCTGAGCCCCCTCACGACTCGATTCCCCGAAGGCAGGTTAGGAGAGTTTAACTTCCCTCCAACATCTTCCTTCTTAAAAACGATGTGGCGATTCCCATCAGCTGTAGAGGTCTCCTCGGGCCATTAGAGCGAGAGTGCCTCACGAAATCACCCATAGATAAGTGGATGGCCGATACAGCTCAGCATGCTATTCAAGTATTTCCGCCTCACCTACCCCTTTTTTTATATTCTATTGTTTCCCTTTCTTGCCTTAACCATTTAATTAATCCTTTGCAGGGGTATATACACGTGATCAGGGCTGCCGAGATTGAGACCCACCGAGTCTCCATTCTACAAGAAACCAAGGGTGAATGGGACCGAATAAGAGCTCACCTCGAATCTCAGATAGTCGACTCAGAGAAGCGACTTCTTAACGCCAAGATTGAGTTGGATGATGCTCGAATGGCTGCTGACAAATCTGACCTCGAGGTAGCCAATGCTCGTGAGGCTGCCTGTTCTGTCGATGCTAGAATGGCCGCTCTGAAGGAGACTTTCAAGACCGAGTCTCGAAGCTAAGCGAAAAACGATAACCGACGAAGCCAAAGCTGCCCTAAGTAGAAATGCTGAGTGTCGCGTCCTATTTTTAACCGAACCGGTTAAAGCTCAAAATAGGGCTCGACTTATTGGGTAACTAACGGGTAAAGATTTGGACTCGCCACATAACATAATTTTTAACTAGGCGTATTAGGGCACCTACTTTGTTTCTAGCCAATTTTAACAATTAACTCCGAAACTTAGTCTAAGAACCAGAAAATCTAGATAAGAGGTTCAAGTTAACTCGAGAGGAAATGGTTAGGCACCTCTCAAGCTCCACCAAACGTGGTTACTGGCCGGACTTTATCATTGGGATTCAAACTAGAACTAAACGATGTATAAGTTAGGCAAAAAAATTAAAAGTGAATAAAAATAGTATTTTCTACTAATTTTATTCCTTAGAGAATTGCACTTAGCAAAATAAAACAGATTAGTTAGTATATAAAAACAAATTAATAATAGTAATAATAAAATGAAGACTAATAAAGCTAGTGCCATTAAAAGGCATTTTTGGAGCGTTATCAAAATTGTACCTCACAATAAATAAAGCTAAGTTAGTAAATAACAATGATAATAAAAATAACGATAATAGTAATTCAAAATAAAGGGGAAAAGGATTTTATAAAAATGTAGGCTCAGAATGGTGTATTGCATCAAGCAGAGGTTAGGGATGTCGGTACGGCTGCAAACACAGAGCCAGGACTGGTTTGCCATGCCAGGTACCTTCAATCCCACCACTCCACTATCCCTTACTTTGCAATGTGATATGCATCGTCATCGCCTATTTGTTTTTAGGGATGCGGGGAGTGTAACGGGACTGATTTTAGGCCTCTAACCGTCATTGGCCTTGTAGTATATGTTCAAATCAGTCCGTAGGCCTCATATATTTACATATATTTTTTCATTGGCCAAGTTTTGACTGGTATATGCTAAATCGGTATCAA
Organism: Petunia secreta; assembly: GCA_029990175.1. Classification (NCBI taxonomy): domain Eukaryota; kingdom Viridiplantae; phylum Streptophyta; class Magnoliopsida; order Solanales; family Solanaceae; genus Petunia; species Petunia secreta. Next base: position 1,027,621 of record JARKIP010000159.1, read on the forward strand.
TTAGTGTCCAAGAAGTTGTGGGACCCAAAGTGGTAAGTCCAATCAAACTTCACGACCCAGTAAAGGGAAAATCTTCATAACCCTCAATCTGCAAACATAAACATAGGTGAAATCGAACAAAACAAAGTTAAAGAACAAATAAACCTAGAAGCAGACTTCCCTAAGCGAGAACACAGTAAGCACGAACCACATTAATTCCTTAAAAAAGGAACCATATGCGATTTCCAATTAAAACCAGTGATAAGCAGAAGAATAACGCATAGTACACCGAATATCAATGGTTCAAGAGCAAATCTTTAGATTCATCGATGCACAAGTTTGCCGTCGAAACAATAGTGCCAACGAACAACAATAACTCCACCAACGTAGTGGAGGAGCGACACCAGATCCGCCTTGGCGGCGTCACTGCAACTCCATGATTCCTACTTTTAGTTCCTGCCAATGATACTCAGCAACAAAATATCAAAACCAAAGAGAAATCAAGTAAAAGCAGAAATAAAAGAGTTGGTGTTCCGGCTAAAAACAAACGATGCTATCACTGTTGCCGACAATGGTGGCTATGTAAAATCATTGTTTCTTTTTTCCAGATCTCTCCAGTCTCGATCTACTTTAATGGTGGTGACTGTTGGTTCGAACAATTTAGAAGATGAATGGGTAATGGGGTACTATTGGTAATTTCCACTAGTGGTGCTGCTGTGAATGTATTGGACAGAGGTTGGTGTGTAATGACGAGAGCAAGAGAAGACGATGGTGAGATGCTGTGCTTCTAATTTTTGTGTGGGTGTGTGTGTGTATGTGTGTTTATGACGAATTTGGGGTGAGTGTTGAAACTCTGTATAACATTATGTGTGGAGTATGTAATGCGCATAATGTCTGTGTCCTTTTTGGCGTGTGATGCTAGAAAGAAGACAATGAAGGAAATGCGGGGTCCATTAGAGTTGGAAAATGTGTTGTGCATAGAATTGTATTTTTTGTGGGGAAATAGATGGAAGGGGTGTTTGTATCCTCTGTGTATGAAGGTTGAGAGAGAGAGGGATAGTGTTATGTGTGCGTTGGTTTTGGGGAAGAAGACGGGTTGAGTCCGTTAGAGTAGTACTGTGCCTGTTCAATGGTTTTTGTATCTCCCTCGATAGATGTACTGATGATGAATGTATATGGAGAGTTTTGGGAACTAGCCGTTAGGGATTTTAGGCATGATTGAAGGGATTAGGATCTTCAATTTAAATTTCTTTCCAAAAAATGGGGAGAGATTTAAGGAATTAGGGACTAATTCGGGAAAGAGTATTTGAATTGGATTTTGGAAAATATTTTCTTTCAATATTTAAATAAAGAGAGAATGAATGTGGACCGCATTTTGTCTAGATTCAAGTAGGAATAGGAACTTGAAATTAGGAAAAAGATGATTTAATGTAGGAAAATGTATTTCGTCAGGTATTGTGTCTAGGTTCAAACGAAATTTAAAAGAACTGAAATGAAGCGAAAAATATTTGTATAAGAAATATGTAGAAAATGTATTGTGCAAAAATGAATGAATCTAGACGAACACTTGTCTAGATTCAACACAAAGGGAGATTTTAAAATAATGAAAAAAGAAGTATTTTGGAATATAAAATAATTATAAGAATATTCAAGAGAATTCGAACTAAATGATTGGAAGAAAATAGCAATTGATTTCTAACGGAATCGGCGTACCTAGACGGACTCTTGTCCAGGTTCGTAGGAAAGATTTCAAAAAGGAAAACTTGCACATATTTAAATTCAAAAGGAGCTCAAATATGACAAATCATGGAGTCGAAATGAAATGATTATTTGCTCGGCTAATATTTTACTTATAGGTGCTGAATGAATGAAAAATATAAATATACGTATATATATTGTATAAATGGGATGAGCAAATAATGAAATGCACACCTAACAAGATATTAGAATGCAAATTAAATTAATTTAGTATAAATAGCCGCAAAAATTTACTAAATACTACAACTGCAATAAAATTGCACAAATAGCCATATTTTAATAAATAGTCTTAATGATGCAAAATTACGTAATATAGCCACATTTAAGTATTAAGTATATAAGTAGAGGATAACACACATAAATGCATGTTTTCTAATGCACATTTTGCACAAATAGCAAAATTGCACCTTTAAGTTAATTTATAGTCGATTTTAGAAAAAGGAGGGACAAAATTGGGTGCCAACACTGAGAAGTATCGTTCTAAGATGAAGGAGGGCTCCCTAAAGATAAATAAGATAACCGAAGAGAAAGAGCGGCTCGAGGCTGAGATTGTGGCCCTTCGGGGAAAAATAACTTCTTCTTCGTTGAGGAAGAAGATGAGAGCAACAAGAGCTAAAGTTGACAAGAACTGGGCCATCATCCAAACAAAGTTAAAGACCTTCAAATAATGCCAAGCTGGGGCGGATCTGGATGCAGAGATAACCAAGGCTGAAAGTGACGCTGTGAAAGCCCAACAACTGTTGAGCCAGCTCCTCTCGAGTAGTGAGGGCTCGAGCGACGAGGATGAAAAGAATGAGGGTTCTGACGCTTCAACTTCCGGGGCCGAGGAGTGATGTCTCGCCAGTGTATTCTTTTTTCTTTTTCTTAGGCCTTGAGCCACTGTAAATCCCTTTTATGTTGGCCTTCGAGCCTTTTAATGAATTTGATTGTTTTCTAAGTGTTAATGTTTGCTTTATTTTTTAAATCTTTTGATATGTCACTTGAATATTTGCTTGCAAGACTTAGATAAATTTAAATGTAAGCTAGCTTAGAATGACGTCTCGTTCTCCAGCCGAGGCATAAGAATAAAATCTGGCTTTCATGCATTTCATAAAAAAGAAATTGAATCAAGTTTTATTCCATTAATGAGTTTCGAGGCGATTTATATATACCCTAGTCATATTGGGACTTAGGCTAATTCTTATTATAAAGCCACTTCAGGCGATCACAACAAATAACTAGGCTAACTCTTAAGAGAACAGTCCCGGATGTACGGATAGCTCGTCTTCGAGTTTCATTCGAAATCCCCGGTTATGGGGTGAGTCGAAGGATGGTTGAGCTGACTCCCCTTGTATCCCCCCAGTGGTCGGGTGTGAAGAATGAAGACCTAAGCACTGTGTATCATTCTCTTTGCCTCCTAAAAAGGCAAACGAAGAAAAATGAGGGGTCGGTACTGTTCGACCCAAGTATTAGAGCACGGACAGCTCGATGCCGTGGGTGAAGGATTATCCTTGACGAAAGGCAACGTACCTCAATGTAAAAAATAATAGTGCTTTAAGTTGGAGATATTCCAATTTAAAGGCTCTTGATTGCCTCGGAGGTCTTCGAGTTGATAAGATCATTTTCCTGCGGCCTTAATTCGATAAGGCCCTTCCCAATTAGCAGCCAATTTACCTGCCTTCTTTTCCTTTGTCGTTTGATTTGAAGCCCTCAAGAAGTAATCACCAACCTTAAAGGTTCTGAATTTAGCCTTTCTATTCAAGTAGGCTTCAATCTGTCGCTTTTAGGCAGCTAATCGAACCAAAGCCATTTCCCTTTGTCCTTCGAGCAAATCTAGTTCCACGCGCATAGCCTGCTAATTCGACTCCTCAGATGTATGAGCATACTGAAGGCTAGGCTCACCAACCTCGATAGAAATCAATGAGTTGATCCCATAGGCGATGGAAAATGGGGTTTCCCCGGTGCTAATCTTCTCAGTTGTTCTCATTGCCCACAACACCCCGCGCAGCTTATCGGGCGATGAGCCTTTAACTTCATCCATCCTTTTCTTAAGATTTTCAAATATTATCCTGTTCGAGAACTCAGCTTGCACATTAGCACTGGGATGATAGGGTGTTGAGACCACTCTTTTGATCCCCCATTTGGAAAAGAAAGTGGTCACCTCTGAGCCTATGAATTGTTTATTGTTATCACACGTTATCTCCCTTGGAACTCCAAATCCCCATATAATATTTTTACAAATGAAATCTATAACTTCTTTCTGCCGAACCTAGCAAAGGATCCTGCCTCGACCCAGCTGGTGAAATAATCAGTGAGTACAAGAATAAGTTTCACACCACCATTCGCCTTTGGAAACGGGCCTACAGTACCATCCTGCACTTTATGAATGGCTATGGGGGCATAATTGAGTGCAGTGGCTCCGCTTGTTGATGGATCAATGAAGCATGCTTCTGACACTTATCACATTTTTGAACAAATGCCTTGGCATCTTCACTCATCTCGGGCCAGTAGTACCTAACTCGAAGAAGCTTTTGTACTAGGGCCTTTCCCCCAGAATGATTTCCACAATCGCCCTCGTGCACTTCTCTCAGCACATAGCTATACTCCCCTGGACCCAAGCATTTGGACATCAGGCCTCAGTAGAGCTTTTTATACAATTTTCCTTGCAGAAGTGAATACGGGACAACTTGCCATCGGAGTTTTTTAGCTTCCCTTTTGTCCGCCGGTAAGATTTCCCAATCTAAATAAGAAATAAATTTAGTCCGCCAATCGCAATGTCAATTTACTGCATTTACTTCAAGCTTTATTTTCCCACTGTAGATGTGAGCACTCGAACTTCCTCATCAGTCCCCGAGTCCCCAACCTCGATAACTGAGGCCAAGTTTGCCAATGCATCATCTTCGTCGAGGGATTTTCTGGATTTTCTACCCTAAAACGCACCAAGGGCTTTCTATGCTCGTATAACAAATTTCTTCATTCTGGGCTCCCGAGCCGAGAAATCACTGAGGATCTGATTCATGACTAACTGTGAATCACTCTTTAACTCGATCTTTTCAGCCCCCATTTTCTTAGCCAACTCCAAGCCCGCTATCGCAGCCTCATACTCAGATTTATTGTTGGTCAAATTTTCAAATTTCACTTACTGCCTCAGCCTTTCTCCAGTTGGAGTCACGAGCACTATTCCGAGCCCCTAGCCGTTGGAATTAGTTGCTCTATCAGTGAAAAGTTTTCACACCCTGGGGGCTGGACCCTTTGAGAGCAGATTTTCCTTTTCTACCTCGGGGAGTATCCTAGTACTAAAATCAGCTACGAAGTCTACCAACACTTGAGATTTTATGGCAGTTCGAGACTGATATATAATGTCATACTCGCTTAACTCAACTTCCCATTTAGATAACTTCCCCGATAATTCAGGCTTATGTAGTATTGTCCTTAAGGAGAAGGTTGTGACTATAGCTATGGGATGGCATTGAAAATAAGGGCGAAGTTTCTGAGCTGCCATAATTAATGCATGTGCTAGCTTCTCTAAGTGAGGGTACCTTATTTTAGCATCGAGAAGAGTCTTGCTGACATAATATATTGGTTGCTGCTTCTCATCTTCCTCCCGAACCAACACTGCACTGACTGCCATCTCGGAGACAACTAAATACACCAACAACATCTCCCCGTTCTTTGGCTTACCGAGAAGTAGGGCGTTCGCCAAGTAATGCTTTAGCTCATTCAATGCTTCACTACATTCGGAAGTTCACTCGAAGGTTGTGTTCTTTTTCAAGACAGAAAAGAACCTATGGCATCACTCAGATGACCTTGAGATAAATCTACTTAGAGCAGCAAGCCGCCCGGTCAAACGCTGAACTTCTTTTTGGCTCGGTCAGTTCTTCAGGGATCTCTTGTATAGCCTTGATCTTATCAGGGTTTGCTTCAATGCCTCGTTCAAAGACAATAAACCCTACGGATTTGCTCGAGCCGACCCTAAAAGCACACTTTTCATTGTTTAGCTTCATATAATATTACCTTAGAATCGCAAAAGTTTCCCTCAAGTGATTCAAAAGATTCTCCAACCGAATTTATTTCACTAGCATGGCATCTATGTAGGCCTCCATCATTTTACCGATGTAATCTTTGAACATTCGACATACCAACCTTTGTTAGGTCGCCCCTGCATTTTTGAGACCGAAGGGCATCACCTTGTAACGATATGTTCCTTCATCTGTGATGAAAGAAGTTTTTTTTCCATCGCTTGGCTCCATTAGAATTTGATTATACCCCAAATAGGCAACCAGAAAGGTCAACAGTTTATGTCCAGCCATGGAGTCTATCAACCTATCTATCTAAGGTAAAGGATATGAACCCTTTGGGCAAGACTTATTCAGATAGGTGTAATCAACACAAATCCTCCACTTGCCATTTTTCTTTGGCACCACCACCACATTGGGGAGCCAATCGGGATATATCACTTCCCTGATTAAGCCATTATCGAGCAGCCTCTTCGTCTCATCTTGAATTGCCTTCATCTTCGCACCAACATGCAGCCTCTTCTTTTGTTTCACCGGAGGGTGGTTGGGATCCACGTTAAAATTATGTGTCAATATTTTTGGGTCAATCCCTACCATGTCTGCATCAGACCAGGCGAAGCAGTCATCATTAGCTTTCAGCAACTCAATAAGAGTTTTCTTTGACTCGGTATCCAGCTCCGAGCCTATAAACACTTTTTTTTCTGGAAATTCCTTTGATAGAGCAAAAGATTCCAACTCCTCAATGGTGGAGTCCTCAACCTTTTTCTTCCGAGGCTCTTGTATGAACACCGAAGCCTTCTTTATTGCTCCTTGAGAGCTTACTTCAAGAACCGAGTCGTCCTCCTTGTCAGGCAACGAGCTGATTAATTGCAATGTAGATGGCCCAGCCGGGGCGATTACTCTTTTCGCAGCAATTAAACAACATTCCTGAGCTATTCGCAACGCACCTTAGGTGGCTCGAACTCCCCATGGATTTGGGAATTTAACAACTTAGTACAAAGTAGATGGAACGACTTCCATCTTATGAATCTAGGGTCTCCCGAGGATTGCATTGTAAGCCATATCCACGGCCATTACTTGAAAATTAGTCTCCTTATGAACTCCTTCAGCAGTTGTGGTGAGGATGATTTCCCATAAAATATTTGCCGTGGAATTGTAGAACCCTATCAGTACGATATCCTTTGGGATGACGAGGTCCTCCAACCACATTTTCGTAACAGCTCCATAATTAATGATATTTACGAGCTGCCAGGATCGACCAAGACTCGCTTTACATCACAATCATTAATCTTTAACATGATTACTAGAGCATCATGAGGGGGAAATGGTGCAAGCAAAATCGAAGCTAAGCTTAACACGAAGAAACGCGGAAAAATAACAAGAACAAAGATAGAAGCAAGACAAATCTTGCTTCGATTCTAAAGAACGGCGAGCAACTCGTCTCGGGTTCGATTGAATCGGAGGCCAAGAATCACCCATACTAAGTAACAATCCTCAAGAAATACATCACTTCTTGCAAATTGAATGACCAAGAAGAAAAAATTCAAACGACTCATACCAATTGACACAAGTTCTTTAAAATCCCACAACGGGGTTTAGCTCCATCGGAGACTCACAATAGCAACTGCTATATCGAATATTCATCAACAACTAATTTACAATGAAATATAAAAGAGTATATATAGACTATGCTAGGGATAAAACAGTAAATGGTCACAGGTGACCAATAAAAATAAGCCACGCATGGCTAAAATAATGAGTGCTCAGCAGCCTTGACTTCAGTACTCAATTGCTTGCTCGAACACATCTAGTGAGCATTCGGCAGCCTTGACTTCGACGCTCCGTTTCTTGCTCGAACACATTTATCATTGGGCGCCCACTTGACTTCGAACACAATTTGTTGTATTCAGCTTTGTACTGCTCCGTGCCAAGGGTTGGTGTTCGGTCCCTTTGTCTTCGAGCTCAAATTTGAAGATGTAGCCTTCGACTTTTCCATTCTTCCTCCTAACACATGCTTCCTCCCGACCAAGCCAACTGAATGTGCATATCATGTAGCAATTTGGCTTGGCTTTGTGTCATCGGCCTCGGTGGATCATTCATTGAATTCGGTGGATTTTTGAGCACTTGATCAGCACTTTGAGCTGCATCATCGTCCCCTTCTTGAGAATATTTCGTCCTCGAAATCGCTTCAGCATCTGTCCCCGGTACTTGGCCTACAACACAAGGAGTTAAGTCAGCAACATTCAAAGTGTTGGACACATTATACTCACCTGGGAGGTCGATCACATAAGCATTGGTTTTAATCTTTCTCAGCACTTGAAATAGACCATCCTCTCGAGGTGCCAACTTTCCTTTCCTTTAGTTCGAAAAGTGCTCTCTTCGGAAGTGAACCCAAACCCAATCTCCCCCTCCTCAACTCCAACTTCTTTCACCCCTTGTTCTTTTTCAATGCCACTTTGGCATAAGCTTACTCAAGATTCTTCTTCACCTTGGCGTGCAACTCGAGCAAAGCTTTGGCTCGGTGAGTACCTTCAAAATCAATAATAACATCTCGAGGCAATGGGGTTAGAACAAGTGGAATCAAAGGATTAAAACCATACACACATTCGAACGGGGTCATATTTATCATTCGATGCACCGTTCGATTGTATGAAAACTCCATTATGGGCAAACGATCAGCTCAGTTTCCGACCTTGCCTTTGGTCATTGCACGAAGCAAAGATCCCAAGGTTCGGTTAACTACCTCGGTCTGTCCGTCAGTTTGAGGATGGTGAGACGTCGAGAATAGTAGTTTGGTGCTGAGGGCACCCCACAAATATTTTCAAAAATGACTCAAGAACTTCGAGTCTCGATCACTCACAATGGTACGTGGCACACCATGCAATTTTAACACATGATTAATAAACAAGGAAGCAACATGTTGTGCACAATCGCATTTTTTGCAAGGAATAAAGTTAGCCATTTTTGGAAAATCGGTCCACGACAACGAAGATGCTATCATGTCCTCCTCGCGACCTCGGTAACCCCAACACAAAGTCCATGGATATATCAACCCAAGGTCGATCAGGCACAGGCAACAGGGTATACAAACCATGAGGGTTGGACTGCGATTTAGCTTTCTTGCAAATGAGACAAGCGTTGCAAAGCTTTTCCACATCTCGTCGCATTTTTGGCCAATGGAACTACTCGGTTAAGATACCAAGAGTTTTGTCGACACCGAAGTGTCCCATCAAGCCTCCAGAGTCAGCTTTTTGGACCAAGAGCTCTCTCCACGATGACACTGGCACACAAACCCTCCCATTCTTGAAAAGGTAGCCATCGTGCCTCTGATAATTCTCAACCCTTCGGCCACTCAAGATTGCGTCACGAACGCATTTTAGTTTGGGATCATCTTCGTACATCGACTTGATTCTTTCGAATCCCATGAGCCTCGAGGCAAGAGTGGTCGCTAAGGCAAATTTTCTTGATAGCGCATCGGCCACAACACTGTCTTTTCCCTTTTTGTAATGAATTACATAGGGAAAGTTTTTAATAAATTCAACCCATTTGGCATGTCTTCGGTTCAGTTTCTCCTGACCTCGGAGATGCTTCAAAGATTCATGATCACTTTTAATCACAAACTCTTGAGGCCACAAATAATGCTTCCAATGGGCGAGTGCTCGAACAAGGGCATACAATTCCTTGTCATACGTAGAGTAGTTCGAGGTTGCACCCTTAAGCTTTTCGCCAAAGTAAGCGATCGGCTTCGATTCTTGCATAAGCACTCCTCCAATCCCAACTCCGGACACATCACACTCGACTTCGAATGCTTTGCTGAAGTCAGGGAGTTGCAGCAACGGAGCAGAGAAAAGTCTCCATTTCAGCTCTTGGAAAGCCCTCTCTTGGGACTCTCCCCATACAAATGGATGGTCTTTCTTTACCAGCTCGGTCAAGGGAACTGCTACGGTGCTAAAGTCACGAAAAAATATTCGGTAAAAGCTAGCTAGCCCATGGAGCCACGAACTTGAGAAACCGAGGTTGGAGTTGGCCAATCTTTGATGGCTTCGACTTTTGACTCATCGACATCATCACCATTAGCACTCACAACGAATCCTAGAAAGACTACATGTTCGACACAAAAGGCACATTTCTTGAAGTTAGCATATAACTTCTCTTCTCTAAGCTTATCAAGCACTAGCCTTAGATATTCGACATGTTCATCCAAAGATTTGCTATAAATAAGGATGCCATCGAAGTAAACGACAATAAACCTATTTATGAACAGTTTGAGCACATGGTTCATTAGTCGCATGAATGTGCTCGGTGCGTTAGATAGGCCAAAAGGCATCACCGACCATTCATAGAGACCGAATTTGGTCTTGAATGCGGCTTTCCACTCGTCTCCGGGTTTCATTCGGATTTGGTGGTAACCGGACCTGAGGTCTATCTTCGAAAAGCATGAAGAACTACTTAACTCATCTAGCATGTCATCTAATCGAGGGATAGGATGACGATACTTTACCGTTATTTTGTTGACTGCTCGGTAATCAATACACATTCGCCAAGTTCTATCTTTTTTCGAGACAAGGATAACAGGAACGACGCAAGGACTCAAGCTCTCTCGAACAAGTCCCTTGTTCAGCAATTCATCAACCTGCCTTTGGAGCTCTTTGGTGTCTTTGGGATTACACCGGTATGCATGTTTGTCGGGGGGTTTTAGACCCTGGTACGAAGTCAATTTGGTGCTCGATTCCTCTCAACGTAGGAAATCCACTGGCATTTCTTTGGGAAACATGTCTCCGAAGTTCTACAAAACACTTTGTACAACACTAGGCAAAGGGTTATCGTTAGAAAATTGATCATTAGAGTTTAGAAAGATACCCTTGTGCACGAGGCAAATCATCATCTAATCGTTGGCGTAAGATACTCACCCGGTTGCATGATTGCACAGATGTTTCTTACTTCGGGCGGTGAGTTGTTGTCTTCGGCCACAAGTTTTGTTCCCATCGGAGGCTTAGCTTTGGCCGTTTCTTTCAATTCTTTCATTCTTTTATAGTCCTCACTGACTTGCTTCAGAGACAAGGGTTTGAGTATGAAACTCTTCCCTTCGAGCTTAGCAGTGTAAGTGTTGGATCTTCCATTGTGAACAACCGACCGACCATACTGCCATGGTCGACCCAATAGCATGTGACAGGCTTGCATCGGTACCACATCGAACATCATTTCATCTTGATATTCTCCAACTTTAAACTTGATCAACACTTGTTTGAAAACCTTCAGTTCTCCACACTCATTCAACCATTGTAATCTATAAGGATGGGGATGTTTCAACGTAGGTAGTCCCAATTATGAAACCAAAGTTTGGCTCACCATATTCGCACAACTACCCGAATCAATGATCATCGAACAAACTTTCCCCCTCACTCGACATCGGGCATGGAAAAGGTTTTCTCTTTGGTTGTCCTCTTCTTCAAGAGTCTGTAGCTCAAATTCCTTCGAACTATAAGAAACATTTCCGCATGATCAGCTTTGGCAGCTTCATGACCATCATCATTTTCAGCTCGGTCAATCTCCTCAAAATTTTCCTCCTCGGTGTCACTCGCTTGCTCACAAACATCTCCATTTTTTAGCACAAGCATAACTCTGCGAGTCGGACACTCTTTTGCCATGTGACCATAACCTTTGCATTTATAACACTGAATACTTGAAGCACTAGGAGAATTAAGTTGAACTTTACCCCCCACTTCTCTTGGTTGGTTAACGATCACACCCCTTTCGATGGGTTTCTTCGGCTCTCGCACAGTGTTAGCACATGTTGGATTCAGACTCTTCCATTATTTTCCTCGATTCAAAGGAGTTGAAGTAGTGACTCCTCGGTACCCGGTTTGCTTTATCATCCTTACCCCATTTCTCAGCTTCGATGGCTGCATGAAACACATCTTCCAAAGTTTGATACACATGCAACCTCAATTGAGATGACACATCTCGAGCCAAGCCATTTTTGAATCGAATAATGGCTTGCTCATCATCTTCTTCCATATCAAGGGCCAATAAAATTCTTTCAAACTCGTCATGGTATTCTTCAATCGATTTGGACCCTTGTTTCAATTCGAAGAGCTTTCGAAGTTGTTCCTTCCGATATTTGGCATTCACATACTTAGCATCCATTTCTCTCTTCAACTGCGCCCAAGTGGTGACTTCAGGATAGGCATTCCTTCGTCTCAACCTTTTGTCAGCTCCCACCACGTTGATGCATATGCCTCGAACAAAGCAAAATCATGTGCAGCTTTTCTCTCTTCGGTCATCTCATTGGTTTCGAAGATTCATTCCAATTTAAGCTTTCAATCAAGATATTGGTCGAGATCACTAGTTCCTCTGAATAGTGGAATAGTGATCTTGACACCGTTCAAGTTTGAATCTCGAGCACCTCGAATGTGTTCGGGATACTCGTCATAATAGTCATCAGTCTCACGCTCAACATTTCGATCAATATTTGCGCCTCGACCCCGTCCTCGGAAATTTCCACAACCTCGTTGAACCTGCCTTCGTTTAACGAATGGTGGCTCATATTCATGTTCTCCTTTGGGAAATTCTTCTTCATCGACCCCTTCATCAACATCCACAAATTGTCTTCAAGCCATTGGATGTGTTGCTCTTTCACCTCGGGGAATGCCCAAGTGTTGATATCCAGCTTGGGGATTGCCCAAGTTTTGTTGTTGTACTTGGGGTTTGCCCAAGTTTAATAAGCTTGGGGATTGCCCATAGCTTTATTTCGAACAACCTTGCTCTTCAACTGATGTTGTCGAACAAGCTCAGCAAACAGCTCAGGTTTCATTGGAGAGGAGTTGCTAGTTCCAGAGCCAGACCCAGGTAAGGCTGCGGACACACTTTCTTGCTCGAGTTGAGCTACTCAAGCACTCACTCCTCTTACTTCGGCACTGATGCCTTGTATCGCAGCCATGAGATCGGCTAACGACAGCTCGGGCTTCTCAATGCCCTTTCCTTCGCCTCCATTCCCAACCATGGTACCTGCACGAATCAAGGACTAACTAAAATATTAAAGGTTAGAAATCACCTCACACACTTCCTCACCTTTGTTGGGTGGCACTCGGGTCCACTCAATTTATGGGTTCGGTTTTGGTCACTCAAGAACTTGTAGCCAATGGCTTCCTCGGTTGATCAATTTCTCTCAGTTCCTTCGAATTTGACAAGTTGCACTGTCTCCTTCGGGAAGAGTGAATTGATATGACTCGATGGAGCGGACGCTATTTACTATGTGCTTCGGGAAGTCAAAGAAATTTTCTACGAAATTTGAACTTTGGTCACCCCACGCACGAGTTCCTATAAGCTTAAATGAATTAGTACGACCCCGAGTAGAAAGAATTACTCCAGAGATCCACCAGCTAGATTTATCAAACACAAGAAAAGTGAAAACCTAGGAGAATCTACCCTTTGATTCCTCTTTGGAATCTTTTCGAACACACCAACTCTTGTTCGTACAAGAGTGGTCCCTCCTTGGTAAGGATAGGGTTTTACCTTATCCAATTTCCCTTTTCTAGCCGACAAAATTTCACCTGGGGTTTTGAATGTAACAGTTTTACCCCTTCTTCTTCAATGGAATAGTGACGCTTTTACTCCGGCGTACGGACAAACTTACTTCATTCACTGACAAAAAATTATAACAAACCTTAGGTTTCCTTTCACTTCGGTATCAACTTCAATGGAGGAAATCAGTTCAAAGTTCTTTTGAGCTAAGAACAAGCTTAACGTCGTCCGTACACTGCTATAATGTAACAAGTTTCCGGCGTACGGACAAGGCTCTAATCAAAGAACTTCGATTTTTTTTCTTTCAGCACAAAACACAACCCAAAACAATCAAGAACCACCAGTCTTCATCGGTAACAACCAAAACACGCTGGGGTTCGATATCAGTCACCACTACGTCCAAAACAGTCCAAAAATCACCACGAAACCTAGTCGACAATCGTGTACGACAGGTGCTCGTTGGAATTAGGAAACAATGGTGAACAAGAATCAATGGTTGTTTGATTCAAACAACCAACAAATCAAACAAAAATTTTTGAATTTTGATTTTTTTTTTTTTTGTGAAACAACACCACAACAATCAACAACAAGGAAGAAATCTGAAACTAAAGACAACGAGCACGAGATAAAATCGAACAGGATTTGAGGTTATAAGAACAAACTCAATCCTTGCTCTGATACCAAGATGGTTCAAGCAAAATCGAAGCCAAGCTTAACACGAAGAAACGCGGAAAAATATAAGAACAAAGATAGAAGCAAGACAAATCTTGCTTCGATTCTAAAGAACGACGAGGAACTCGTCTCGGGTTCGATTGAATCGGAGCCAAAAATCACCTATACTAAGCAACAATCCTCAGGAAAGACATCGCTTCTTGCAAATTGAATGTCCATGAAGAAAATGTTCAAACGAATCACACCGATTGATACAAGTTCTTTAAAATCCCACAACGGGGTTCGGCTCCATCGGAGACTCACAATAGCAACTGTTATATCGAATATTCATCAACAACTAACTTACAATGAAATGTAAAGGAGTATATATAGACTACGGTAGGGATAAAATAGTAAATGGTCACAGGTGACCAATAAAAACAAGCCACGCAGGGCTGAAATAATGAGTGCTCAGCAGCCTTGACTACGGTGCTCAGTTGCTTGCTCGAACACATTTAGTGAGTGTTCGACAGCCTTGACTTCGATGCTCGGTTGCTTGCTCGAACACATTTATCATCGGGCGCCCACTTGACTTCGAACACAATTTGTTGTGTTCGGCTTTGTGCTGCTCCACGCCAAGGGTTGGTGTTCAGTCAGTTTGTCCTCGGGCTCAAATTTGAAGATGTAGCCTTCGACTCTAGCACTTTTCCATTCTTCCTCCGAACACATGCTTCCTCCCGATCAAGCCAACTGAATGTGCATATCATGTAGCAATTTGGCTTGGCTTCGTGTCATCGGCCTCAGTGGATCATTCATTGACTTTGGTGGATTGTTGAGCACTTGATCAGCACTTCGGGCTGCATCAGGAAACGTCATCCGATCGCAATCTTTCTCGTCGAAGATTATTTCATTCTTTGACCCATTGGCTCGGGTCCTCCTTTCCATGGTGACTGATAGTTTGGAAAATTTTTTCGCAGCAGCGAAATTAACCCCATTCACCTCTGATCCACCAGTTATAACACTCATAGTTCTCTTAGGAGACTATGCCCACGTTGTTGTGCATATACAATAAGTATTATCCATCATCAGATGAAATTGACAAGGATAGTATGTGAGACAAGAACGCAACTTTGGAACATACGTTATTGCTAGTTTCCCACTGACAGCGCCAATTTGTGCTGACCTAAATCTGATTAGAATAAAAAATTGAATTTATTTTAGGTTAACTAGCAATTATTCGTATCAAAGATGCAAAAAGACAAGAAATTCGGTAAAGAATACTGGATAATAGCTAGGAAACAAAGAGTAAGTGTATTTGATATATTTATAGATGGCTTTACATAATCTTCTCATGACTATTTATAGTTTACAAGAATAAAAAGAGTAATAAATGTGTTGAATAGCCATTACTCCACGTTCTGATTATGGCTGGCCCATGATCTCCCTATTAAATACGTGGGCAACAGTCGACGATTACAAAAGGTAGAACCATGTCCACCAAAGATTGACTCTTCACCGAGGGGTAAACTGCACGCCTCGTTGATGGTTTCCTTTTAGTTGCCCCAAGCAGTAACTTATAGCCATGACTCATTCTCACCCGAGGCGTCTAACCTCAGGGTTATAGCCAACTTCTTCGATGGGTGATCTCAGAAGATTTGACCTAATTATGCCTCGAGCTCTGGTGTCGAGGCTCGGTAGATTTACCCAATACACGAGGTGATCCCTATAAGTTCCAGCATTATTGCACGTCTCGATGAAGTGTGCCACATGTTGTTTGGGATTTTCTTGACCATTAAATAGTTGAAGCTTAGGAGGTTGATAAGAAGAAGGCATCTTGAAGTTGTCAATCCTTTGCGTGTATGGCTTTGCATATGTGAAGGAAGATTTAGTTAAAGGCTCAATGTTGTCTTGGATTGCCCCCATGATGAAGTCTTTTAATTTATCTACAGGAATCAGGCCGTCCAAAGAAACTTGGATTGCATTTGTTGCGACCAGTTGCTTGTTGGATGACTCTCCCGTCTCTTGTGCTTTAGGAAGACGTATATGTGCTTGCCTTGGTTCTGCTTCCACCATGCTCTCCACCTTACTTGCTAACTTAGCAATTTGAGCGTCTTGGTCTTTCATGTACTTTGTTAGGCCATTAACTGCTTTTGTCAATTTTGTAATTTCTTCTTGTATGGTAGAAGCTTTAATCATTATTTCTTGTGTGACCACCAAGGAGGAAGAAGAATGGTACTGATCACCACTTGGGTAGAGCTCGGATGGAGGTGTGCCATGAGGAAAGACTAGTACTGAAGACATCAGCATCCTTTTGCCTGGAACGGGTTTTGGACTTGCTAAGTTGAGCCAGAGTTGTTTCCCCTACCTTAGGTCTGCTAGACCTTCATTTAAGCATGAAGGGAGATGATCTTGCTTCTTTTGGAGATGATGTACTTGAAGCATGAGTTGAATTGGACGACACTTGAAGAACTTGTTGGCCCAATTGTTCAACTTTGCTCCTTTTGATTTGGCGAATGATCTCCATGACAGCATCCAATTCAATTTTGGAGTCAACTACATGGATAGTCTTAGGAGACATCTTCATGTTTTTTAATTCAATGAAAAGAGATGAGAGGTAGAGATTGTCCCACTGGCCAAATTTGTAGAGAATAAATTTGTTGCCTGAAAATAATCAAGACAAAAAAAGTATCCACAAGTAGTATATTAATTTACAGAAATAATGCGGGTTACAATCTCTTGAAAATATTAAATCTAAGATGTAATCCTCTGATTCTTTTCTTCACGAATTTGATTCGAGGGCGTTAAATCTTGATCTCGAACTTGATGGATTCGATTCGATTCGAGGACTTTTGAGCTTGATCTTGAACTTGATGGATTTGATTTGATTCAAGGGCTTGAGAGCTTATTCTTGAATATATGGATTTGACTTGATTCATGGGCTTATGAGCTTGTTCTTGAATATATGGATTTGATTTGATCACGAATGTGGAGGCAAGCTTTGATCCCAAACGTGGCGGCGGAATATGTATGGGAAGACTTCTTGATCTTCTACAAGAGAGAATGCTTCTTGATGTATGGAAGGCTTCTTGATCTATGGCAGAATGGAAGACTTCTATGTATCTCCTCCTTGATTTTTCCACTGGTGGATGGATGCTTTCACCAACTTCAGAATGATTTCAAGAGTTATGTAACCCCTTATTTATAGTTGTAGTGATGGGACAATCCAGCTATATATAAAGTGTGTTCCTTAATTCTGATTGGATCATTTGTATCATCAAAGCTATCACAAGAAACCATGTCATTTTGAACACTTGGCGATATTTTATTGGCTCTTGTATTGAGTTGTCATATTACATCACTTGTGCAGGTGACATGATTGCATTGGTCCTTAATTTGACTTGGCGCCACGTCATTTGACACGTGACAGGGACCTTGAAATAATAAATCTTGAAATTAATAAATTCATTTATTGAATTAAAATCCAATAAAATTTGTGTCTACAGTAATATTTTAGGATGCACGGTATTTTCATCCATACAATTATACTAAATATAAAATTCTCAGTTTTAAACAATATTTTAAAAGGCGGGGGTGCAAGGCGAGGCGTTTTAATTATAATGGGCCGAGGCATAAGCCCCCTAGACAGGTGGCGTAAGTCCCATGGATCTTATTTTTAATTAGTTCTAAATTAATAAAATAGTATAGTGAGCCAAAAAAATTGAAAATGCATAAAAATAAATTAAGAAAATTAAGAATAAGAAAAAAGGTTATAGAACAAAAGATCTAATCTTTTTTTATCTAACCTTTTTTACAATTGTAAGAAATTGAATAATGTTACAGTTTTTATGAGATACAAATAATTATAAGGTCTAAACTTTCAAATAATTAAAAATTAAAAGTTTGTTACTATAAAAAGTAAATAAACAAAAAGATTCATTACTATTAAATTCAAAACATTAATACTTCATCGATAAATATAAAATTGCTTCTAAATAGCAAAAGAATTTAAGTCCAATAATTTTGTATGACAAAAATAAGATATGAAGACCAATAACAAGTGATGCAATAAACATCGACTACGCATATTTATATTAAATATACAGATGATATTCACTCTCATGATATTCTCAATAATAATACATGCAATATTATGTCTTGATAATTGAGCTACACTCAATTTCTGAATATCTATAGGTGCTTATTACTTCATTTTTAAAGAAAATTATGGATGAACAATTTTAATTAGGAATTTAGATAGATCATTTGCACATGTTCTATAAGGTGAGTCTCGAGCGTTGAGCGTTGAGCGTTGGGTGTGCTCTAGGTGATTGTCCGGCACTTGAGGCGTAAGCTTCACAGATTTAAGCCCCGCCCAAGAGCCTTAGGGCGTTTCGGAAGTGCTCCGCGCCGGGGCGAGTTCCAAAACTGCCTTTTAAAATAGAGGTTTTAAAGACCATTTCTAATAACCTAGTCTATTAAGACCTTGTTTAAATTGCCTATTTTGTACATCCGCCCACAATATTTGTGTGTTCTGATCTTTGGACCAAAGCCGGAATCTCCGCAGGTAATAGAGTTATTTACTTTTGAATGGTCCTTTGCGATTTTGTCTTGTTTTATATCTTTTGTGCCTGATGAAAAACAAAGGGTGATGTTAAAAAATAACTACTAGTACTATTTTGTGTGCTCAGCGAGGAACAACTAGCATTTTCTAGGTTAACATAAATAGCTATTGTTTGGACGTTCAACAACATACGTGCACACAACATTATTTTGCGCCGCATTAATATTTTCATATGCTTCTAATTCAGTTTCTACCTTACTTATATGTTTGAAGAAATAAATACTACACTTAGTAAAAAATCTTTGAAAGGGATTGAACACTAAGCTTCATGAAAAAATCATGGTGCTTCTTGAAAAAAAAACATGAAAATTTGAACTAACATTCAAAAAAAAGTTACTGAAATTCACTGAAATTTTATTCAACGTTTCAAGAAATGATCATTGAATTTCATGATTTATAAACCTAGAAAAAATTCTTGAAACTTTGAACTAATCCTCAGAAAATTTCCTCAGGGTAAGTTCAAGTTCCAAAATTCATATGAAACTTCAGATTTTGCAGTTTTTGGAAGAGTTTCTTGGAATATAGTTCAAAGTTTCAATTAAGGACTTTCAGTGGCTATTCATCAAGAACCTTGTGTGCTTTTAAGTTGTTGCTATTCTTCTAAAACTTTGCACTTGTTGACTATTTCTTGTTCAGTACCCTAAAACGTGCTTACCAAGCTAAATACTGCATAAGAAATGACACATAGTAGCCTTTGCATGTGCATTCTCGCATATTTGGCCTCTATTAAAATAATTCTCGACTTTTGCCCCGTCACTAGAGGAGCGGATCACCTAACAGTGATGGCGCTGCACCAAGTCTCGCCAAAAATTTTCTCTGTTTTTCAGGGACCAAATTATGGCTACAGTACAAGAACAAACTTGAAAGTTCTGTATCATGGATGAAAAGTACAACCTTTAAAGCTTGGTATCATAGGAGACACTCACCAATACTTTTCTCTGTGCCGTAGAGACTAAATTCTAGCCATTTCCAGGAGTACAACTTCTTAAGCATGGTACCGTTGGTGAGAGGTACAACATTTTAAAGTTGGAGTATCATGGGCAAATATCCTTAACGATGCTAGACTTTGCTATCTATTTGTGTCTGGTGATCGCCAAGACTTGCTATCTTCTAGGAACTTTCGCTTGTATTCCGGCGATAAGACCGAAAATGTATGTGCTCTCTTATGGGGGCTAAAAATGTGAGACTACCGACTGATCTTATTTCTGTAAATCTCCCCAAAGCAATCAAGAAATTTTGTGAGTATCCCCGTAAGGGGGTGGTCTTGAACATTGTACCATGTGTAACAAAAACTTTAAAAGAGCATTTCAGTTCAAAACATTCACCTGAGCAAAGCTTCTATTGACCATCAGGTATAAGTTATAGCTTTATGTGCACAGAAATTGTTTTACTTTGAGGCAGAAGTTTGGAACATTTTAATTAGTTTGGGCCAGTAAAAAAGTATAAAATGTTTATTGGTAGGATTTGATTTTTATTGATATTAACTTATTATAAAAGGTTTTAATTATTTAATCATGATCTAATTCATTTGTAATTTCATACAATAATTTAAGAATATATAATTTTAGTTGAAAGGTCGTAAAAACATTATTTTCTGGCTTATCAGAATGACTTCTTTTTCTGTAAATTACATTTAACTGATAATTTTTTTTTTAGTCATACAGAAATCATTTTTTGTGTGAATTGAGCCTTCTGAGGCATAGTCTCGATTTGGAGAAATCATTTTTTGTGTGAATTGAGCCAATTTAGGCATAGTCTCGATTTGGTGAGCGCTGTTTAAGGGTGTGTTTGGTATCATGGAAAATATTTTCCATGGAAAATGTTTTCTTGGAAAATAAGTGTGTTTCTACTTATTTTCTGCTGTTTGGTTGCAAAATATAAAAATATAATTTTTTTTCTTTTTTTTCCTGGAATTTTATTTTATCTCAATTTTTACCCAACCCCCTTCACCCTAACTCCTCCCCCACCCCCCTCTTTCACCCAAATCCTCTCCCCCAACCCCCACTACCACCCCCCCAAAACCCTTATCCCACTATAAACCGACCCCTCCCTTCACTCCCAAAACACCCACCAAACCGTGTCCAGAGTTAGCCACTAGATTTAATCGCCGGAAACGACTTTGACGGTGGCATGACAGATCTGGCGAGGAGATGTTGAAAAAATTTGGCGGCGAAATGGCGCCATGACAGCGCGTAGCTGGAGGATATAGGCAGCAATCGATCGCAGTGGGAGATTCCAGCGAAGAGCCTGTCGACGGAGACATGGGGATTCACTGACATTTGTGATTACGGGGTCACTGCGCCGATATCAGCGTCGGATGTTTTTGGTCACTGGGTGGCTCCGCAAGCGTCGGAGGTTTCCAATTACGGAGGTGGGATGGAGGATTACATGGGAATTGGAAGTTTTGGGGGGAGGGGGGTGTTGGAGGATCGGGGGTTTGGGGAGTTTTTGTTGGTAGGAGTGAGGGTGAATTTTTGGGGGTAGGTGATAGGAATTAGGGTTTGTGTTGTTTTTGGAAAATGTTTTCCCTTCAATTTTTAAGGAAAATATTTTCCTTCATTTGGAGGAAAATGAGACATCTAAGAAAATATTTTCCAAACACATAAGTCTACCAAACATAAGAAAATGAGGAAAACATTTCCCCCATACCAAACACACCCTAAGAGTATGAAGTTTTGAGCACTTTTAAAAATAATTTTAATTATACCCTCTTTATGTTCTCCAAAATCAGTCATCTCTCTCATGGCTCGTCAGTGAAGTTACCATCGCCGCTGAAACCGTGAACAACAACTTTCCATCAAGCGCGGTCACCGCCGGACCACCGCAACCACCATTAACTCCGCCGTAATCGTTGTCCCTTCTCTTTCTCCACTTATTATCAAATCCAACCTCCCTACATTCTCCTTCTATTCCCAAAACCCAAAACCCTCAAATCCCACATCGGCTCTTGGGCCAATGTAAGGTTGTTGTTGGAGGTGAAATAGCGTTAGAAAATATGTATAATTGTATTGTGATGATGAACAAATTGATTCCTCCGGCGTCGAAGTTTCCATTGACATAACAAATTAGATGAGATAGCAGATTCTTTTACGATCAGAGAATTAAGAGGTTATTTTCACAAAATTTTAGAACTAATTGTTTAGATTATTAGAATGAGTTGATAAAGGAAACATATAATTTGAGGAGATTGTAGAGAGTTCTATACTTCTCCAAGAGAATTCTAGAAAACGGTAAAGAATATAGAATAATTTAAAAATATGTAAATTAGGTAGAATATAAAATTTGCAAGGCACTATTTAATTTTCACGTTAATCGCGCATGAAGATATTTTCTCCCAAAACTTTTGGTGGATTAGTAAGCGTTTACTCATTCACAAATATTATCACTTCGATGCCCCAAATAGGTCTACTTTGGACAAATTTTATAAACGGAAGTCTTGACGTTGCCAACAAGCTTTGGGGCAGCATTTGGTTCCATTTTGATGGTGTTATTTCTGGTGCCTCATGTATATTGCAAATGGAAGTAATGACGATTTGACATCATTTATTTGTAAAATATAATGAACAAATAATGCTGGATTATACTTGTTTTACTTTTATTTTGAATTTTCATGTTTAGGCAAAGTGATAACGGTTTGGTGTTATTTGCTTGTAAAATAGACATAGTAGTTTGGCTCACTTATAAAAATGCAGACATGTTGTATTGATTTTATAATTTTATATGTACTTTTATGAATAAATAAAGTTCAATTTGGCATCATTTATTTACCAAATGAACATGATTTTTCGCTTACTGTATGAAGATGATGACAGATTGGTCTTATGTTATGTTTTGCTTTGATTTTTGTATATGAGCGTAATGATGATGATTTGACCTTATTTATTAGAAATGGACGTGATTATATGAATAAATAACGACAGATTGACACTATTTTCTAATTTGTATGGAGACAGTGTATTTTTGTAAAAATGACTTTAAAATGGTGCGGTTGTATTTTTGTAATTACGACTTCAAAAAGGTGCAGTGACATTTTTATGATTAGGCGAAGTGATATATTAGGAATGATGTTTCTGAACTTTCTTTGCATCATTAAATGTAGAGGTACTCAATTTTTAAAGGTCACCTTTAAAGTGCTCCATTTTTCAAGTCCACCTTCTTAGTTTATCTCTTTCTTAATTTCTCCCTACAGAAATAACCATCATAATCATTATAAATAGAGAGTACTAAAAATGTGGTGTATTCTGACGGCAGGCAGTCCGAGTGTCATTCCGTCTGATAGTCGTTGAAGAATAGTTAATAATTATTTATTTTTTGTTGTGTAATTTTTTAAAGACATCCGTCCATAACTAAAATAAATCATACATAAAGAAATAATTTACTAAGCACCACGGATGTTAGTCGGGAAATTAAAAATGATAAAAAATATTATTGTAAAAAAATATATACTCTCCGACGAACGTGTGTTGGCGACTTTTTAAAATACACCGGGTCTCACATCCTGTCTCACTCTCCTCTCATTTCTCATTCTCCCTCCCTCCCCCCCTCTCTCTCTCTCTCTCTCTCTCAACTTTTCTTTCTTCAAAGCATATAATAAGAAGTAGTTTCTTACAAAAATTCTTTCTCAACTCTCTTCACTTGTTCTCTCATCACCCTCTCTTACAAAAACCACCCGTAGCAGCGTACATTCACCGGAAGCGGTACAACCCCTGACAGCGGCATCGGCGTACAACCACCGTAGATTTTATTTTTTTTTTCTTTTCATTTCATTTTCTCCCGAAAAACCAAAAACCCTAATTTTTAATTTTTTTCCCAACAACATATTCATTAATTTGGTAAGTATGTTATTCTCTTTTTCTTTTATTTTTATGTTTTTTTTAACCTTTTCAAACGTTAATTTTTTAGTTTTTTTTCTTTTATATTTAATAGTATAGGTAATATAGATTAAACTAGTTGGAGATATTAATAAAACCTCAATGACTAGTAGTCTTTGATGGTGTTGGAGAAAGTGTAAATGGTGGATTCTTGAAATGACTAATAGTGTTGTGACAAGGAAAAAGACAATATTAGGGAAAATGAACCTAGATACTATATACTGCTTACATCATAAATAGTGTTTGCAAATGCTACTATTTCCGATAAAATTATGCATGTTTATGCGATTAATTGTATTGATATATACATTAGTTAGACTGATTTCCTAAATTATATATACATTAGTTGCTTGAATACTTGTATCAAGATTTGAACACTTGTATGTTAAAGTAGTATTGGTAGAAAAGTGAAGAAGGAAATTGTATATACATTATTTAACTAGTTGATCCCCAAATTGTATATAAATAGTTGATAAATACTTGTGTTAAGATAATTTAATCTTTTTCAATATTCTAAATATCACTTTGTAATATTTGTGTAGATAGAACGTAATAAAAATCGTAGTTGGATGAATAATAGGATTAATCCTGGACGTCGGGGGTAGAGGAAAAAATTATAGATGGGGTAGCACAATTTGAAGCTAATGCTAAACGAGTGATGAATATAAAAGGGAGGGTAATATCAATTGTATTTGTGTGAAGTGCAAGTATATAGACGTGCGTAGCCTAGATGAAGTTTTGTCCATCTTTATAGGAAAAGATTTATGCAAAATTACTTTGTGTGGACTGCACTTTGAGAGTTTGATCCTAGTATCGGTGATGTTAATTTTTAAAATGAATATGCCGGTGGGAGGAGTTCGTATGTCGAATATGAGTCTCATAATCATCAAATGCATGAAATGATTAATGATGCTGTTGGGATGTACCCACGGAACCATCCCAACCAAATATTGAGCAGTTTTTCAGTGATGGGCCGAAGCTCTTCTATAAACAGTTAGAAGAAACTAGTCGCCCATTTTATGACGGCTCAATGCATTTAAAGCTATCAGTTCTTAAGAAGACATGGATGAGATCATTGGGCTTATGAATGAACTTATTCTTTGAGGTTACCTTGTTCGTACTACAAATCAAAGAAGTTGGTTTCCAAGTTAGGACTTTCTTTCAAGAGAATTCACTACTGTAACAATGATTGCATATTATTCTATAAGGAAGATGCATAATTGCTTAATTGTAAATTTTGTGGCCATACTTGCTTTAAGTTTGTCAAAAATGATAAATAGAAGCAGGTCTCAGTTAAGGCGATGCTTTACTTACCCCTTATACTTAGGTTAAAGAGGTTGTATGCGTCAATGTGCTCTACTCCTCATATGATATGACACCATGAACGTACAAAATGATATGGTATTCTATGTCATCCGTCTAATGGTGAAGCATGGAAGCATTTTGATAGGGTGTATCTGGGATTTTCTAATGAACCTAGAAATATTAGGTTGGGTTTAAGTTCTGATGGGTTCACTCCATTTGCTGTCTCTATCTCTGTCTCACCATATTCTTGTTGGCCCGTATTTGTCACGCCGTATAGTCTTCTACAATAAATATGTATGATAAGTTCATATATTTTTTTGACTTACATTATCCCGAATCCACGTGACCCAAAAAAGCTCGATTGATGTATTTTTGAAGACTTTGATTGATTAGTTAAAGTTAAAGTGGCATGAAGGTATATAAAAATATGATTGTTCAACAAAACAAAACTTTAGATTGCATGTATTTTTGATGTGGAATATAAATAATTTTCCTATTTATGAAATATTGTTTGGTTTATCTACTACTAGTAAGTTTCTTGCCCTTATTGTAGGGAAGACACAAAAAAAAATCTATTTAAAACATGGAGGTAAGAACACATTATTCGACAATCAACGTCGATTCTTGCCAGAGGATCGTCCGTTTAGGAAAAATATTAGTTCATTTATGAAGAATCAGACTGATTTTGATGACCCTCCACGATGGTTCTCTTAACTTTGAGTTAGGGTGACGAAGGATACGAAGGTAACTGAGAAACCATCATCCAGAATACCTAGTTTCTGTATTACACACAGAATTGGACTAAACAACGGATATTCTAGAGTTTCCTTATTAGAATGATAATCTTCTTCGATATAATCTGGATCCCATGTACATTGAAAAAAATTATTTTGATGCTATCTTTAATACTGTGATGGATGTCAAGAACAAGACAAAAGATAACTTCAAGACTAGGTTGGGCGTTCAGGAGTACAGTAGGCAACCTGGATTGCACCTATATTAAGTCGGCAACAAGGTTCGGATAAAAATTTAATCCATCAGAAAAGTCTACACCTCTGGTTGTGGATTCTATAAGACCATATTTTTTAGAAGGCTGCAATACCTGAGGAGTTGTACCAATCACCGTTAAAGATAAAATATTTGATATATTTAAGGTATAAACAAGCTAATTTGATAGATTATTTATCTAAGTATAATTTTTTATGTATATTATTAATTATTTCATGTAAGTGTTATTGGAAGCCGGAGCATGATCATAAAGTGCTGGCAAATTTTGAGAGAAAAGTGGACGATAGATTTAAACGTTAAATTTATGAATACCGACAAAAGGGACTAAGCCTAGCTGGATGTGTGATTGTGCATGGGAGAAACTTGTAATGTTTTGGGGGACTCCTGAATTCAAGAAAAGAAGTGAACAAGGAAAGAATGTCCGAGCCTCAGAGAAGGGTGGCTTGTTGCATACTAAGGGTTCTGTTAGGTTGGCGACCAACCAGATGAGATATGTTAGTTGCTATTTTTTTTTTAATTATAGATAACTACCATTTATATTTTATCTAACTCTATTTTCTTTTTTATAGGAAAAGGAACATGGACCTATAAGTAATATTGATTTTTTTCAGAAATACAACGTAGTAACAGACGATCAAGGTCATGACGTCGGATGGGTCGAGCCTTGTGCGAAAATGACATATGTAATATTCTAAATTCTAGCTTGTTTTATTTAACATAAAGAAATAATACTTATCCTCAATTTTGTTTCAGAATAATTATAAAGAGGATGAGCAAGAATGGGTTCAAAGTCAAGGATTCGGGGCCAACGGTGACTCAACCCAACCCACTCCCGAAGAAGTTAGTTCATTGTCCATTCAGGTGTGTGGTAGCTACAGCAAAGAAAGAGCCTATAGTCTATGATCTCAACGTTACAAAGTTGCTACACAAACATGTATCGTTAGTACTCGCCCTTCTTCTTCGCTTGCTCAGGAGGATGTTAATAAATTGCACGGAAAAATAGAAAGGTTGAAGAAAGACCAAGAGACACACTGCTTAGCACGCGAGATACTTGTTCAAGAATAGATAAGTTAGAGGTTATGATGGACAAGGGTTTTAACCATTTCTCGGAGAGAATGAAGTGGATTCAATGTTTGCTGAATATTTTATTAGTGTAGTAGACTTTGATTTGGCATAAATTTTCATTGGTTATGTTTGTTGAATACTTTGTTTGTGTAATGGATATGTAGTAGATTTGTATTTTAAAGTCTCGAGTTATGTTATCTTTGATTATATTTCTTGAACTGTTTAAAAGCTCCTTTTTTTTGCTATTTTATTTTTGGCAGGTGGTGTAGCTAGTTTCTAACATTTTCTACTGTAGGTTTGCATACTTTTCTGGAAAAATAGACTATAATTTTACTAGAAATTAATAATTTTTGATAGCAATCTGTCGGAAAGTTACCTTACTATTTCCAAAAATTCATACATTCCGATGGAATTTCGTAGGAAACTTAAATATTTTTCTTTAAGTATATCTGATGGATATCTATCAAAATATAATAAAAGAAAATTATTTTTTATCGTATTCCGACGGCATTCTATTAGAGATCATTACTTAAAAATTATTAATTCCGTCGGAATGTCAAAATATTTTATTATCTTTCTTCTCCGACAGGCATCCGCCAGAATATCATCCATAACCATGGTCGTGTTGAAAAATGTTTCTCCGACGAGTGTCCGTCGAAAGGTTGTCGCATTGTCAGATGGCTTCCCGTCAGAATTATTTACCAATAAAAAACTATTCGATGGACAATTTTCGTTGAAATAACCGTTATTCCAATTAATCTCTGATAGTTTTGTTCGGCGAAAAACATTGAAGTTTTAGTAGTGAAAATACAACATATTTAGAACAAAAATTTAAAAAGTCTTCTTATCCTACTTCATGTCAAGTCAATATGTTAAATAAAAGATGACGGCCAAAGTATTGAAAACATAAAGCATTACAACAGAAATTGTGATTAATTTAACCCAATAGGTTGAATGAACACTATAACTTGTGAAGACTTAAGAAAGACATTTAACTGTGTAAACATTGCAGAAATAATCATCATAATCAGTATGAACAGAATTAGAACTTATTATGCATACACTAAGTGCATAAAATATGCACTTATTAGCACTTATTATGCATAAAATTAGCACTTATTCTTTTATTTAAGTGATCTGGCCATTAGTCTTAGTATAGATTTTTTAAAAACTTTTGCCAAGAACTTGCGATCATTTAAGCATGTTCATTTATCACTATCTCACGAAAACTGAAGTATCACAAACTCCCGTATCATAGACAAACCTAATTTCTGCCGGTAACCTCATAGTCAAATGGATTTTCTTAATCGAATGTCAAATTTTAACGACTTTTTAGTGAGGTAAAATCTAAAGACCAATGCCGATTGGGTCAATTTTGGTAATTACCTCTTGTGTTGGTCTAAAATATGATTAGAACAAAAAATTGAATTTATATTAGGCTAACTATCAATTATTCGTATCAAAGCCACGAAAAAGACGAAGAATTTGAGGAAAAAAAACTAGACGAGGGATTGAAAACAAATTATGTGTGTATTTTGTATATTTTTGGATGCCTTACATTATCTTTACATGGCTATTTATAGCCTACAAGGATGAAGACAACAATTACTGCACTTAATGGCCATTACTCTACGTTTAATCGTAGTCTTCCCATGATCTTCCTATTTAATACATGGGCAACGGTCGGCAGTTACGAAAATGAGGGCTCAGTCATCGAGGGGTAAAATCTTCCACGAGGGGTGAATTTCTTGCCTCGTGATGGTCGTCTTCCAATTGCCTCGTAGGATAGCTTGTGGCCAACATTTATTTCGTGCTCGAGGCAATTAACCTCGGGAGCTGGGTGAGCTGTTGAGATCTTGCAAATAAGTGTTTCAATCTCACCAAGCCTCGAGCCCTGTCGTTTAATCCTCATTGATTTTTTACACAATACAGATAGTCCCCCCACCCTTCGGATGATAGTTAGAATTTTTCGAAGGGTGAAAATAATTCAGCGAGAGATCGATGTGGCTATTCGTGCGCCCTAAATTTCAACAATGGCGGTTGTCACTCCATATTCCCATCCATCACACACGCCCTTTGCTGATTTGACGCCACTTTTAAGTCCTCCTTTCCCATACAAACGTAATGATGTTCTTCCTTTTTATCGTATGAATAGCCCAAATTGCTCCATTTTCACTTCGCTTTCACCTTCCTAATTAACAGTGATTTCTTACAGTAACATCTTGATTTTTTTCCTCCTTTATTCAAAACACCTTTAAATTTTCAACAAAATATGTCTGCTACTCATTCAGTATGGAATTCCTCAGGGCCTTAGGAAGAAATGATTCCTGAGGTTTCCACCATGATTGTGGGTGATGAACTGGTAAATATTCTAGTTCCCCTGAATATTCTTCCGCCATTGGATGACAACACGGAGGCAATGTCGCACCATAGAAATTTAATTCCCCATCGACGCAAAGCCACCGCCAATCATCGCAACATTGGTAAAATGGGTGATGAAGAGGGAGACACTGCCGCAGAGGTTGGTGGTGTTGGACTAGAGATCCCAAATCCCGTGGGAGAAAACTCTTCTTTGAAAAATTTGACTCCCAAGGATATTATGCTCTCGAAGCTTGACCTATCCAACGACTTCACAATGGAAGTTCAAACTGAAGCTGACATTAGAAAAAAAGGAACATTCAAGTGGAGACACCCCGAGCCTGATCACACAAGCCAATATTCGCTTGGTACTGGAGGATTGCAAATGAAGCCCCGAGGTCCAAGTTAGCATCCCTGCCCCGGAGAGCCGAACTTGTGACATAGTGGACGGGAGCTCTTTCATTTACACCTACCCTTTCATAATAGGGTTTACTTTCCTATTCACGAAGTGGTAGACGTCTTCTGTCGGAGCTACGACGTATTCTTAGTTTAGATTAGATCAGGTTTCTCGAGGATTGTCCAATGTCTGAGGAAAGAGGCTGGTGTCTCCTTTTCTTTTGATCACTTCATTTACCTTTTCTCCCCTACTGTGCACAAGGATAGAGTCGCTCAGCTCAATAAACGAGGCAGGTTCTAGTAAATCATAAAAGGTGAGGACACTAAAGACCGAGGGTGAACGAGCACTTCGTGTTATTACCCACGATACTTCGGGAAATATCAGAACATGATCCTTTAACTTCATCCATTCTCTTCTTTAACTCATCAGACCATGATCCTTTAACTTCGTGTTCTTAAGATTGTCCACAATTATCCTGTTCGAGGACTCAGCCTGCCCATTAGCACTGGGATGATAAGGCATTGAAACCACCCTTCTAATTCCCCATTTGAAAAATAAAGTTGTCACCTCCGGCCCGATGAACTGCTCGTCGTTATCACACGTTATCTTCCTCGGAATAAAAATCTACATATGACACTTTTTCCAAATGAAATCGATAACTTCCTCTGCCGAACCCTGGAAAAGGACCCCTGCCTCGACCCACTTGGTGAAATAATTAGTGAGCACAAGGATAAATTTTAGACCACCCTTCGCTTTCAAAAATGGGTCTACGATATCCATCCCTTATTCATAAATGACCATAGCGACATAATCGAGTGCAATGGCTCCACTTGCAGAAGGATCAACGAGGCATGTTTCTTACAGTTATCACATTTTTTGACAAATGCCTTAGCATCTTCACTCATCTCGGGAAAATAGTAGCCATCTCGTCAGAGTTTACGTACGAGGGTCTTTCCTCCTGAATGATTTCCACATTCGCTCTCGTGCACTTCTTTCATTATGTAGCTATATTCTCCTGGCCTAAACATTTAGCCATCGGGTCACAATAGAGTCTTTTTTATAATTCCCTGCACGAGCGAGTGTGGAACAACTTGTCTTCGGAGCTTTTCAGCTTCCCTTTTGTCTGGTGCGAAAATTCCCAGATCTAAATAAGAGATAAATTTGGTTTGCCAATCCCAATGCCTATTGACCGCATGACTTCCAACTTCATTTTTCCCGCTGCAGATGTAACTATCCTAACCTCTGCATCAGTCCTCGAGTCCCCAGTTTCAATTTCCGAGGCCAGGTTTGCCTACGCATCGGCATTGGCGTTTTCTTCACGAGGGACTTGCTGGATTTTCCAATCTTGGAATTCTCCGAGGGCTTTCTGTGCTCGAATCACAAATTGTTTCATTTATGGCTCCCGTGCAGAAAAATCACCGAGGATCTTATTCACCACTAGCTGTGAGTCACTTTTTAACTCAATCTTTTCAGCCCCCATCTTCTTAGCCAACTCCAAACCTGCTATGGCAGCCTCATACTCAGCTTCATTGTTAGTCAACTTTCAAATTTTACTGAATGCCTCAGCTTTTCCATGTTGGGATCACGAGCACTATTCCGAGCCCTGAGCTATTGGAATTTGTTGCACCGTCAATAAAAAGTTTCCATACTCCAATATATAGACCCTTCGAAGTAGATTTTTCTTTTCTACCTCGGGGAGTATCCTAGCACTGAAATCAGCCACGAAGTCTGTCAACACTTGAGATTTTATCACAGTCCGAGGTTGGTACACAATATCGTATTTACTTAACTTACCGCCCATTTAGATAGCCTCTTGACAATTCAGGTTTATGCAATATTGTCCTCAAGGGGAAGGTCGTAACTACAGCTATGATGTGGCATTGAAATAAGGGCGAAGCTTCTGAGATGCCATAATCAACGTAAGCGCTAACTTCTCTAAATGAGGGTACCTTGTTCAGCGTCGATAAGAGTTTTGCGGACATAGTATATTGGTTGTTGCTTGCCATCCTCTTCTCGAACCAATACGGCACTAACAGCTACCTTGGAGACGGCTAGATATACCAAAAGCGTCTCCCCATCTTTTGGCTTAGCGAGCAGCGGAGCGTTCACTAAATAGTGTTTTAGTTCCTTCAGTGCCTCTCTACATTCGAGAGTCCACTCAAAGGTCGTGTTATTTTCAAGACAGAAAAGAGCCTAAGGCATTGCTGAAACGACCTCGAGATGAATCTACTCAGAGAAGCAAGTTGACCGGTCAGACGTTGAATGTCCTTTAGGCTCGTCAAATAATCGGGGATTTCTTATATAGCTTTTATTTTATCAGGATTTGCTTCGATGCCTCGTTCAGAGACAATAAATCCTAAGAATTTACTCGAGCCAACCCTAAATGCACACTTTTCAGGGTTTAACTTCATACAATATTGCCTAAGATTTCGAAAGCTTTCCTCAAAAGATTTAAGTGAACCTCCAACTGAATTGACTTCATAAGCATGTCGATGTCATCTCTTAACATTCAACACACCAACCTTTGATAGGTCACCCCTGCGTTCTTGAGACTGAAGGGAATAACTTTGTAACAGTACGTTCCTTCATCAGTGATGAAGGATGTCTTTTCTTCATTGCTTGGCTCCATTAAAATCTTATTATATCCTGAATACGCATCCAGAAAAGTCAACGATTTATGTCCAGCCGTGTCAACCTATCTATCTGGGGCAAAGGGTATGAATCTTTGGGGCAAATCCTTATTTAAATCGGTGTAATCAACACACATCTCCACTTGCCATTTTTCTTCGGCATTACCACCACGTTGGCTAGCCAATCGGGATACTTTACTTCCCTGATAAAGCCGTTGTCGAGTAACCTCTTCGTCTCATCTTTTATTGCTTTCTTCTTTACACCAACATGTTGTCTCTTCTTTTACTTCACGGGGGTGGTTGGGATCCACATTCAAATTATGTGTCATTGCTTTGGGGTCAATACCAACCATGTCCGCATGTGACCAAGCGAAGCAGTCGTCATTGGCTTTCAAGAGCTCAATGAGAGCTCTCTTTGATTCGGCATCCAACCCCGAGCCCACGAACACTTTTCTGTCTAGAATTCCTCCGATAAAGCCAAAGATTCCAACTCTTTGATGGTGGAGTCCTCAACTTTTTGCTTCCAAGGTTCTTGTATGAACACCAAAGCCTTTTCTATTTCTTGTTGAGGAGCAATTTCAGGAATTGAGGTCTCCTCCTCGTGGACCCCGAGCTGGTTAATTGCAACGTGGATGAATCTCCAAGGCAATCCCTTTTTCCACAAGAAGTGCATAGCACGCCCGAGCTGTTCGCTGCTCACCTCGTATGGCTCGGACTCCCCATGAAGTTGGGAATTTGACAACTTGGTGCAAAGTAGATAGAATGGCTTCCATTTCATGAATCCATGGCCCACCAAGGATTGCATTATAAGCCATATCCTCGGTCATTACTTGAAAAATAGTCTTCTTACAAACTCCTTCATGACATAACCGAATTCATATCTTAATCAGAGTATAATTGGACAAATTATTTAGGAAAAGGAATTGCATTCGTCAAAATTAAACAAAAATTTCAAGATTGTCAAATTATTTTACACAAATATACAGTAATCATGAATCCCTAAACCTCATAAATAGGGTTCATCAATTTGGTAAAAATAAAACCTTTTAATGGAAAATCATCAGTTCCTAAACCGTGCGCTGATACCACATGTTCGGATTCAATAATTTTAAGACCGTGGAACTATATGATTTCACATTCAAACATATAAAAGTAATTCAAGAAAACGTACCCGAATCTGTCATGGCGTTCTCTTGTCTTGAATAAGCGGAAGCAATTGATTTCTTGTTTCAAAAGTATTTCTCTCTCTTTCCTTAACTTTATAGAATAACTTTGATGGAATAAGTTCTTCTAATTAGCAGAGACAGGACCCTTGAGAGTCTTGATTTTTATATCTCACGTTCCATCAAGTGAGAAGTTATCAAGTGGTGGGGAGTTATATTAGTGGTTTGTAACCTCCCACACAAATTAGGATTTAGTTAAATAAAATAATTAATTTATTAAACCACACAAAAGGCACGTGGACTAAAACAATATCATGGGCCACAACTTACAGCTACCTCCAAACACTCTTTCATCACTAACGCGAGTAATAATGTAAGAAAGGGCAGGGGGTGAGAAACCAGTTTACTAACAAGGCTTTGTGGTTTCCTTTACAGTAATTAATGTCTTCCGCATTAGCTACGGTCTCTTTAATATTTTTATGTAAGATTATTGTGTTCAAGATCCTATTTTAGTGCATAAACTATTTGTGTACTATGGATTATATAACATGTGGTATCAAGAGGAAGAATATTTGAACCGCTGATCTTCGCTTGTGAAAATTAATTTCATGAATAATGCTACAGTAACTTGGAGGATTACTTTATGCCCTTTTACGTTTTCTGCTGTTCTAGCATAAAGTTCATGGTTCACTAACGTTTAAATTTTGTGACTAAATTTAGCTATGACAACTAAATCTGATATATGGGGCAATCAATAACTTCTTAGATCCTATTTCCTCCATGAATAATTGTTGTAAAACTTTTGTTGCTCTAGTGCCATAATCTCTGAAATTTACTTATAAAAGAATTGGCAGAATATTATTGAATGAACCAAATTAGCAAATTGAGTTTTCTGCCATATGATTTGGGCTTTAATGTTTGATTTTTGAAATTCAATATGCTAGATGCTAGAATTTCTTAAAGTATTGAAAGTTTTATATTGATCACACATTATGAAACTTATATTATTCATTGATTAAAAGTGAGTTTTTGCAATAATTATGATATGTGTTCAAAGTCAATATATAGTTTGTTAGTCACCAAAGTGGCTAAACTAGAAGGATTTTACTACGCACATACATTAATTTTATGCATGTATTAATGTTTATATGTAGTTTGTTAGTCATCAAAGTGGCCAAACTATGGAATGTTTTAAATTTACATATGTGTAAAATTATCTTACGTTCATTTATATATGTACTTCGTTCAATAGTTTGTTAGTTACCAAAGTGGGTCGAGCTAGTATATTTTTGAAGACGTGCATATATAAGAATTATCATTTATTCATGATAATTATGAAATGCCTATTATTGAAATTAAGTGGATAAATTGACATTTCACTATTGCTAGAAATTAAGAATTTACCTAAAGATAAATTGGTTATTCTATGAATAGTGGATATAATGAGGTAAATTAATAAAATATATTTGTATATCCAAAGATTTCATGAATTTTTGATTAAGAATATCTAATTGCCTACGAAAGTTTAAGGTGTCATTTAAATTATGATAGTACTCCCTCCGTCCATTTTGTTTGTCGTAGTTCGGTTATCGAGGGTCAAATTAGTTTATCTTTGACCGTAATCTTTATATATATCTTTTAAATATTTTGAGTTGTAATTTATTTTGACTTATAGTACTTTTCATGTAGTTTTCAAATATGTAAATTTTATTAAGAAAAGTTAAAGATTTTATGTCCTAATTTACAGTCAAATTTAAAAAGTTTGACTCTCGAAACAGTAACTATGACAAACAAAATGGGACAGAGGGAGTATGTCGTAATATCTACCCAAAGAAGAATTATGGTGTGCTTTTATTTTTTTTCTGTGAATCATTCTAATTTGTGAGCACGTATATTTATTTTGCAGATGTTTCTCTTCATTCACAACCTTCATCTGTTAGTGTGTTCAATGGATTGAACTTCTCTGAATAGCATGAGCTAGTCCAGTTCCACTTAGGTGTAATGGATCTTGACTTGGCTCTGCTGGAAAATAAGCCTGCTGCTATTACTGATTCGAGCAGTTGGGAAGAGACGACCTTTTATAAAGCATGAGAACTCTCTAACAAGTTGAGTCTTATGTCCATGCGAATGACTATTGCCAATAATATTAAGAGTGCTATTCTACAAACAGAAAGTGCCAGGGAATACTTGAAGGTTGTGCAAGAATGTTTTCGTTCTGCAGATAAATCTCTCACTAGTACATTAATGGCAGAACGCACGACCATGAAGTTTGATGGGTCGTGTAATATGCAAAACCATATCATCGAGATGAGTAACATTGCAACAAGGCTGGAGTCCTTGGGGGATGAAAGTGGATGACAGTTTATTCTGAACTTATTGCCTCCTGAGTATGGACCGTTCCAAATTAATTATAACACTATTAAGGATAAGTGGAATGTTAACGAACTGTCCAGTATGCTTACTTAGGAGGAGTCAAGGCTATTGTAACAAAGAAGTCATTCTACTAACCTCATGGGACTTTGAGCTGAGAAAGGACTTAAGGTCAAGGCCAACAAGATGAAGAAGAAATAGAAAGCACCTGCTAATGTTTCACAGGATGGAAAGAAGGAACATATGTTTCACAGGATGGAAAGAAGGAACAAAAGGCATATGTGTGTCGTTTATGTGGAAATGAAGGACACTATCAGAAAGATGTCCTAAAGCGTAAAGCTTGGTTCGAAAAGAAAGGTACTTGTAGTTCTTTTGTATATTTTGAATCAAATTAGCAGAAGTTCCTAATAATACTTGGTGGCTTGATTCTGGTGCAACTACTCATGTATCCACTATGTTGCAGGGATTCCTTACAATCCAAACCAAAAATCCAAATGATGATTTCTTGTTCCTGGGAAACCGTATGAAGGTTCCAATTGAAGGCATAGGGACTTACCGTTTGATTTTGGAGAATGGGCACCACCTTGATCTTTTACAGACCTTTTATGTTCCTTCAGTTTCTAGGAATTTGATTTCTCTTTCAAGACTTGATGTTTCTGGATTTAATTTTAAGTTAGGACATGGATATTATAATTTATATAAGAATACTGTTCTTTATGGTTCTGCTGTTCTTGTTGATGGTTTATATAAATTGAAATTTGATAATAAGTTTTCTGAATTCCTCTTTACTGTGCAACATAGTGTTGAAATTA
The DNA here is from genome assembly GCA_029990175.1 of Petunia secreta. Classification (NCBI taxonomy): domain Eukaryota; kingdom Viridiplantae; phylum Streptophyta; class Magnoliopsida; order Solanales; family Solanaceae; genus Petunia; species Petunia secreta. Next base: position 1,064,128 of record JARKIP010000159.1, read on the forward strand.
AACGTAGTTCACTGGATGAAAAATGTGCTTACTTGTGGCATAGACGTTTGGCTCATGTATTCAAAGAAGGGTTAGAAAGATTAGTTAAGAGTGAGATTCTTTCGATTCTATATTTTACTGATCTTGACATATGTTCTGATTGCATTAAGGAAAAGCAAGCTAAACATAGTAAGAAAGCTGCCAAAAAAAGCACCCAGCTTCTTGAAATTATACACACCGACATTTGTGGACCCTTTGATGTTGAAGAAAAATATTTTATCACTGTCATTGATGATTTTCACGTTTCGGATTTATCTATTTTCTAAAGGAAAAATCTCCAGCTATAGACGCACTCTAGGTGTACGTTAATGAGGTTGAAAGACAATAGGACAAAAGGTGAAAATCATTAGGTCTGATAGGTGTGGTCAAAATTATGGAAAATATGATGAATCAGGACAATGTCAGGTCCATTTGCAAAGTTCCTTGAGGAACATGACATATTTGCACAGTATACTATGTCAGGCATACCTCAATAAAATGTGTTGCAGAACGGAGTAATAGGATACTTATTAAAGCGGTTAGGATTATGATGAGTAACTCCTCATTACCAAATCTTTGTTGATGTAAGCTTTTAACACCACTGCATATTTGTTAAACAGGGTTCCTAGTAAGACAGTTCTAAAGATCCCTTTTGAACTGTGGACTGGAAGAAAACCTAGTTTAAGGCACCTGCATGCTTGGGGTTGCCTAGTGGAAGCTAGAATTTATAATCCACATGAAAAGAAATTACATTATCGTACGAAAAGTTGTTACTTTATTTGTTACCAAGAGAAATCTAAAGGGTATAGGTTTACTGTCTTAACATAGTTCGAGGATGTTGAAACCGGTAATGCAAGATTCACTAAGAATGGTGAAGTTAGTGGGAGTGTTGAACGTAAAGTATGGAACTAAATGAGGTTAGGGATAATGTTTCATTGTCCATAAATGTACCTACTTCCACACCTTTGACAAATATTGTTCCAGTAGTCAAAGAACAATTAGACAATAATGAACAACCTTCAGATGAAGCACTTCATGAAGAAGCTAATGAACAAGTTGTATTGGCCTAAATCTGATTAGGACAATATATCGAATTTGTTTTGGGCCTAACTAACAATTGTTTGTATCAAATTCGAAAAGGAACGAGAAAAACAGTAAAGAAATTTAAACAGTAGCAAAGAGACCAAAAAAAAAGTGTGTGTGATATATTTTATGGATGCATTTACATAGTTTCCCCATGACTATTTATGGTCTACAAGAACAAGAAGAGCAATAATATATTTAATGGCCATTACTTCACGTTCAATCATGGTCAGCCCATAATATTTCTCTTAAATGTGCATGTAAAAATCGACAGTTACAGAAGGCGAAACCCTATCCGCCGAAGAGTAAACCTTCACTGAGGCGTAAACTCCATGCCCTATGACGGTCCGTTTCAGTTGCCCCGAGCAATAACTCTTAGCCAATATTCGTTCTTTCCCGAGGCATCTAGCATCGGGAACCAAGTAAGCTTCTCCGAGGGTTGCTTTCAAAAGACTGCACCTAACCATGCCTGAGCCCTAGCGCCGAGGATCGGTAAATTTTTACCCAATACATGTAGTCTCCCCACCCCTCGAGTAATTGCCAGGATTTTTTGTGGGGTGGAATAAATTCGGTGGGAAAGCAACGTGGCAAATTATCTGCCATGGAATTTGAAAAGGTAACTGTCCCTTCAAGATCACATTCACTGCACATGGCGTCTTTTGAGTGGTTGGGACCCCTTGTTTTACCTTCCCCAACGTAAATGCAATGATGACAATTTAAATCACTTTGTGCAACTCTTCCCTATAAATTAGCCAATTCATCCGCCATTTAACTTCTTCTCATTTTTCTAAATCAACAGTAAAAAACTTTCTGCAACTCACACCTTCTCTCTATAAAACCTTCCACCATGTTTTCTACTCACTCCGTTCAAAATCTTCTGGATCATTAGAGGACAAAACTATTAACGATAACGCTATGGTAATGGGTGACGAGTTGGCGATCGTGCCCTGTGCCACTGAAAGCTATTCCGTTAGAAGAAGGCAATAATGAAGCCACCTCTCATTCAGGTAACCGTCTTGATACCACTAATCAGGAGGGGGTATCAGTTGAGGACGACGAAGCTGCAACTGAAGAAGTCACTAAGGATATCAATGATGAAGCAGAAACCGCAGAAGCTTCAAAACCCAAGAAGAAATCTTACACTAGAGAACTCCAACCTCATCGAGTGATACCTCAAAATATGACCTTGATAAAGATTTATGATTACAATAGCAAATAGCTTCTGACCTTAAGAATAATAGAAATATGCCCGTTCAACTCTCACCAAGCCTAATCACACAAGCTCACATTGATCTGTTGCGAAAGGATTGTAACTAGGGTCCGAGGTCCAGATTGTGGTTCCCGCCCTGGAGAGTCGCACTTGTGATAGAGTTGTCGGGCTCTCCTTTGTTTATACTTATCCCTTTACAATAGGTTTTTCCTTCTCATTCATCATATAGCTGACACCTTTTGTCGAACCTATAAGTTGTGCTCAGCCCAACTGGGTCCCAGCTTTGGAGGGTTATCCTATATCTTGACTTCTTAGTCAACGAGCCAAGGTCCCATTTACTTTTGACCATTTGATCTATCTTTTCTATCCTACTATGCACAAGGATGGAGTTGTTCAACTGAACAAACGAGGCAAGTTTTCTTTAATCACGAAGGGTGATGACACTGAGGACCGCGACTGGTGTGATCAGTTCGTTATCATCCCGACTGCTATTATTTCCTCGAGGCTAGGTCCCCGAAGTATGGAATAGAACTCGTAAGTGCCCGAACCCTGACTTCTCCCTTTTCATATCTATAATTCCTTAAACTTTAATCAATCTTTCATATTTTGAGCAGAAAAACTTCCAATCAACCCTCCGAAGGGTTTGACTGCTCGGGTCCAGGCGATTATCGACGACAAGCCGAGGCCCGAGAGATTGTGGATGATTTTGGCGATATTTGATGAGAACAACACGGTGAGTGTGCAAACAACACGGTGAGTGTGCATTATGCTCTTCTCTTCTTAGCTAGAAGATTTTCCCATACTCTACCTCTTTCTTTTGCAGGTTTCACCAATAGGGCAGCTACCGAGCCGGAGGTAGAAGAAAGAAAGAGAAGAAGAAGTATAAAAAGAAGAAAAAAAAATAAGGAAGAGAAAAAGGAAGTTGAAGTCCCCAAGGCCGGGGATAGTTTGAAAGACTTGGAGGACTCAGTTGAAGTCCTCTCCAAAGCCAAAGCTTCAAAGAAGTCGCCCAGTCGCAAGACTTCAAAAGGTTTGAATCCACGGCTTAATTTCTTTCTTCATCTCTTCTCTCATTTTCTTTAAATGACCACCTTTATCTTCTCAGATTCAAAGAAAAGGAAGAATACGCCAACTAACCCTTCTAAAGCCAAACGTCCTCGGATAGAATCCCCTTATTCTTCTCCTTGAGGCCTGATTGATGAGCCCGTGGACGATGATGCTCGGGATGAAGTTTAGGTGATTAACCTTGAAGAACCAAACCGAACCGCCGAAAAGGATAAGGGTAAACCCAAGCCTAAGCTTTCCCACCAAGGAGAAAACAACTGATGATTCTGCCCGGGCTGAAGAGAGGGCAGTTGATGGCCACACTCGGGCTGCCTGCTAACCTGATCGCCCCTCAGCTTCCAAGATGAGCCCTAGAATGATTGGCATCCCCCCGATCTATGTATGCTGGATAACAGAGTCGTTGTTCCTATCAGCTTTAGGGGCTTGCTTGGACCATTAGAGCAGGAGCGCCTCAAAGATCTGCACATCGATGACTTGATGGCCTACGCAGCTCAACACGCAGTCATGTAAAATTCTATTGCTATAAATCCTTTTATCCTCAGATACTTTTGCATCTTTATAACTCCGTTCACCTTGTTTGTAGAGCTATGTTTATACTATGAAGGCGGCTGAGGTTAAAGTTTATCGAGCGGCTAATCTTAGGAAAGTCAGGGAGCAATAGGATAGTGTAAAGGCTGGACTTCAAGCCAAAGTCTCTGAGCTTGAGAAGCACTTGCTTGATTCTGAGATCGATCTAGACCGAGCCCATAAAGTAGTTGAGGAGTCGGACCTCGAGCTAACCAAGTCCCGCGAGATCATAGCCAAACTTTAAGCCAAAAAAAGAACTCAAGAAGAAAACCTCCAGGCTGAAAGTCAAAGGCAGATTGAGACGGCGAATGTGACGATTAATGATCTAACTAGGAAGCTTCAAAACCAGTCGAGGGAATTCTCATTAAAAGTGATCGAGCTTGAGGCCAAGACCCAAGCCCTCAAGGCAGAAGTTGAGATGCTTCGAGGCGTAGTAGCCGCTTCTTCATCTAAGCTTAAGTCCAAGTTCAAAGCTAAGCTGAAATCTAGAGATGCTAGAGTCCGTGTTGCCAGAAACTTGGGCCAGAATTTGTGGCTGACATGATGATCGGACTGGAAAGAGGATTAATATCAAGAAATTTGTTTGAAGAGTGAAAGCTTTGTCTCTATTTCCTTTACTGTTTGCAGGTGATTGTTACAGTGGCCAAGAGAGAAACCATATGAAGTATTTGTAGGGAGTGTTCACGTGTAAGTGGAAGAGGCAATGATGACTGTAATGTTGGAGAAATCGAAAGAATCGGCGCGACCGTTCGGTAGCCAACCAACGGTCGCCACATAATGTGGAACAGTAATTCAAAAAGGCGTGCGACTTGTTGAAATTCTTGGATAGGGTCAAGCCACGTCAGCTTCCCGCTTAAATTCATTCCACTCCTCCGCGACCTCAGCGCTCACCCGAGGAGTGGGGAAACTATCTGTATTGGGAAAATATTGACGTGCTCGGATAGCACCTCGGCATGGCCAACCGAAGACAATGGAACCGATGTTTCGTGGCAGAGAGACCAAAGCAAGAGATTGAACTATCGAAGTTGAGCATCAACTTTGCAACCGAAGACGAGATAGGCTGAATTTTGGTGTCATTCACTTCAACGAATGACGAGGTCATGCCACCGAGGTCATATACTTGAACTTTGGTGGAAGCGCCTTGGTTCCAACGGCTCAGCAGCTCACTACACTGGCCCACTAACTCCCTTGATTAATACCCAGAACGTGGGTTTGAGCATGTTTAATGATAGAGAAAGTAGGTACAGCCCTTCTAGCCTATAAATAACCTTAGATTTTACCTTGTAATCATTGAGCAATATATACAGAAACTCTGGAAAAATTTGTACTCGCTACGATATATTGAAATCAAATTATTTTCTTGCGTTTTATGATTGTTCTTAGCATTTTATCGAATTTGATACGATGATTTGCTTGTATTCCAACCCAAATTCGATTTGTGATCGTAAACTGATTTAGGTCCATACACAATGCCTTTTACGAGGGACAAAATTGACAAGATAACATCGAATATTCTAAATATCCAAGAAAAAATCTCTGGACTCTTACAGAAAAAGCTTTGTCATCGACGATTTCTGATATACATCATTGATATATTAAATCACATATCAAATATGATTTTCTAACATCTAGTAAGATAAAATTGACGAACACTATAGCTTATGGTAATTTTTCTTTTGTTTTTCTTCACAAAAACCAAATAGGTTCGGTAGTATATTCATATCTTTATAATGCATGTTAGTAAAATATCAAAAATATCATCCGTGGAATCTATTAGGGCTATAGACCTGACCCGTCCGTTCCAGGGCCCTATTACGTTGGTTATTACTGGTACAGGTACCAGACAGAGTCGATTTTATTCAAACCCTCTACCCTAATTGGTATAACTACTATTAGATGAGTTGAGTTGCCTAGATCAGTACTAGACTCAATTCATAAATCATCAGGCTGGTTCTCCATAATTGTATGTTTTTCACCTTATCGTTTCTTTTTTTTATATTAAATATTTAGAATATTGAAGAAAAACTTATGAATATAAGTTCAAAGCCTACGAAATTTTATTTTTATTGAATAGATATATGAAACTTACATTCTTCAATTTACAACTTTGTATTTAAAATGGTCTTGGCTAGTCGTTTCGAGAATTAGGACTCCGATTGGTGTGTCAACAATCTTAAAAGCTCCGTAAGTTTCATTAAGATAAGTATGTAATGTTTGAGCTGACTGGAACCTCGTTTTATAGGTTTTGGAAGAAGGTTTCAGTTTCTATTGTCAGTAAAGGGGTAAAAAGAAGTTTTCGAGCTCGATTTGAGTAATGAGCTCTGTTTAATAACCAGAGTGTGTTATTAAGTTTGTATGGTCATTTTTACCATTGTGAACTTTCTGATGTAAAATCTGAGGTCGATCAGATAGTTTTTGCTAATATTCCGAAAGTTGAAATTTAACCTCTTCCCATGAGACCCTTATTTATATTTCGTGGATTTGGTTCGACATCCGTATTTGGGAGTAGGTCTTGCATGATTTTATAACTTGCATGAAATTTTTTTGGGGCAATTCCGATTCTCTTAAGGTCCCGTTCAGATCCAAAATTTAGCACTATCTGGCAGCTTGCCTGCGCGACAGCGCCAAGGGGGTGTGACATCGCCATGAATTGTGACCTACTCTGCGCGACAGTGCGTTGGGTAGCACAATCGCGACGAGTGGTGGTGCAACAACTTCTTTATGCTTACAATAGCGCAATTTCAGTCTTGTCAGCTATTTCATTCCAAACAAAATTTTGTCAATTCCAAGTCAGTTCTAAGGTGACATATTTGTCCTAAATCCTCTGAAAGCATCGACTAGCATCCTAAGATCTTACAATTGCATTAATTTATGTTTTCTGGGGTTGAATTTAAAGAAATTGTGTTAGGAAGTTTGACCTCTAAAACTGTGAAATTGGGGAATTAGTCGAATTAAACTCAATTATGCTATTCAATGGTATATTTGAATTTGTGGGAGTGTGAGGAGTCTGGAAATATATCATTTTTTGGCTTATGACTAAGCCGGACCCAGGGATATTTTGTTAATTTCTAAATATTCTTCATGTAAAAGTTAAATACTCATTTTATGGGAACTTATATATGTGATTGAACTTCTTTGGCTCCGAAAGAGATTATTTTGAGAGGCGTCAGACGTAAAATGAGGTCATTTAGTGATTGATTAGAGCTAGACTTGAGGTAAGTGGTTTCATCCTACTCTTTGACGGCCTTCGGTCTATGGATGTTCTACCCCAGGTATTTCCTACATGAGTAGATGTTATTAGGTGTAGATATAGCACTATGATTCTATTTGTTTTTGGTATTGTAATGTGATATTTGCAATTTATTGGGCTCGGTGTCAAGCCGATAGTGGCAGTATCCTATTAAGAATATGAATATGAGCTGTTAGGCTATAATGTAAAAATTTTATTTCGAGGATGGAAGCTTTATTAGGGTGATGAATATTAGGGTAAAACATTAAGTTGAATACTTAATGAGAATAGAGGTTTTGATGCAATCCAAATTCACTTAGTTCCCAACCATCAAGAGCCAAGTTTGAGAGCAGAAGGAATACAAGTTAAGAGCTCCGGAAGCATCTTAAAGATCGTGCATTGCAGCGCCATGGAAGGAGGACTACTTAGGCGACAAAGGAGAGGCTCGAGAGATATATTTTGAGCCGTTTCAAGAACTCCCAGGAAGGGGCGGAGCGCCTACACAAAGTGATGGACCGCCCACATTTTGAGACCCTCTCTGGACTTGACAAAGGGCGGACTGCCTACTCTGCTTCACTGATGAAGAGGCGGACTGCCCAGTGCTGATGGTGGGGTGGCTATTTCCCTCTACACAGTATCGGGGGGGCGTCTGTTGCTCGAAGGCAGGGCGCCTATTTCCGATCTTCTTATGAAAGGAAAAAGAAAGTGCATCGTTAGAGTAGTGTCCCATACCATATCAAAATAAGAAAAACAGATACTTTGTATAGGTTGTTTCAATTATTGGATGTGAATGGAAGTAAAGGTGTAAATTTGCAACCAAATAGGTAAATCACATATCCTTCAGAAGGTTGAGATTCAGATAAGAAGTGTCTCTTCTAATTTATTGATTAATGATAAGGAACTAAGCTATGCATTTGCATTTTGATGATGGAGTAATGTCACGACCCAATTTTTGGGGCCGTGATGGCACCTAAGTGTTACATTCTTAGGCGAACCACGAATAATTAAACTGACTCATAATGATAATTTAGATAGACATATATTAATAAAATGTAGGTGTAAACATCCACCCAAAATACAGTGTCAATAGAGCATCTACGAAATCTGACAACCGATATATATATATATATATATATATATATATATATATATATATATATATATATAATACAAGATGTAGGAAGCGTCTAAGCACTAAGGTGGATCAGACGGTATGCCACCGCGAACCATGCGGTTGGCTCACCTCAAGCAAAAATAGTCACAGCCTCGAACGGATCAGATAAGTCCAGCTGTCTGACTAGTAGAAGGATCTGCACATTTAAAACAGTAAGTTATGAGCCAAAGCCCAGTAAGATCATCGACAGGCCCGCTAAATTACCCTTTCGGGACAAGTCTTTGATAATGCATAAGCAGAAAACGGAAGTACAATCCACACCTTTACAGTAACCCATAAACATTACATACGATAATATAATTATACAACAACACAAGCAATAATACGCGAATACATAACATAGTCAATAATATAAAGATACATAATATAGGCAGCATATACAATATTATATTGATACTATGGCATAAGCAGTAATAAATTAACACACAGCATGGCGATGATATATCTCGCACACCACATAGGTAATGATATACCTAGCACATAGCATAAGCACACACCCTGTGCGGCTTTATTTATAGGTCATAACGCGCCACAGGCCTCTGTCCCTATAAACAACTTTACTTATAGGTCATAACGCACCACAAGCCTCTGTCCCTATAAGTCTCCACATCTAGGTCATAACGCACCACCGGCCTCTGTCCCTAGATGGAATTTCGCTTCTAGGTCATAACGCACCACCGGCCTCTGTCCCTAGAGCATATCAATAACACACCGGCACACAACATCGACTATACACGAGTCACGTTTGTGCTTCACCTTTTTGTATAAATATAACGGGTAGTACATAATACTATCTACTAGACAATGCTAGTCAATTAAGTACTCGACATCTTACTTAGCAAGATCAAATCTTATCCGCAAGCAAAATAGAGGTCAAGTCTCACTTACCTCAAAATCGGTTCAAGTGGCTAAGGACCGACCTCCTTTCCCAAACGATGTGCCTCCGAAAGACTCCTCTCTGAGCCAAAGAAATAGTGTCGCACTCGTAAGCATGTGAGGAAAGGATTCTAAGCCCTTACGCAATTTAAGAGGCAATTTACCAAAATACCCCCGGGTCGGACGTACCCAAAACCCGTAAAATTTATGTTTCCGGACTCCCCATACTCCCACGAGTCCAAAAGTACCATTATTGTACATACCCAAGTCTAACTCGGTCATTTTTCCCATTTCACAAATCTAGGGTTCAAACCCTCTTTCCAAGGATCGTCACTTTGATCCTCGGATTAAAGCGTTAAAAATGGGTAAGAATAGTTACCTTGTGTTTAGGAATGATTTTGGTACTTCAAATTCCCCTTGGAATCACTTTTAGAAGCTCAAAACATGAAAATAAAAATGAATGCCCGCCCTAGAATATATAGCAGCCCGCAGCTTTAAAGAGTTGTACCACATGCTGTCCAAATTGTACCTCACTGGACAGCTTTCGGTAAAATACAGATAACTTTTCGGAGAAATGTCCAAATGATACTAAATTGGTGGCATTAGAACCACAACTCAAAGAGCTACAACTTTCATGTTTTGACTCTTTTCTAATTCCTTATGGATTGATCTGAAAAATTGATTTCTTTCTGGCTGAACAGTAAAAAAATAGATTTCAGCAGCTTTTTAGCTTCGCACCAGATCAGCCACTGTTTTTGGGTCCAAACGGGACCCTACGAAGCTTGGAATGACCCCAAATTTTGTACATAAGTCAAACAAGACTTGTGTGATATGCTCGTCAAGACGGAACTCAATTCGGATCTCTAGAACTCAAAAAGTAGGTCCCACGGGAAAGGGTCAAATTTCGACTTTCGCCAAAATAGAGAATTTTAATCTAACGACCCCGGAATCCAAATTCGAAAGTTGCTACAAGTCACAAATGACGATACGAACCTAACGGAACCCTCAGATCTCTCATCGAAGTTCATTTACTCAAATCGAGCTCGAAAACCTCTTTTAACCTTTTTAAACTTCCGCAACGGAGACTTTATCAAAAGTCCTATCAAACGAGGTCCGTTTTCACTTCTGAAGGTTGCTACAGGTCATAAATTACCATACGAACCTAACGCAACTTTCAGATTTCACATCAGAGCTCATTTGCTCAAATCGAGCTCCGGAACCTCTTTTAGCCTTAACGAATATCCGAAACGGATTTCTTTCTCCGATACGTATCTAACAAAGTTCGTTTTAGCTAAAAATTTTCAGGCATGTCATAATGGACCTTACGGAGCTTTTGGGATTGTCGATACACAAATCGAGGTCCCGATTCCCGAAACGACTATTTGAGGTCGTTACAATCTCCCCCACTTAGACTCTCGTTCGTCCTCGGACGAGCCCGAGTCTAAGGTAAGATTCACATTTTCACGACAATAATTACGCGGATTTCGAGGACTCTCGCTACTATCCGAAATCATAAACAATGACATAACTTTCAGGCTTTAGAGATTGAAATCAAACCTGAATTATCGAAAAGGCGAGAATACTTCTCCCGCATGTCGGACTCGAGTCCCCAAGTGGCCTCTTCGCTAGGACGATTCTTCCATAGCACTTTAACCAACGGGATCTCTTTCGACCTTAGCTTACGGATCTCTCTAGCTGCAATAGCAATCGGCTCCTCCCAATAAGCCAAGTCCTCGTCGATCTCGACAGAAGCCATATCAATCACATGGGATGGATCATGAACATACTTTCGGAGCATAGATACGTGGAATACCGGATGAACTGACAGAGATGGAGGCAAAGCAAGCCTATATGCAACAGCGCCAATGCGCTCCAAGACCTCAAAAGGACCAATGAACCTCGGACTAAGCTTGCCCTTTTTTCCGAATCTCATAACACCCTTCATCGGCGATACTTTAAGAAACACCCGGTCACCTACCATAAACACCAAATCTCTCCTCCTCCGATCCGCATAAGATATCTGTCGACTCTGAGCTGTGCGGAGCCGATCCTGAATGATTCGGACCTTATCTAAGGTCTGCTGAACTAGATCCGGACCCAACACCTTCACCTCTCCAGGTTCAAACCAACCAACTGGAGAACGACATCGGCGGCCATATAATGCCTCAAACGGAGCCATCTGGATAGAAGACTGATAACTGTTATTATAGGCAAATTCCGCCAAAGGAAAATAACTGTCCCAATGGCCTCCAAAGTCAATAGCAGAAGCCCTCAGCATATCCTCAAGAATCTGGATGGTCCTCTCGGACTGACCATCAGTCTGAGGATGAAATGCGGTGCTAAGATCCACTCGGGTACCTAGCTCCTTCTGAAATGATCTCCAGAACTGAGCTGTGAACTGAGTACCGCGATCTGATATAATAGAGATTGGAGCACCATGCAATCTCACAATCTGCTCGATAAAGATACGAGCTAAGCGCTCCGATGAATAAGTAGTCCTCACGGGGATGAAATGAGCTGACTTGGTGAGACGATCCACCACTACCCATACTGAATCATACTTGCCCAAGGTCAAAGGCAATCCAACCACAAAGTCCATAGTAATATGCTCCCATTTCCATTCCGGAATCGGCATGGACTGAGTCACCCCGGCTGGTCTTCTATGCTCATACTTTACCTGCTGACAATTTAAGCACCGAGACACATGATCAGCAACATCTCTCTTCATTCCCTTCCACCAATATAACTCCCGAAGATCTTGATACATCTTCGTAATACCAGGATGAATAGAATACCGAGAACTGTGTGCCTCTGCCAATATCAGCTGCCTCAACTCCCCAACATTCGGAACACACAACCGACCGTTGAGCCGCAGTACACCATCATCTCCGATCATAAATGAGGTCACTCCCCCACTTAAAAATCTATCTCGAATATCACGCAAATATGAATCATCAAATTGCTTTTCCTTGATCTGGGAAGCTAGGGATGACTGAGTCCCTATATAAGGAAAAACTCGGCCTGGCACAGAATCATCAAATCGCACTCCACTAATGGACAAGGCCTGCAACTCTCGAGCTAGTGGTCTCATATCAACATCAAGATAGGCAAGGCTACCCATAGACTTCCTGCTCAGAGCATCAGCCACAACATTAGCTTTCCCGGGATGATACCGAATAGCGATGTCATAATCCTTAAGCAACTCCAACCATCGGCGCTGTCTCCCGTTCAAGTCCTTCTGGGTGAACAGATACTGGAGACTCTTATGATCAGTGAAAATCTCACAAGGCTCACCATATAAATAATGCCTCCACAACTTCAATGCAAATACCACCGCCAATAACTCTAGATCATGGACAGGGTAGTTCTTCTCATGCACCTTCAGTTGTCTCGAGGCATAAGCTATCACCTTGCCATTCTGCATCAAAACACCACCTAAGCCAATACCAGAAGCATCACAATAGACTGTGAATCCCCCGGATCAACTAGGCAAGGCCAATACAGGTGTTGTAGTCAAGACAGTCTTGAGCCTCTGAAAGCTAGACTCACAAGCAGCAGACCATAGAAAAGGAACATTCTTCTGCGTCAATTTAGTCAGTGGTGCCGATATAGAAGAAAATCCCTCCACGAAACGTCGATAATAGCCTGCCAAGCCTAAGAAACTTCGAATCTCTGTAGGAGAAGTAGGCCTAGGCCAATTCTGAACGGCCTCCACCTTCTTGGGATCAACACTAATACCGTCCTTGGTCACCACGTGCCCCAGGAATGACACGGTATCCAGCCAGAACTCACATTTAGAGAATTTAGCATACAATTCATGGTCTCTCAAGGTCTGAAGGATAATCTTCAAGTGATGCTCATGCTCCCCTCGGCTCCTTGAATATATAAGGATGTCATCAATGAACACAATAATAAAAGAATCAAGATATGGCTTGAACACACGGTTCATAAGATCCATAAAGGCGGCCGGAGCATTTGTAAGCCCAAATGACATGACAAGAAACTCATAGTGCCCATATCTCGTACGGAAAGCAGTCTTAGAAATATCCTCAGACCGAATCCGCAACTGATGATACCCCGATCTCAAGTCAATCTTGGAAAAATGATTAGCACCTTGAAGCTGATCAAATAAATCATCTATACGCGGTAAAGGATACCTGTTTTTGATAGTCACTTTGTTCAATTGACTATAATCAATACACATGCGCATAAAACCATCCTTCTTCTTTACAAAAAGAACCGGAGCACCCCAAGGAGATACACTGGGTCTAATAAAACCCTTATCAAGCAAATCTTGAATTTGCTCCTTCAATTCCCTCAACTCAGCAGGAGCCATACGATATGGAGGAATAGATATAGGCTGAGTACCTGGCAATATATCAATACAGAACTCAATCTCCCGTATAGGAGGCAAACCCGGCAAGTCCTCCGGAAAGACCTCCGGATACTCGCATACTACCGGTACTCGATCAATAGATACCTCCTCCACTCGAACATCTCGAATAGAAGCAATATACCCTCCGCACCCGCGAGCTATCATCTTCTGAGCCTTCATGAATGATATGATCTTGTTCCTCGGAGAAGACCTGGAACCCTTCCAAATAGCCTTAAGCTCACCTTCGGCACCTATAGTCACGGACTTGGCATGGCAATCCAACGTCGCGTGACAGGATGCCAACCAATCCATGCCCATGATCACATCAAATTCCACCATATCTAGCAACATCAAGTCTACTAGAGACTCAACACCACAAATAGAAATCACACACTCCCGATACCCTTTATCTACACATATAGGATCTCCGACAGGCATTGCCACCATAAATGGAGCATCAATAAAAACCAGATCCTTGCTCAAGCAAGGTGAAAATCCAGGAGACACATAAAAGAAAGTAGATCCCGGGTCTATAAGGGCAAAGGCACTGCGGCCACAAACAGAAAGAGTACCTGTGATCACATCATTGGATGCCTCGGCATCCTGGCGTGTCATAGCAAAAACCTGAGCTGAACCTCCAGGACCAGGAGCTCTCTGAACCGGCTGCCTAGGAGGAACCTGAGTGACAGGCCTAGCTGCCTGAGGAGAAGACCGAACCATAGCAGCAAAACTCTGATGTCCCGCGGAGGTAGGTCCAGATGAAGTAACATAGGGGCAATCCCTAACAAAGTGCCTGGGATCCCCACACTGGTAACAAGCCTTACTACCGCCTCCTCTACGTCCACCTCCGAGCCTGCACCTCCCATAGTGCCTCTGACGGCATCTCCCACAAACAGGTGGAACAGACTGAGATGAATCCCCATGCCTCTCAGACGGCTGAGGCCTCTGAACACCCGACGAAGTACCCTGAGATAGTAAAGCAGCGGCCTGGGGAAGCCTAGGCTGAGTATGACCACGAAAACTCTGACCACCATGTGAGGGGCCACCAGAAGTACCAGAATATCGCACCCTCTTGCTCGCCCTCTCTGCATTTGCTCTAGTATGAATGTCCTCCATACGCCTCGCAATATCAACCACATCATAATAAGATTTGTTGCCAATATGTGAGGCAACAGCCACCTGAAGACGAGGGTGAAGACCCTCAACAAATCTAAGAACCTTGTCTCTCTCCAGCATAACCATAGCAGGCGCATACTGAGATAACTCTAAAAATCTGGTATCATAAGCAGTCACGGACATGCCTCCCTGTCTCAACAACTCAAACTCGCGTCTCTGGGCATCAAGATGACTCTGAGGCACAAATCTACTCATAAACATAGCAACGAACTCGGTCCAAGTCAAGGGAGGAAGATCACTCGACCTCTGTCTCATCATAGAAGACCACCAAGTCTCGGCATCACCGGACAAACGGAAAGAAGCACATCTCACCCCAAGGGTGTCCCTAGTACCCAATACAGAAAATATCTTCTCACATTTCTGAATATACCTCTGGGCAGTGCAAGTAGCTGGGGTACCATCGAACTCGGGAGGCTTGAGCTTCATGAAGGACTCAATCCTCTGAGCTACCTCCTCGTCACTCATAGAAAGAGCAGGAATGGAATGACCCGACTGAGGAGCCAAAGTGGAATGCTAAGCAATAGGACTAATAACTGGAGTAGACTGAGGAATCACCGGAGTAGCCTCAGGAGTCGGCGTACTCATAGCTGGAGTAACTGGTTGGGGTACCGCAGAAGGTACTGGCATATCGCCCATAGGCGAGGCCTGAGATCCAAGCATGCCCATCATCCGCAATAGAACATCTGCAGAAATAGATACCGTTGTACCCGGCACAAGAGGAGGCATAGTCGATGGGACATGTGTGACGGGTATCTCAGAAGACACCGGTGGCACTGTACTAGTCTGTCTGGCAGCAGGAGGTCTGCCCACAGAAGCTCTAGTAGTTGCCGCTCTCGGCTGAGTAGGTGCCCGCGCACCAGTCCGTGTGCTACGCACAGCTCTCCCACGGACCGACTCAGTCAGTGCGTCACCAGCTCCCGAAGCAGAGGACGATCGCATTCTCACCATCTGTCATAATCACATTAAAGGATTAGCACCTATGTAAGCATCATAGCACGAGAAGAGATGAAATGAAGGGAAACAACTCTTCCTAAATGCCTTTTCAGCCTCTCGATTATAAGTATGGTCGACAACATACCCATAAACAAGACTCTGCTCGGACACTGCTCCATTGACTCCCTAAGACTCGACTTACAACCTGGCTCTGATACCAATTTTTCACGACCCAATTTTTGGGGCCGTGATGGCACCTAAGTGTTACATCCTTAGGCGAACCACGAATAATTAAACTGACTCATAATGATAATTTAGATAGACATATTTCAATAAAATGTAGGTGTAAACATCCACCCGAAATACAGTGTAAATAGAGCATCTACGAAATCTGACAACCGATATATATATATATATATATATATATATATATATATATATATATATATATATATATATATATATATAATACAAGATGTAGGAAGCATCTAAGCACTACGGTGGATCAAACGGTATGCCACCGCGAACCATGCGGTTGGCTCACCTCAAGCAAAAATAGTCATAGCCTCGAACGGATCAGATAAGTCCAGCTGTCTGACAAGTAGAAGGATCTGCACATTTAAAACAGTAAGTTATGAGCCAAAGCCCAGTAAGATCATCGACAGGCCCGCTAAATTACCCTTTCGGGACAAGTCTTTGATAATGCATAAGTAGAAAATGGAAGTACAATCCACACCTTTACAGTAACCCATAAACATTACATACGATAATATAATTATACAACAACACAAGCAATAATACGCGAATACATAACATAGTCAATAATATAAAGATACATAATATAGGCAGCATATACAATATTATATTGATACTATGGCATAAGCAGTAATAAATTAACACACAACATGGCGATGATATATCTCGCACACCACATAGGTAATGATATACCTAGCACATAGCATAAGCACACACCCTGTGCGACTTTATTTATAGGTCATAACGCGCCACAGGCCTCTGTCCCTATAAACAACTTTACTTATAGGTCATAACGCACCACAAGCCTCTGTCCCTATAAGTCTCCACATCTAGGTCATAACGCACCACCGGCCTCTGTCCCTAGATGGAATTTCGCTTCTAGGTCATAACGCACCACCGGCCTCTGTCCCTAGAGCATATCAATAACACACCGGCACACAACATCGACTATACACGAGTCACGTTTGTGCTTCACCTTTTTGTATAAATATAACGAGTAGTACATAATACTATCTACTAGACAATGCTAGTCAATTAAGTACTCGACATCTTACTTAGCAAGATCAAATCTTATCCGCAAGCAAAATAGAGGTCAAGTCTCACTTACCTCAAAATCGGCTCAAGTGGCTAAGGAACGACCTCCTTTCCCAAACGATGTGCCTCCGAAAGACTCCTCTCTGAGCCAAAGAAATAGTGTCGCACTCGTAAGCATGTGAGGAAAGGATTCTAAGCCCTTACGCAATTTAAGAGGCAATTTACCAAAATACCCCCGGGTCGGACGTACCCAAAACCAGTAAAATTTATGTTTCCGGACTCCCCATACTCCCACGAGTCCAAAAGTACCATTATTGTACATACCCGAGTCCAACTCGGTCATTTTTCCCATTTCACAAATCTAGGGTTCAAACCCTCTTTCCAAGGATCGTCACTTTGATCCTCGGATTAAAGCGTTAAAAATGGGTAAGAATAGTTACCTTGTGTTTAGGAATGATTTTGGTACTTCAAATTCCCCTTGGAATCACTTTTAGAAGCTCAAAACATGAAAATAAAAATGAATGCCCGCCCTAGAATATATAGCAGCCCGCAGCTTTAAAGAGTTGTACCACATGCTGTCCAAATTGTACCTCACTGGACAGCTTTCGGTAAAATACATATAACTTTTCGGAGATATGTCCAAATGATACGAAATTGGTGGTATTAGAACCAAAACTCAAAGAGCTAAAACTTTCATGTTTTGACTCTTTTCTAATTCCTTATGGATTGATCTGAAAAATTGATTTCTTTCCGGCTGAACAGTAAAAAAATAGATTTCAGCAGCTTTTTAGCTTCGCACCAGATCAGCCACAGTTTTTAGGTCCAAACGGGACCCTACGAAGCTCGGAATGACCCCAAATTTTGTACACAAGTCATACAAGACTTGTGTGATATGCTCGTCAAGACGGAACTCAATTCGGATATCTAGAACTCAAAAAGTGGATCCTACGGGAAAGGGTCAAATTTCGACTTTCGCCAAAATAGAGAATTTTAATGAATCCAAATTCGAAAGTTGCTACAAGTCACAAATGACGATACGAACCTAACGGAACCCTCAGATCTCTCATCGGAGTTCATTTACTCAAATCGAGCTCGAAAACCTCTTTTAACCTTTTTAAACTTCCGCAACGGAGACTTTATCAAAAGTCCTATCAAACGAGGTCCGTTTTCACTTCTGAATGTTGCTACTGGTCATAAATTACCATACGAACCTAACGCAACTTTCAAATTTCACATCAGAGCTCATTTGCTCAAATCGAGCTCCAGAACCTCTTTTAGCCTTAACGAATATCCGAAACGGATGTCTTTCTCCGATACCTATCTAACAAAGTTCGTTTTAGCTAAAAATTTTCAGGCATGTCATAATGGACCTTACGGAGCTTTTGGGATTGTCGATACGCAAATCGAGGTCCCGATTTCCGAAACAACTATTTGAGGTCGTTACAAGTAATTAGGCTTCATAGTGTGAGAGACTTTAGGGGAAGAATGTTATCAAAGAGTAAATGTAATTTATATTCCTGAATATTCTCAAGATAGGTTTACTAAGCAGGATATCAGAATAAGTGTTCTTTATCATTTGTGATTATGTTTTAGAGCCTCAGATGGCAGGATAATGTATTAAGTATATTTGGTAGTCGAATGCTAATGCATTTATATTGGTAAACATCTTTAAAGTTGTAATAATATAGTATTTGCAATATCGTATTTTGATCAAATTTGATAGATTTTGGTAAAATCTCAAGTCTATTAAATTATGTGTTTTAGTTGGTAGCTGTTCTGGCTACTTCATTTAGAACTACTCTATATGTACCTGCTGCATGAGTTCAAGTTTCTATATGCCCCTTCACTTAATTCCCTCTTGTTTGACTGATAATATTTCTTTTATTGTTGATAAAGGAGGTTAAATTGGTCCAATAAGTTTGATGATCTATAACCATAACTTTTTGATGCATTTATGATCATAAAGTTTAATCTTGAATGAGAGCCCTGACTTTAGAACTTTATATAATGATTTGAAACCATATATACAAGAGACTATGCAATTAAGCTCCATTTTTGTTGAGTCCAATTTTGTCAACTGTTGACAGCTCATAAGAAGTTGTGTGTATTCTAGGCTTGAAAAATTGCTTCTTTACTAGGTTGGTGTTATGCGTCTTTTACACAGTTTAGTCTACGTTGATTAAGTGATACATTTATTTTGTGATCTGCGAGAACATTAGTGGTTTCATCAAGTCATCATTTTGCTCTTCTAGCTGCACTCAGATTTCCCTTGACATTGACATCATTAGAATTGTGTCTAAACCTTTATGCTTATTCTCTACAAGGACTATGCATTTCTAATTAGTATTTTGAAGGTGAAACATTCTTGATCATTTTCGCTATATTTCAGAAAATTTATTTGCAAAAGTGATATATATCTATGATTTAAGCATTACTTTTACTGGAGATTCTGACGAAAAGACTGGCACGAAGCAAAAGACATTGCTTCTTCTGCTCAATAAGACTTCTATTTAAATTCATTGTTGTGGGAATCATTTTGCCTATGACTTTTCAGTTACTTGAAATCTTAATCCATTTGCAGTCTCTCAGTTTTCAAATTCTTTGATCACAGTCTTAGCATTGAATTCTTTTGGTACTCAAGCAGATGTGTTTCTAGTTGTATCTGTTGAATATACTTCATCCCAAAAGTGAAAGGGTTTAAAAAAAAGAGTAGAGAGTAGTGCATGATGTCTCATTGTACCATGTGAGACAGTTCCTATTGAAGTACAAGCGAGACTGTATTCTATTAATGTTAAGATCCGTGATACATTTGCAATTGACGGAAACTATGGTGACTAAGAAAAAATAATTTAGCAGAACACAAAATTATGACTATTTGAAAAAACTTGTAAGATTTGTGATGTACGAAATAAAACATACTCGGGCACCCATGCGGAACACGGGCACTCCACCTAGTTTCCATAATAAATACATGATTCTTATCTTATTCCATTACATGTCTTTGATAACAACCCCTAGTATGTGTAGCTAAACTCACAACTAGGGGTTATAAGTGTTAATGAGAGAGGTTGGATCCAAAAGAGAAAAAGTTAGAGCCAATGTGATGAAATCAACTACAGCACGATAGGGCGCCCCACCTTCGACACAGGGTGGTCGCTCACTTAATAGAACAGTGAGCATGAAATTCTTGGAGCTCAAGATGAGTGGCCCACCTTAACTTCTAGACGGTCTGCCGCTGATGAACATGCTACCTCCACATGCATAGCATACATGGTCGCCTATTCCTCACTTCACAATGTTATGCGATTGCGTTATCCAATAGTCGGGCTGTCCAAATCTGGAGAATGAAGAATAGGTGGCTGCCTTCATGAAGATGCGCCCCACCTTAACCTGCAAGGAAAGAAAGGAAGTCACCCAACATCACAAAATGGAAACTACCACATGTCTTTAGGCGGCTGCCCAATGCAAAAAGGCAAGTCTTGTCATATTGAAATGCATCTAGTATAAATAGAAAGTGCTAGGGTTTTATTATTCTGTTTCATACTTTGGTTTATTCAACTTTGGGCAAGACTTGGGAAGCAAGTAGACAAGCTTTCTTAAATTATAAGTAACTTGAACTTATTTTTTCATAATTAATACACGATTCTTATCTTATTCCATTACATATTTTTGATTCAAACACCTAGTATAGAAAAACTCACAATTAAGGGTCATAAGTCTTAATGAGAGAGATTCGAACCAAAAGAGCAAAAACTTAGAGCCAAAGTGATGAAATCAAATACAACACGATAATTCGCACCATCTTCATCTCAAGATAGTCACTAATGAATAAAATAGTGAGCATGAAATTGTTGAAGCTAAAGATGGGCAACCCACCTCAACTTCTAGATGGTTTGCCCTTAAAGAATAGGCGACCGCCTCATGCATAGTATGGTTGCCTTTTCTTGACTCCTCACTATTAGGCGACCGCCTAATCTAATAGACGGGGGCCGCAAAAATCTAGAGAATGAAGAACATGCGGCCGCTTTTACAAATATGTGCCTCGCCTTAACCTGCAAGGAAAGAAGTGAAGCCTGTCAACATCACAAAAGGCAGCCTCCCCATGTCTTTTGGCGGGAAGTATTGTCATTGCGAAATGTACCTATTATAAATAGAAAATTCTAGGGTTTTATTATTATTCTATTCCATGCTTTAGTTTACTCGACTGTAGGAAAGACTTTGTAGCAAGTAAACTATCTTTCTTCAATTAAAAGCAACTTTAAATTGTTTTTCCATATCAATACATGATTTATATCTTATTTCATTGCTTGTCTTTAATTTAAACTCCTAGTATGAGTAGCTAAATTCACAACTAGGGGTTACAGATGTTAAAGAGTAAGATTGAAACCAAAGGAGAAAAGTTTAAGAGCCAAAGTAATTAAATAGGCTAAAGAATGATAGGGTGCCCCACCTCAACCTAAGGATAGTCACTGAATGAATTAAACAATGAGCATGGAATTCTTGGTGCTTAGGATCGGTGGCCCACCTCAGCTTCTGGAGAGTTAGCCTCTGAAGAACATGTGACCGCGTCATGCATAGCATGGTCGCCTATTTCTGACACCCCACTATTAGGCCATCGCCTCATCCAATAGATAGGCCGCCTAAATCTGGAGAATGAAGAAAACACGGCCGCCTTCACAAAGATGAGCCCTGCCTTAACCTACAAGGAAACAAGTGAAGTCAGCAAATGTCACAAAAGGCGACACCCAAGTCTTAAAATTGCAGTCATGTTATGTTGAAATGTGCCTAGTATAAATAGAAAGTGCTCGAGTTTTATTATTGTTCTTTTCCATAAACATGTGAAGCAAGTAAAAAAATATTCTTCAATTGTAAGCAACTTTAACTTGTTTCTCCATAATGAATACATGATTCTTATCTTATTTCATTATATGACTTTAACTCCAACCCCTAGTCAAGTAATTAAACTAACAACTAGAGGTTACAAGTGGTAATGAAAAAGAGATTTGAGCTAAAAGAGCAAAAGTTTAGCGCTAAAGTGATGAAATAAAAAAAAGCATGATAGGGCGCCCTACTTTCCACTCAGGGTGGTCGCCCACTTAATGGAATAGTGACCATGAAATTCTTGGAGTTCAGGATTGGCAGCCAGCCTCAACTTTTGGGCGGTCCAACCTGAAGAAGAGGCGACCTCCTCATGCATAACATGGTCGCCTGTTCCTAACTCCCCACTATTAGGCTACCGCATCATCCAATAGTCGGGCCGCCCAAATCCTGAGAACTAAGAACAGGCGGTCGCCTTCATAAAGCTGTGCCCCATTTTCACCTGTAAGGAAAGAAGTGAAGTCAGCCAACATCACTAAAGGAAACTGCCACATGTCTTTAGGCTGCCGCCCTACACAAAAAGGAAAGTCTTGTCTTTGAAATGTAACTAGTATAAATAGAAAATGCTAGGGTTTATTATTTTGTTCCAATGTCTATTGGACTGCCTTATCTAATAGAAGAGCCACCCAAATTTGAAGAATAATGAAAAGGCAGCCGCCTTCACGAAGATGCGCCCTGCTTTAACCTAGAAAGAAAGATGTGAAGTCCGCCAATGTCATAAAAGGCTACCGCCCCATGTACCTAATATAAACTGAAAGTGCTAGGGTTTTATTAGTATTATTTTATTCAAAACTTTAGTTTATTCAACTTTGGGCAAGAGTTAGGGAGCAAGTAAACAAACTTTCTTCATTTGTAAGAAACTTTAACTTATTTTTCCATAATCAATATATAATTCTTATCTTATTCCATAACATGTCTTTGATTCCAACCCCTGTTCCGGACTTCCACTATTAGGCGACCGCCTTATCCAATAGTAGGGCCGCCCAAATATGAAAAATGACAAACAAGCAACCTCCTTCATGAAGATGCGCCCTGCCTTAACCTTCAAGGAAAGAAGTGAAGTCAACTAATTTCACAAAAAGGTAAACCACCACATGTCTTTAGGCGACTGCCCAACCCGAAGAGGATAGTCTCGTTATTTTGAAATGTATCTAGAATAAATTGAAAATGCTAAAATTTTGTTATAATGTTCCATACTTTTATTTAGTTCTTATCTGATTCCATAATATATATTTGATTCCAACCTCTAGTATGGGTAGCTAAAGTCACATTCAGCGATTATAAGAGTTAATGAGAGAGATTGGAACAAAAAGTGCATAAAGTTAGAGCCAAAGTAATGAAATCAATTACAGCATGATCGGGTGCCCCACCTTCAACTCTTGGTGGTCGCCTACTGGATGGACCAATGAGCATAATATTCTTGGAGCTCAGGATAGGCAGCCCACCTCAACTTCTGGACAGTCCGCCACTGTAGAACATACGACCTCCTCATGTATAGCATGGTCGCCTGTTCCTGACTTCCTACTGTTAGGCTACCGCCTCATCCAATGGTCGGGCCGCCCAAATTTGGAGAATGAAGGAATTAGTGGCCGTCATCATTAAGATGTGCACTGCCTTAGCCTGCAAGGAAAGAAGAGAAGTTAGCCAATGTCACAAAGGGAAACCTCCCTATGTATTTAGGCGGCTGCTCAGCCCGAAAAGGGAAGTCTTGTTATTTTGAATGTACCTAGTATAAATAGAAAGTGCTAGAATTTTATTATTATTCTATTCCATAATTTAGATTATTCAACTTTGCAAGTAAAAAAGCATTCTTCAATTGTAAGCAACATTAACTTATTTTTCCATAATCAATATATGATTCTTATCGTATTCAATTGCATGTCTTTGATTCCAACCCTTAGTACGAGTAGCTAAATTTTCAAATTGAGGTTACAAGTGATAACGAGAGAGACTAAAACCAAAAGAGAAAAAAGTTAGTGTTTATGCCTAAAATCGGTCGGCTTGGTTAAACATTTAATTAAGAATGAGGTCACAAGCACTATGTTAAATAGGACGGAAAAGTAGGTAAGTAAAAGATATAAATAATGAGCAAGAAAAGTAAAGTATTCTTATTCCTAGAGAATTAGCCGGATTCTTTGGTGAATCGCTTGATTGTACAATACAATGTAAGGATGGGTATTTATAGTAGTGGATATTCGGTCTTAATTAAGGTAAAATACAAAGACTAATAAGGATCATGGGCCTATAAACTCAAAGCGGTGGTATATATGAAACCCTAACTAAGAGACTGTAATCCTAAGGCGGCAGGATGTATGCCTTGCGTCTTATACCTGTACTATCTGAATGGTCATAACTCATAGAACGGGCATGTATCTAGTGTGCCTGGTGACTTGTAGGATAAGTCTAGCATCACCAACTAGACTCATATCCTCGTAAAAATAAGTGGAATATTTTTGCCCATAAAGCCAGTCCCCTCCACTTGCTGAGTGCTGATGCAAGCAGTCAGGAAGGGAAAGAAGCATGATAGGAGACATAAAGGTGTGATTGTACCAATACTTGTCCCCTGCCCCTTCGCATGCGTTGTATTAAATGCAAATCCCTCAGTACAATGATGTGTCCCTTTGCAAAGGGGTTTTTCGCGTATCTTCCTAATGCTGGTTTTGCTATGTTCATATCCCATAATTATGGGGGTACACATCACGTAAATCGCAGCAATCATAATTACGATCCCACGTGACCGTTATCATTCAAATTCTCTTTCAAAGACGTCCATAATGGTGTATATATACGGTGTGAATGCTGAGACTTCTTAATCGATCTCTAAAGAGTTTCAAGAATTTCCTCCAATAAATAAGCAATCCTTCAACCCTAGCAATAATTCCATTCCTTTTAACTATGGCACAAGGACCAAATTTCTTCCCTACATACTTCGGAGCCCTAGATTATCTTTCTGTTTCCTTCAACTCTGAAGGTGATGGTCGAATGCAGGGTCAAACACGCAAGCAAGAATGCGTAACTAGCAATCTTTGTATTGAATATTATCAGTCTGCGGTTGTGAAAGGGGATTTAACCCGTATAAGGCAATATTATCAGTCTGAAGTGATTGGGTGGTTATTCGGTGGTCCTTACATACCCTTTCACTCTGCGTCTCAACAAGCGTGTTCATTTGATTGTTGAAGAAATCTATTGCCAGTTTAATATCTGCTTAGGCCTGGTTGGCCCCTCTGTATGGCGATTGGTGGTCGTGCTAGATCACTTGGTGAACAATGCCAAGGTAAAGTTTTCCTTCTGGAATCTTTTTACCTTCTATCCTCCTCGTCTCGACAAGGCGAGTATGCTGATATTCATCAAAAAAGGAAAGAAAGGCGTGGTTCCCAATAGTGAAGATTCTAAAAATCGCGACTGGGTCAACCGATATGTAGTAGTGAGGACGCCGGATATTGTTTCCTCTCTTCCCTTTCCAGAGGTTTTCAACAGGAGATGTAAGTTCCCTCTTTCTTATTCCTTGCTTTCTACATCCGTTTCTTCTCTGAACTGATTCTGTGTCGTCCTCAGTGAATTCTGTGACTAGGATTCCATTAAACCAATGATGATTTAACCATGTGGGTTACTGCCATCTTTGCGAGAAACACTCCTGATCAATGGATCTTTGCATCATTGGCCAACGCGAATGGTTGGCGTGCGAAAGACCATGGTGAGTTATTCTTTCCTAGATTCCTTCTTTTGTTTTCGGCTTCGATTATCTTTATTATCTCTTCTTTTTAATGTTTTCCCGTCGTGATATGTGCCCGCTGAAGGAAATAAAAATTTCCGCTCCAAGGTCGCTCAATTTCAACTCTATAACGTTCAAATCCAGCTATTTTAGAAGGTCCGAGGTATATTCCTTTGAGTTGGATATTTTTTGATTTGTTTTGCTTCAATTTTTACTATGAAATTAAAAACAAAATCTTATCCATTTTGTACCGTCAAAGGATAGTTTCATCCAATTGGGATTATTTTCTTTTCGAATTTGCACCCTAAAAACCCTAGCATTTTGCATATAAATACTCTTTCAAAGATCTGATTTAAGGCGGCCGTGAATAGAGGAAGAAAACATATAGCAGTTTTAGTATTTTAGGACATACATTTTATTTGTTTGGTTCTTGAGTCCTTCATTATTCAAAGTCGTATTTTTATTAGAATTTTTGTATGAGGATAAATAAGCATAGTCCAATTCGTCATCATTTAGTTTATATTAGCAAGTGAGTGTTACATGTAAATTCTTCTGTTTTGACATCAGCTCATTTCCACCAAATATTAAACCAGCTTTTAGATAGTTTCTGATAACAAATGTGAAACTATCTAAACCAGTTTATTTATGCTAATTTGTCATTGTGTTCTCCAAACTTAGAGGACATAACGACGACGAAGCATCTGCAACTCTTTCAAAATTACTTTTTACATATTGATATACAATAACTCTTCCAAATTCGTCATCACTTATTATTTTTTATCAATATGTAAATACATATATCCTATGTCGATTCGTCGGTAATTCAATCTTAACAAATACTAAAGCTTTATTACAGTATCAAGGGTGAAGCCAATGCTCATTATTTTCTTTATACTAAAATCACGTAGTTAGATGTAATAACGACTAACCGTCTGCATATCTTAGTAAATATCAAAGCTTTGGCAGTTTGCTTATGCTTCAAAATAGCGAAAGTCTTCTTCTTTGGCAGTAGAAATTTGTTTAGTGGCTAAAAAGTAAATCTTGATATTTATATCATTGTTTTCCCTAATTTCTGATTCTGTTACGTTGGTGACCGCCTAATCTAATAGACGGGCCACCCAAATTTGGAGAATGAAGAATATGCGGCCGCCTTAATGAAGATGCGCCTTGCCTTATCCAGTAAGGAAAGAAGTGAAGTTTGCCAATGTCACAAAGGGCGACCTCCCCATGTCTCTTGGCGGTCCCCCACCCCGAAAAGGGAAATATTGTCATTTAGTTTACTCGACTTTAGGAAAGACTTTGTAGCAAGTAAACAAGCTTTCTTCAATTGTAAGCAACTTTAAATTATATTTCTATAATCAATACATGATTTATATCTTATTTCATTACATGTCTTTGATTCAAACCCCTAGTATGAGTAGCTAAATTCAAAACTAGGGGTTACAGATGTTAAAGAGTAAGATTGGAACCACTGGAGAAAAGTGTAAGAGCCAAAGTAATTAAATAGGCTACAACATGATAGGGCGCCCTACCTCAAACTAAAGGTGGTCACCCATTGAATAAAACAATGAGCATGGAATTCTTGGAGCTAAGGATGGGTGGCCCACCTCAGCTTCTGGATGGTTAGCCTATGAAGAACAGCTGACCGCGTCATGCATTGCATGGTCGCCTATTTCTGACACCCCACTATTAGGCGACTAGGCGACTGCCTCATCCATTAGATGGGCCGCCTAAATCTGGAGAATGAAGAAAAGGTGACCGCCTGACACCCAAGTCAGAAAAGTGCAGTCATGTTATTTTGAAATGTACCTAGTATAAATAGAAAATTCTTGGATTTTATTATTATTCTATTCTATACTTTCATTTATTCAACTTTGGACAAAACATGTGAAGAAAGTAAAAAACACTCTTCAATTCTAAGCAACTTTAACTTGTTTTTCCATAATCAATACATGATTCTTATCTTATTACATTAAATGTCATTGATTTCCGCCTTCATGAATATGCGTCCCGCCTTAAGAAGTGAAGTCAGCCAACATCACAAAAAAAAATTGCTACATGTCTTTAGGCAGCCGCCCAATCCGAAAAGGGAAGTCTTGTCATTTTGAAATGTATCTAGTATAAATAGAAAATGCTAGGGTTTCATTATTCTGTTCGAATGTCTATTGACTTGCCTCATCTAATAGACGGGCCACCCAAATATGAAGAATAATAAAAAGGCAGCCGCCTTCACTAAGATGCGCCCTGCTTTAACTTACAAGGAAAGAAGTGAAGTTAGCCAATGTCACAAAGGGCTACCGACCCATGTGTTTAGGCAGCTGCCCTGCCAAAAAAGGGCAGTGTTTTAATTTTAAAATGTACCTAGTATAAATTGAAAGTGCTAGGATTTTATTAGTATTATTTAATTCCAAACATTAGTTTATTCAACTTTGGGCAAGACTTAGGAAGCAGGTAAACAAGCTTTCTTCATTTGTAAGCAACTTTAACTTGTTTTCCCATAATCAATACATGATTCTTATCTTATTCAATAACATGTCTTTGATTCCAATTCCTATTCCTGACTTCCCACTACTAGGCGACCGCCTCATCCAATAGTCAGGCCGCCAAAATCTGGAGAATGAAGAACAAGCGGCTGCCTTCATGAAGATGCGCCCCGCTTTAACCTGCAAAGAAAGAAGTGAAGTCAGCTAACATCACAAAAAGGTAAACCACCACATGTCTTTAGGCGCCGCCCAATCGGAAAAGGGTAGTCTCGTCATTTGAAATGTATCTAGTATAAATAGAAAGTGCTAGATTTTTGTTATTCTGTTCCATACTTTGGTTTAATTCAAATTTGGGAAAAAGTTGGGAAGCAAGTAAACAAGCTTTCTTTAATTGTAAGCAATTTTAACTTGTTTTTGCATAATCAATACACGATTCATATCTTATTCCATTATAAGTCTTTAATTCAAACCCCTAGTATGAGTAGCTAAATTCACAACTAGGGGTTACAAATGTTTATGAGTAAGATTGGAAATAAAGGAGCAAAGTGTTGGACACAAAGTAATTGAATCAACTACAGCATGATAGGGCTCCAACCTCCGACTAAGTTTGGTTGCCCAATGAATGAAACAGTGAGCATGGAATTCTTAGAGCTTAGGATGGGTGGCCCACCTCAGCTTCTGGACAGGTCTCCTCCAAAGAACAGGCGATGGTTGCCTAATCTTGACCCCCCTCTGTTAGGCAATGCCTCATCCAATAGATGGGCCTCCCAAATCTGGAATATGAAGAAAAGGCAGTCGCCTTCACAAAGATGCACCCGGCCTTAACCTATGAGGAAACAAGTGAAGTTAGCAAATATCATAAAGGGCGACGGCACCATGTCCGAAAAGGGCAATCTTGTCATTTTGAAACATGATTAGTATAAATAGAAAGTGCTAGGGTTTATCATTCTTATTCATACTTTTGTTTATTCAACTTAAGGCAAGACTTTGGAAGCAAGTAAACAAGCTTTCTTCAATTGTAAGCAACTTTAACTTATTTTTCCATAATCAATGCATAATTCTTGTCTTATTCCGTAATATATCTTTCATTCCAACCTCCAGTATGGGTAGCTAAACTCACATTTAGCGGTTACAAGAGTTAATGAGAGAGATTGGAACAAAAAGAGCATAAAATGAGAGCCAAAGTAATGAAATCAATTACAGCATGATCGGACGCCCCAACTCCAACTTAGGGTGGTCGCCTACTGGATGGACCAATGAGCATAATATTATTGGAGCTGAGGATGGGCAACCAACCTCAACTTCTGGATGGGCAACCAACCTCAACTTCTGAATGGTCAGCCACTGAAGGACATGAGGCCTCCAAAATTCAATGCGCAATCTTTAGTTTTGCTTATTTTATCTTAGGTCTGATCAACTAGCTTCTATTGCTTTAACTTCTTTACTTTGGTGCTCGTGATACCAGGGTTGCATGCATATTTTACTAATTAAAGGCTTTGGCGAGATTAACTGGCTTAGGATAATAGATCTTGCATGGATTTGAGTCATGTTGCCTAAAAAAGCCTGATTCATCTAAAAGAGGTCACTAGGGATAGGTCGTCATTCCTTGGGTCAATGAGTTAGTACTTGCGCCATGTTATGGATCTGGCGAGCGTAGTAATGTAGACCCTCTTAGGCCTGGCGAATTCTACTGCTTACCTTAGATTGACTCGACCATATGCATACCCATTGTAAGTAAGTAAAAATGACCTTACTCATTGGATTAGAAATATTATAGCCGGTTACACCCCTAGGTTTCCTTTTATTGAATGACACACTTTGTGCTTAGTCTAATTGTTGTTATTAGCTTCGAAATTAAAATTAGTTCAAATCAATCTTTATTCATTGGATTATGGACTTTACTAACTTTAAGTACTATCTGCGGTACTTTACTTGAAACATCTATGGTTCCTTGTGGATTTCGACTTGTTGTACTTACCAATTATATTTGTATTTGATCGGTTATCTTTTGGGGTGCTCTTTGCCGTGATTAAATTTTAGCACCTTGCTGAGAAACTACGATTTCAAGATTGTATTACATTAGTCACTCAAGTTTATTAGTTCTTAGTTCCTACAGTTTGACCTTTTTGCTTTCTTTTACCTTGTGTAAGTAAAATATTGCCAAGAAAAGGATTATTCTAATCGAGCACTACCATAATCCTTATTATAATCGTCCACATGTGGTCAATGAAGCCAATCTCATCGGTGGAGCTCCAGATGACCATGAGGAGGATTACGAGGAAAAGTATGAATAAAATATTGGTGTTGATGACCAAGAAGATTTTGACGAGCAAGTCAACGAGGGAGTTGAGGACCATATTTTTGCTGCCCTTGGAGATGCCCCACTTAATAATAATGTCCCTATTGAGGGAGTGCAAGAAATTGATGGGGTTAATGCTAATGATGGAGTTGCGGGTAATGTCAACCGAGGTGGCAACAACGCTAATGATGGTGGCGATGGAGTTGCTATCCATGGAAGCCGAGGTGTGAATGTCAAATGAGAAAGAAATTTGAACCGTCGAAAAGCCCGCAGTGTGGATCGTACTCAAAGAAATCTTAGAGGTGGAAAAAACTTAAATCCACCTATTCATGAGGTTGATGAAGAAAGTGATGAAGAAATAGAGGTTGAGAGTTTGCCAGTGCTATTGTTTCACCACCTATTCAAGGAATGCAATCTTCAATACGCCATAAGTGAATTCACATTATTAAGAAAAAAATGGGTTATCTAGTGGAGGAAAGCATGAAAACGCTAATGAACATTTGCGGAATTCTCTCCAAACTTGTGGGCTTTATAAGTCCGACAATGTAGCCGATGTGTCATTACGCCTTAGGGTATTTCCATTCTCTTTGCAAGGAAAGGCCCAAGTCAAAGTTGCACAACCTTCCAAAGAATTCTATGTATACATTGCATGACTTGGTAAAGATGTTTTTGTTCTTGCCAAAGGGCAAACAAGCATCTTTGAGAGACACGGTTAATATGTTCAAGAAAGACATCTCGGATTCTCTAGCCGAAGCTTGGGAAAGTTTTCAAGAAGTGCTCCTAGAATGTCAAACTCATGGGTTTGGGGATGATATGCTCCTACAATATTTCTATCAAGGGTTGAACAAGATTAATCAATCTACAGTGAATAACCTTTGTGGAGGAGTGGTGATGGATAAGTCATATGATAAAGTGAAAGAAATTCTTAACAAAATTCTCAAGCAATCCCAAGATTTGAAATCCCGAGCTCAAAATTCAAGTGGTGAAGGTAGTATAAATCCAATGATTATGAAGAGAATGGAGGAGCAAGATGAGATGCAAAGGATTCTCACTTCAATTGAAGTCCTTAACCAAAATATAAATGCGAGTAATGATGCAAAAGAGAAGAAGATGAATAAGGTGGAAAATCTCCAAGTAACCAATGCCAACCACCAAGTAGCTCCTACGGATTATATGACGCCGGGAGGTGCTTCATTGACACTCCTCCAACATGGTCAAGAGGGGTACTATCCGGATCAATGCTACAACATTCAAGAAGAATAGGGGCCAACTATGTGGCTAAATATCAAGATCAAAGAGGAGGATATGATCAAGGAGGTTATCAAATGCCTTGTTAACAAGGCCAATGGACATAAAACCAAGGAAGGACTAGTTGGAACAACAACCAAGAAGGGGGAGGAGCCGGTTCCTCTAAACCATATGTTCCAAGAATTCCTTACAAGCAACACGAACAAGAGGGCAAAGAAAATTCAAGATTAGATGATATGATGAGACAAATATTGAAAATCCAAGAAGGGTACACCGAACACAACAAGCAAACAACGGCGTCCCATACAACATCCATTAAAGCCCTTTAATCACAAATTGAGCACTTATCACAACAAGTCAACCAAAGGCCGCAAGGGGCAATACCAAGTGGTACGGTTGACACGACTCGGATTTTAGACTAGGCTATGCAGGTATCGAACTACCTCCCCTAGACTTGTCGGCCGAATCCTATCGACTAAATCCATTCAATTAATATAAAATTTACAAGGAAACAAAGTAAAATTTACCAAACAGGGAATATGATACTCCAAGGAAACATAATATATACGAGATATACATACATATGAGTTGTTTGAAGAAATACATCTAATTACCTACATATATAGGTTTAGAGGTTTCTAGATCAGACATCTAAGAAGGCAAAAAAATATGTACATTTCCCAAAGGTAAAAAATGAGATACAACAATGATAACTATGGCTAGTTGCCTCAAGGAACAAGCTGGCTCACCATAGACAACGGAGAACGTCCCTACTCCTCAATCGCTCTGCTGGCTAGGTCTTAGAATGTAATCTACCGAATGAAAATACAAAATTAGAGCAAATATGGAGTGAGTCATACGGACCCAGTAAGTGAGGAATAGCTAATGACCTTAAGGGATAGGTACGTTAGCCAAGGAAAAATAGAATCACAACAGCCAATCAACTAAGTCAATCACTAATAAAAAATACAACAAATCCATAGAGTTCACAAAACACACAAAAAAGATATGAAATGAATGGATCATGATGCAATGGGGTTACATGTGCTCGAAACTTATCTTCAGCACGGGACTCTTATCATCTACCAGGAGATAAATGCGATAAGAACCCTTCACCGGCGCCGGACTCAGATCGACTGCCAGGAAGTACATATCAAGCCCAATACTGGAGTACATTACCCCTATGCTTAATGAAATAGCAATAACCAGTCATAACATGTGAAATACAATGCGAACTCGAAGATTAGGTGTAGAAAGTACGCCTATCGGTAGCTAACCATGTAAGAAACACCTGATAGAATACCCACAAGGCCAAAGGCCATAATAAAATGTATATTATCGCTTACCTTAGGTCCTGGGTCAGAATAGCTACTAAATAGCTTTCTTTCATGCCTGACATCCCTCAAAATAATCCTTTTTTTAGCCAAAAAAATATATTCCCACTTAGAAGTGCCCAAAAAAAGAATATCTAACCTTTATACGAAGAAGAAAGAAAATTACAAAAATACTCTTGGGCCTGGCTTAGCCTAAAGCCCATAAATTATACATTTTTTGACTCCCCATGATTTCACTAGTCCAATGGTATCATTAATTTTCATACTTTGAATTAATTTTAGCAAATTCCCCAATTTCATAAATTTTAGGGTTCTAACACAATTATCAAATTCATTTCAAGAAATTCTAATTTAAGAAATTATGAATTAATTAAATTGGAAGAAAAAATGTTTTACCTGATGATATTTGAAGGAATTTTCACGTAAATTTTTCATTGGAATTGGCTAGAACTGAAATGGAAATGAAAAATGAGAGAAATCAGCCAAAAAAGCCTTTCATAATGCTGCTACAAGATCCTCGAACGAGCCAGAGTCTAGAGTAGATTTCACACAATTAATGAGAACGCTTACACCAACTTTCAATGATTTTTTATCTGATATTACTACACCAATACGAAACCTGAACCATAAACAATGATAAAAATTCTTAAGCTTTAGAGACCAAGATCTAACCTGAATCATCAAAGAGGTGGGGATACCTCTCACGCATACTGGAATCAAGCTCCCAAGTATCCTCCTCGCGATGATCATTATGCCATCGCAGTCGAACTATCGGAATCTGTTTTAAGCGAAGCTTCCAAACATCTCGGGCAACTATAGCAACCGGGAGCTCTCATAAGCTAGATTCACATCTGGCTAAGCGGGATCTAACTCAATCACTTTGGTAAGATCACAGATACACTTCCAAAACATTGATACATGAAACACCGGATGAACTGGCATCGAACCTATTAAATCGACTAAATAAGTTACCTTACTAATACGCTTTTCGATACGGAAAGGGCCAATGAACCTATGACTAAGCTTCCCTTTCTTCCAAAATCTCTTTACACCCCGCATCGGTGACACTTTCAAAAATACCATGCCGCCGAGCTCGAACTCCAACTCTCGGCTCTTTCGACTCGAGTACGAAATCTGCTTGCTGCGAGTCATCGGTAGATGATCCTGAAAAACATCAACAACATCAAGAGTTTGACGAACCATCTTTGAACTCATAACATCAACTTCTTGAGACTCGAACCAACCAATCAGAGAACGACATTTAGTGTCATAGAAGGCCTCAAATTGAGTCGTATGAATGGAGGACTGATAGCTGTTATTATAAAAAAAATTTGCTAAGCCCAAATGATCATCCCAATGGCCTCCAAAGTCTAATGTATAAGCTCTCAGCATATCCTCTATAACTTGAATAACTCGCTCAGACTGACCATCAACTTGAGCATGGAATGACGTGCTAAGCTGCACCTTGGTCCCCAACTCCCTGTGAAAAGACTGCCAAATCTGGAAAGTAAATTGAGAGCCCTCATCTAAGATAATAGATACGGAAGTGCCATGCAACCTAACCACCTGGTCAATGAAAACGCGAGCCAACCACCGAGCTAAATCAATAATCTTCACAAGGATGAAGTGAGTTAATTCAGTCGGTCTTTTAATAACAGCACAGACTGAATCATGGCGTTCCATGGTCTTTGCCAGACCAACCACAAAAATCCATAGTGATCTGCTCCCATTTCTACTAGGGTATGGGCAATGCATGGGCTAACCCTGCTGGTCTCTAATGATCGAACATAACTTCCTGACAGTTCAAGCAACAAGACATATAATCAAACATATCCCTTTTCATCCCCTTCCACCAATATAGCTCTCGAAAATCCTGATACATGTTAGTAATGCCACGATGACTGGAATAACGTGAGTTATGAGACTCGTGGAGTACTAATTCCCTCAAATCACTGATATTAGGGAGATAGAAACGGTCATTAAACTGAAGAACACCATTTGAGTCAAGTTCGAATGAGGGAACTCCTCCACTTAGGACACGACCACACAACTCCTGAGGATCCTCAAACTATCTTCCCTTAGTTTGTCTGACTAAGGAAGACTGAGTTACAATACATGCCAAGACTCGACTAGAGTCTGGAAAAAGAAATGTCACGTAACTCTTGGGCCAAAATTCGCATGCATGCATAAAGAAAATCAATGCTATCCATGGACTTCCTGCTCAAATCATCAGCTACAACATTCACCTTCATAGGAAGATAGCGGATGGTGAATCATATGGTGAATCATAATCTTTAATTAATTCAAGCCACCTCACAAGTCTCGTCATATTGCAAGTACTTATGCTCCGTATGCACCTCACAAGGCTCGTCATAAAGATAGTTCCTCCAAATCTTCAGAGCGAAGACCACAACGGCCAACTCTAGATCATGAGTTAGATAATTCTTTCATTCGACTTCTACAGTCAGGAAGCATAAGCAATTACCTTCCCGTACTGCATAAGAACACATCCAAGACCCACACGAGACAGATCGGAGTAGACTAAAAATCCACCAGCGCCAGAAGGAAGAGATAGCACCGGAGCTGAAGTCAATAAAGCCTTGAGCTTCTGGAATGAAACAACCTTGGTCAGTCGTTTCGGAAGTTAGGACTCTGATTGGCGTGCTAATAATTTTAAAATATTCGAAATGTCCATTAGGACCTATATGTAAAATTTGAGCTAAATCAGATCTCGTTTGGTAGGCATCGGAAGAAGGTTTCAGTTTTTATTGTCGATAAATATTAAAAAGAGATTTTCGAGCTCGGTTTTGGCGAATGAGCTCCGATTCGAAACCCGAAAGTGCCGTTAGGTTTCATATCATTATTTATGACTTTTGTGAACTTTCGAAAGTGAATTTCGATGTTGTTCGGCTAGTTTCCGCTAAAATGCCGAAAGTTAAATAATTTGACCTTTTTCCATTTAATTCGCATCTTGAGTTTCGGGAATCCAATTTGAGATCCGCCTTAGCGATTATGCTACACATATTTTGTATAACTTGTATGCAAAAGTTGGAATTATTTCAAATATCGTAGAGTGCCGTTTTAATTTTTACCGAAGCAGCGAATTTTAAAGGAAAAGGAAAAAAAAAGAGAAAAAGACAAAAAAAAATAAAAGAATGAATGGCGGTGAGCTTATTAAAGCTCAAGATTCGGAAATAGGAGACTCAGTGAAACAGGAACGAGAAACAGAGGAGGAACTCAATGAAAAATACAAGAAAAGATAATGATGTTAATTCATTATTTGAGTTTATTGCGTATGTATGAATATATTTTAAGAGTAAAAATTGCAATATTAGACATCGTTTTAATAAGTTCAATTAATAGTTTAAAGGATCAATTGGACCCCGATAATGAAAGTAGTTATATATTCGTACTCACTGAGTTATGGACAATATACAAATGTAATTTATTTTAGGTTTGGTTATGTGGCTTTGAACCCTGTACATAGGCCTGGCCTGCGTATTGCATATGCGAATAGGGTATCAAGTTCCTACCTGGATTGCCTTATGATGTGGGGAATGAAGCCTTTAGCCTAATTTGATATATTTTTTTGCTTATTGAATAGAGTGGGATCGTTTGGCAATAAATTCAAAAGACAAAGCGGTTGTTGAGTAATTGTGCTAATTTTGTAACAAGCTTAGTGTTTATATCCATTTCTTTGGAGGCACCTGACCTCGTGGATTTTCTACCACGTGTTCCTTACGTGTGTAGCTGCCGATAGGCGTACTCATTACATCTTAGCTTTGGATTTATATTGTATATTATATGTTAATTCCTGTTGTTGGTATTGCATTGAGGATTTGAACATTGTACTCGAGCTGTGGGTTGGCATCTACCTCCCGGCTGTCGATGAGAGTCCCGCGCCAGTGAAGGGTTATTATTGCATCACATAGCATTCATATGCATTATATGTCATTCATATGCATTACATTGCATATCATTGGGTGCAGGAGTATTCCGCCTCAGGAGCAGGAGGATTCCGCTCCATTGTATCATATTGAGGGTAGGAGGATTCCGCCCCAGGAGCAGGAGTATTCCGCTCTTATGTCAGATATTGAGTGCAGTAGTATTCCGCCTCAGCTTTACATTATATCGGGTGCAGGAGTATTTCGCCCCAGGAGAGTACAGGAGTATTCCGCCTCTGGTTTATATTATATCGGTTGCAAGAGTATTTCGCCCCAGGAGCAGGGGTATTCCGCTCCAGTTGGTTATCAGATTGGATTCCCCTCCAATGCTGGAGTATTCCGCTTCGGGATGGGATTACGGACACATGTGACCCTTTGCATTATATTTCATTTCATCTCATTTTATTTCATTTCATTCCATTTCATACCATTATGTGGACATGTGGTACATAACTACTATTCTGCTTCTACGTGCATTGCTTATTTGTCTATATATTTCAGGCTCATATTATGGGTTGCGGGGATCGAGTTGCACGCCGCAACAGTGTAAATATATGGATCAGGTTGCACGCCACAACGGTATAAATATATGGATTGGGTTGCACGCCGCAACGGTATAAATATATGGATTGGGTTGCACGCCGCAACAGGATGAATATATGGATCGGGTTGCACGCTGCAACAAGATGTATTTCTACTTGTTGATGTGTTCGGGATACCTATATGTTTTGGTTATCTTACGTTCCAGGTTGTTGATGTGTTTGTCATTCCATACGTGTTTCTAGTTATTATCTGGCTCTGCCTTTTTATAATTTAAATAAGAGGAATTTTCTTTATCTGTTTCTCCTCCTTGGCTAGCTATCCTATTCTTTGAGGAGGCTAGTCTGCCCCACTTATTGATTCCTTTTGACTCACCCTTGTTTTTTTTTTGTTCTTGTCTATTTATTTCGTTTCGGCAGGTTCGCTCCAGGATTGAGTTCGCCACGTTGTTCAGGAGCGAAGACGACTTCAGCTGTCAGGGTGAGCCAGCTTCTATTCCGGATGGCCACCAATTTATTGTTTAGTATTTCAGCTGCATTTTGCTCCCTTCAGGAGCTATCCGTCTTCTTTTGTACTCTTAGATGTCTAGTCTGAACAGCCCTAAACCTAGTATGTGGGTAGTCAGCTGTAATTTTTTTTTTTGCAGCTTAGAGGTATCATTATGTTTGTACTTTTTCTAAGTCTTGTTATTATTTATAAATTGAATTATACTTATTTTCCTAATTTAATTGATAACGGTTCGCCCGACGGGTCTAGGGAAAGATGTCGGGTGCCCGCACGGCCTAACCGGATTTCGGGTCGTGTTAGTTGGTATCCGAGCCCGGTTTAGAGTCTATCCAGACTAAGACAGTGTCTACTAGAGTCTCGCTGATGGGTACGTTGACGTCTGTACTTATCTACGAAGGGCTATGATGGCATTTAGGAGGTTTCGCTTCCTTCTTTTCTGATCGTGCACTGGTCTAGGATGCAAATGTATTTTTGTTAATTCCTTCGTGGTAATTGTGAACGCCCGTGTGACAAATCAGCAAACGGTGAGAGTTCAAGACGAAGCCGTCTAGCCTGGGGCTAGCACAGACAAAGCCCCGAGAGTTTTGATCATGCCGACGATCTAGTTACGGACAGCACCCTGGTGAATGCGACCGCGGTACAGGTGGGGTGCGGCTGTTGACAAATAAATTTTATTGGATCTAAATTCATTAAATAAGTTGGCTATATGTTAAATCCAAGATATATTAGTCCAAATAAATTAAACGGGCTAATATAATTGGATTAACTATTTTAGTCCAGTTTCCATGGGTTTAATAAAAGTCCAAATCCATTGGGCTACAAATGATAAGCCCACTTTATTAGCCCAAAGCTAATGGATGTCAAGCTATCCTAAAGGCCCAAATTAGTACCACCTGTGCAAGTGACGTGGCGCCAAATCAAATGAAAGAGCCAATTATGCCATATGCCAATGACATGGCAATCGTAGTCAAATCCAAATGGCCAATAAAAATATGCCATATGTACAAGTGACATGTTTTGGCAAATCAAATATGGCCTTTTCACTACTGGAATCTGATTGGCCGGTCGACGGGCCAAGGCCCATTAGGTTTTTTTGGTGCCTACTCCACCCCATATATATGTAAAGGGGTTAAATCTCTCATTTGAGAAAATTACAAATTAGAAGCAAGAAAAATTCATAACAAGGAGTAGCAATAAGCTCGTGCATAAAACGCTACAAGTTTCTTAAAGGCTGGAAGGAATTTCTACAAGTTCTAGGGATTCAAGTATCAAGAGGAAGATTGAAGATTCAAGATCAAGATTAAAAGTTTTTGGATCTTTACTTAAAATCTATATTTAAAAAGGGGAATCAGAGGAATTATAGAGATTGTACTACTCATATAGCGAAATCAAATGCTAGACTTGTTATAATATTTTTCTGTCTTGATATTTATTTCGTGACGCAAATATAGTCGTTAAAAATTTGGCGCGCCCGGTGGGACAATCTCTACCTCTCATCTCAACTTTTCAAATCACAAAAAAATAAACAGCATTGAGATGGCTTCAAAGAACACCAACTCAAAATCTGTTGCTGCTGCTATAGCAAAATCTGCTTGGCCTCACCATCTTGATGCAAACTCCAAGTTCTCCTCTGAAGTTGAAAAGTTTTGGACCAGTTACAAGGAACAAAGTAAATTTTCTGGGACAACAAGCACCCCAAGTACCGTCCGCATCAACTGCAACATTCAGTTCTGCATTTGCGAAAGGAGCTGGATCCTCTACTGGTAGATCAAAGGAAGAAAGCAACATTGCTGAAATTGTTGAAAGAACTTTAGCTCGGCTTGGCTTTTCTAGATCTAAGAAGAAAATTATGAAGGGAGGCGATGATGATTCGAGCGCTGAATCATCTCAAACTACACCACCGGACATAGGCAAATAATGGATTAATCTGTGAGAAAATTCATGTTACTCTCCACCATCTCCAATAGCCGCGCAAGCAATAGCGACTAACACTTTATCAGTGGAGGAACAACTTGCAAATTTGACAAAGGCGATTGATGGCTTAACGAACTATGTCAAAAATCAGGATGCTCGCATTAACAATATGGAAGGCATGATGGAGGAACAATCTAGCCATGCACCAGGGAAGCGTCTAGAAGTATAAGAGATGATTAATACTCCAGCGAAGCAAGCCACACCTGTTAAGGAAATTCAAGTTTCTATTGATAGAGTGATTTCGATTGATCAACTAAAAGAGATCATTATGGGGACAATCAATGGTAAGTACGAGGTTGCTTCCAAGTCTTCTCTCGCATATGCGATGTCGTACACTGCAAGGATTGATAGCTTAAAAATGATGGTTGGTTATCAACCACCAAAATTCTAACAGTTTGATGGTAAGGAAATCCAAAGCA
This sequence comes from Petunia secreta, assembly GCA_029990175.1. Lineage (NCBI taxonomy): Eukaryota > Viridiplantae > Streptophyta > Magnoliopsida > Solanales > Solanaceae > Petunia > Petunia secreta. The sequence continues at coordinate 1,104,462 of JARKIP010000159.1, forward strand.
GCATGTGGCACACTTTGTTGAAACATGCAACAATAGTAGAACGTATGGAGATTACCTTGTCAAGTAGTTCGTTCACTCCCTCAAGGGAAATGCCTTTGATTGGTATGCGAACCTCGAGTCTGGTTCTATTGATAGTTGGGAGGAGCTGAAGCATGGGTTTCTCAACCGCTTTTACAACACAAGGTGTACAATGAGCATAATAGAGCTCATGAACACATGCCAATGAAAGGAAGAACTAGTTATTGATTTTATAAATCAGTGGAGGCATGCAAGTATTAATTTTAAGGATAGGCTAAGCGAAGGATCAGGAATAGAGATGTGCATTCAAGGTATGCATTGGGGGCCCCGCTATATCTTGCCAGGTATAAAGCCTAGGACTTTTGAAGAGTTGGCCACACATGCTCATCATATGGAATTATGCATTGCCTCCAGTAGAAGTGAAGGACCGCCTGTCTACGAAACTCGTAGAGGAAAAGACAAGCAAGAACTCAAGAAATGGAGCAAACTGGCGCCCAAGGCTGAAAAAGAAGAATCTATGATTGTTGATGCTGCATTTTTGAAGTTCACCACAAAAAAGTAAGCTAGAAGCAAAGCGTGAAGAAAATTTCCTTTAAGGACGAGCCAAGTCGGAAGTTGACTTTAAAAGAAATGCAAGAAAGGGACTACCCATTCCTAGACTCTGATGTTCCCACAATTTTTTATGAACGTCCCAATGAGGCTAGAACTGATCCGAATTACTGCAAGTATCACTGACTTGTGGAGCACTCACTTGAGAAATGCTTTGTCTTCAAAGACAAGATTATAGAATTGGCCAATGAAGGGAAGATTGTACTGGAAGTATGTGAAGTCCTATCTTCAAGACTTGTTTCATTTAAGTCATTTGTTATAGATAGTGAAGGTCTTTTGAGTTTAGATGTTGAAACAAGGTGGAACTCTACATATATGATGTTAACTGCAGCAACAAAATTTGAAAAGGCCTTTACAAAAATGTTGGTTGATGACGATAAGTATCGTCTAGACATGATTGGTAAGGGATGATATAAACCTTTGGATAATTTGTAGAAGGCAAAGTTTTTACAAAGTTCTTGACATATTCTACCTGATTACCTTGAAATTTTCAAGAACATTGTATGTTACTTCAAATTGTTTTTTCCATGCGACTCATTATTCTTTACAATTTAATTATTTAAAATTCTCATGCTGATGATTCTATTTTGATTGAAATGGCTGGAGAGATGAAAGAAAAGTATAAAAAATATTGGGATGATTTTGAGGAGATGAACATGTAATTATTTGTTGCCGCTGTGTTGGATCCTCGATATAGCCTGAAGTATGTAAAGTTCATTTTTGTAAAATCTTATAGCTCCTGAATGAGAATTTCGAGGTCAAACAAAGTCTTAGATACTTTATCTCGCTTATACAACCCTTACAAGGATTCTCATCCTCGAACTTTTAATGAGAATTTAGAAAGGCTATTTGCTATGTGTCAGTAGCAATGGGAAAAGTTTTTGGAAGATGAAGTTAGTGGTGGAAATAAGTCTGAACTTGAGAGATACTTGGCAGATGATATTTCTATGATTGCAAGAGATGTTCTTGCAATTCATATTTCTACCGTTTCATTTGAATCGGCTTTTAGTACCGGTGGTCGGATTCATGATTCTTATAGAAGTTCTTTGTCGCCAAAGACAATAGAAACTCTTATTTGCACTCAATAATGATTTTGGACAGCTCCTAAAGTGTGTAACATTGAAAATATTTTATAGGTGATTCAAAAGATTGAATTAGTTAAAAAGGGTAATTTTTCATTAAACTCCAATGCATATTTTCATGTGTGTGAATTAATTGAATGGTTAAAATGTTAAACTATTTTTTCCTTTCAGCATATCCGGATAATATTTTGAGCATTGATTAGCCTGCCCTTTGATGATGGAACAGAGTGTTAAACCTTATTGTTGTTGCTTGGGATTCATGGATTTTTTTTTTGTTGCCTGAAACTTGTTGGTAACTTGTATAGCTGCTGCTTAGAAGTTACCATGTTTGTATCATTTAAGGCAGGGGAGACGTTAAGCAAGAAGACTTCATTTATTTAAGGAAGAGTTCATTTATTTACTGCTCGTACTATCTTTTTTATATTTTATTTTCTAGAATATAGCCAACTGATGTTTCATTGTAGTATATGTTTATGATAGTTTTAAGGCATTTGGTGGAAAAGCACTTGAAATTGTTTATAAATCTGTTATGTCTAGTCCATCCAGCACTGGCAGTTAATTTTACGACCCTGATTTGATCAATTATGTGTTGAAAGTTCGAGTCCATTCCAAAGCTTTCCTCAAATTTCTCGAAATGCTTCACTTTTCGCTGTCTAGTGTTGATATTTGTTCGTCATTATATTGGTATATGTGGCTTGAAATTTTTGAATTTCGTTGGTGATGCTTGAAATTTGCGAATATGCAGTTTTACTGTCAGAACAAAAAATAGTACAGTGACCTCCCAACCATATTCCGTAAAGCAAGGTCTTTAAATATTTTCTATTATTCATTTTAAATAATGCTATCCACGCTCCTTTTCATTGATTGAGCTTTGCGTAACAAAATGAGTATATAATACTATTAATTTGATTAAATATGAAAGTTTGAAATGGGTATTCTTGTCCCAAATAATCAATAGCACTTATTTTTTCAAGAAGCTACTTTTTCAGCTTCTTTAACACAACAGCAAAACAGCTTCTGCTGCCACTCAAAAGTACTTATTTTTCACTAGAAGTTTGGCCAAACACCTCAAAACGTTAAAATAAGTGCTTTTTGAGGAAAATAAGCACTTTTGGGTCCGCAGAAGGTTGGCCAAACAGGCTCGGCCAAACAGGCTCTAAGTGTGGATAGCTTGATGTCCATAACAATGGTAGGAGGGATATTTATAACTACGATTTACCCAGTCCTGATTATGGTAAAATACAAAGACTAACAAGGCAGCGGTATATACGAAACCCTAACTTGGAGACTGTAAACCCTAAAGCAGCGAGATGTATACCTTGCATCCTACGCTCGTACGTGTAAGTAGCCGTGGCTTGAGGGGCAAGCGTGTATCCTCTGCGCCCGGTTACTTGTAAACTAAGTCTAGTCTTGCCAGCTGAACTCGCATCATTGTAATCATATGTGGCATATTTTTGCCCACTCAGATAGTCCCCCAGTTGCTGAGTGTTGTCGTAAGTAGTCAAGAAGTGAAAGAGGCATGATAGAAGACATAGAGATGCATCTACACCCGATACTCATCCCTTGTCTCTTCACGTGCATTGCACTGAATGCTAGTACTCAAGTATAATAACATGCAACTTAGCGATTAAATGGGTTTTTATTTGCCTCTTTCCAATGCTGCAACCCTGTCATATCCCATAATTATTGGGATTTATCACGTAAGCCATAATGATCACGATCCCAAGTCTGCAAAATGATAAGATTTCTATCGAAGACTCCTTCTTGGCGTGTATAAGTAAACCGTAATTATAGAGCCTTTTCACTCATCTGCAAACTCTTTTCAAAACTTCTTCTCGAAGGAAATTCTATCATCAACCTTTCTCAAAATATATATCTTCAAAAATGGCCTAAGAAGCAAACCTCCTTCCCAAAAATTTCAAAGTGCTAGACAAAGGTCTTGAATTTCGAAGGTGATAGCAGAATTCTGGGTCAAACAGCCAAACAGTAGGGTGAGAATAATAACCTTTCGATTGAATTCTACCATTCTGCCATCGTAGAGGATGATGTGACTCGCATCAGGCTTGACTGCAAATGGTTCACAATCATAGACATCATCAATCTCGTTGCTAAGGAAAGAATCTGCACCTATCGTGTTGGTTATTCGATGGTGCATATATACCCTTTCACTCTGTATATTAATAAGTGTGTATATTCAACTGTTGAGGACATATGTCGTCATTATAACATCTGGTTAGGCCAGGTCGGGCCCTCCGTCTGGTGTTTGGTGGTTGTACACATCATTTGGTTAACTATGCCAAGTTGAAATTTTCTTTCTGGCATCTCCATGCTTTCTATTCTCCCACTTGCACAAAGCGGGTATGGTGATCTTCAATAGACGAGGAATGAGAGGTATAATCTCCAACAGCAAGGATTCCTTAGACCGTGGGTGGGTCCACCGATTTGTGACGGTGTGAACCCTATCCATGGTATCATCTTACCCTTCTTAGAGTTCTTAAATAAATAACGTAAGTTACTGCCTTCCTAACCTCGTGCATTTTACATCCTCTATTTTCCTGAACTGGCTTTTCGTTCCTCTCGGTAAACTATGTGACTGCTCTTCCGCTAACCTACGATGCGTTGGCCATATCGGTTACCGTAATCTTGCGAGGAACCTTGCAAACACAATGACTTTCATGGCCCTGGCTGGTATGAACAGTTGGCGGGCAAAAGACAATGTAAGTCATTTCGCCTGAGTACTTTTTTTTATTCATGCTTCGACCGTTTGCCGACACCTAATTTCACTTCAGGGGTCTCCCATCGTCCAATGCCTGAACTCAAGGAAATTCATATTGCTGCTACATATATCGCTCCTCTCTCTGATGTGCAGACATTTAGCGGTAGGGTCATTGAGAGAGCTAGCAGTTCTCGCCCTTCAAAGAGACAAATGCCTACTAGATTTGACAACACAGTTGTCGTCAATGAGCCTTTGGTGATCTGTGATGGAGAGAGAAAAGTTCCCTAATTGCCCGAGCCTGAAGCTGATGCTCCTTCTTTTGTTGTTGCTACTCCCGAGTCTGGTCCCTCTACACGAAACCATAGACACTTGATTGATGAAGCATTTGAGGCTGAAGAGGAGGCCGGTGAGGGAGATGAAGTCGTGCTATCGACTGTTCCTCTCGTGCGCGCATCATCAGGTTGGCTATACGCTTTCTGCTTTATACTGACGTAACTTCTTCATATGTCTAATGAATGATTGCACATCGAACACTTGCAGAACCTGTTACGCTGGCTCCTGTTCCTGAGCCTACTAGCTCCCTTTGCATCGTCCTATAAAGAGGCGGCCGTTGATACAATTGCCATTGTATTGGTAGACCCCATGAGGTTGTTGTTCTCATTGCGGCAGGAGTTAACTTGTTTGAGAGCCTAGGCATTGTGACTGACCATACTGTTGAGCTGATTGGCCCTTATGAGCAAAAACACCATACCAGTTATAGTTACCAGAACCTGCTCAAGGTTGGCGTAGGATGTTCTCTCCAGGTACACTTCGTTCGCTTATTTAGTTGCAATGAATTAGATTTCCACCTTCCCTTTCCTGAACATATCCTTTGATGCCCATTCAAGGGTTGATGGTTTATCACGAGATCCTTCGTCGAGGAAGTTTGGATAAAATCCTGAAGGAAGAGAATGATGCTCTGCAGGGACAGGTCGCCAGCTTGAAGCCCTTTGTGGAAAGAGTGGAACAGTTGAAGGAGGAGCTCCTCGTCACGTGCAAATCCTACCACTTGGAGCAGATGAAAAATAAGAACCTTAACATAGTAGTGAGCAACGAGGCCCGTACGCGCAAACAGGCTGTAGAGGCTCTTCAGTCTTCCCTGCAAGAAGCCAAACTGACTAGACAAGTACATTATGCAATTGTGACCCACCTGGAAGCAGTTGAGGTTGGCTTGTGGCAAAGTTTGTCGGAGATGGAAGAGAAGGTCAAAACTGCTGAGAAGGAAATTTCTGAAGCCAAAAGCCTCACCGTATTCCTTCAAGATGAAAATGACAAGTTGTGGGGAAAAGTAGCATTTCTGGGGAAAGCCTGTGATAAGCTATGTAACGATTCCAATCGGATGAGGAGAAGATGAATGTACTGAACACTCGGCATGTGGCTGAGGTTGACCATGCGAATCTTACAGCTGCTCCTACCACCTTGGCGCTGAATTCTTGATAACCCCAGCTTAGACGAAGTCACCGAGATTTCTTCATTGACCGGGCTTGTGGGCCAAATAGATGCTCAGCTAGGGTCCGACCTTAAGGATGGCTCTGAGGAAGCTAGTGGTGAAGGAGAAGATGACATGCTTGCTAGGAAAATTGCAGTCGGTCAAGCAGGACCTTCACGGAGTGTTGCTGCCAAAGGAAGTCATATGAAGGAGAATTAAAGTCCCGCCATTGCTTTTTTATGAAAAAGACTTTGAATACTTGCCCGTGTTTTGGGCGGAATTGTTATATTTTGGTTCGTTCTAAGCTTAAGAATTTATTAACTATTACTTTATTTGTGACGTTTTAATTTCCGCCATAAACAACTTTTTAGATAATAATTTTGCAAAGCCGTGCCTACATAGGCGTGTGCGCCAAGAAATTAGGCAGTTATTTTTAAATGACGTCTCCCTATTTATTCTAATGTCTAGAAGGATTGACAATGAGGCTACTTGGCATTTTCGTCATTGATTGCGCGCCAGTGGCTGACGGCTCAGATTGCATCTGCAGTAGACGACTTTTATTAGGGCTAGGCCCGTGCCTTCAAGGGGACGTCTTTAGCCCGTTGAATGCAACAGGGCATTTTTGCGTTCAAGCAAGAACTCTATGCTTGTTCACTCGAGTGTTTTAAGACTTTATTATCACTATACGAGCGGCCGTCCCCACCAACATGTTGGCACAATTTGTTCAATTGACGATTTCAACTTACGAATTAATGCCTAGTGGCTGAACTAGCAGTGATCTAACATTAAAAGAGTAGTTTACTCTACTATTTTAGCAAAAAGTGAGTGTATTACTTCAACTTAAGTTGTGTCGAGGCTATGTTTTGATTGTAGATTGATCTTATTGTAAATCTGACTAAGTAGAATAGTAGTTTTATTGATAGAAAGGGCGATGGGTTGGTGTTGTTGTGGGTGAAAATCTGTAACATAATTGATAAGAATTAAAATATTGTCATTAAAATTCTAAAAGAAACTAAGACTTAATAAAAGTAAATGCCGAAAAGAATTTTACGTTCAAGTGTCCCACTCTTTCTCCCCCCATAATTTCAATCAACCAGATAGCCAGAGCCGTCATCTTGGTTGATGGAAGTTTCAAGGTCTTCGTCAGCTTCAAGGAGGTTCACCTTTGGTACTTTGTTGGGGACCGACGCTCCTAGGATAGCTATTGTATAACACTCTCTTTCCACTTCCTGATCTCCATACATCTACTTAACCCCATTTGGTAGGGTACTTGAGCTTTTGATTCATGGTGGAAGTACCTCTTTGACCTAATGTATCCATGGCCGACACATGATGAAATTGTAAGGGACCACTCATTTGATTACTTGGAAGGATGCAACGTGATCTGCTCCTAGTATGTGCGTTGCGAGATTTTTTCTCTACCAATGTGCATATGCTTGGGGTTAATTTGTCTTCTATTCCAATTGCCGGTATGGTATCCCACTTGATAACGCTTACGGCGCTGCTAGCACCAACCAGGACGCGTTTGACATCCGTGTCACCTATTTTTAGTATTATGACCAGGGCCTCTAGTGAGCAGTTGTAGCTAATGCATCTCATTTCGGGCGTGGCCTTCATCGAGTACTACCACAACCTGACTCAGATTATTGGACAACTATCACATTGATAGACCTTTTTTGTTTTGACAGATCTGGAGGACCTTCTGAACTTCTGTTCTTGGTGTATTTTTGTGTCCCCCTATCTGTTAGTAGATCCCTTTAGTATCCTTTGTTGAGTTGACCAATTACTTCTAGAATAAGGGCCCTGTAGTTGGCAGTATCACGCCCCTGATCTTTATAAAAATCACTGTAGAGGTTTACATCCCTTTCTCCTAGCTCTGCCCTCATGTTGCTAGGCCAGCGTACTTGGGAATTTTCAGATTGTCCTTTATGAATTCCACAGCGTTGACACGCAGCCTCCTCAAACCTGTCGAGTATTCTATCAACGCCGAGTGATCCAATGTGGGTATATGTCAATGTTTTTCTGGTGTCCTCCCGCTTTTCAGCAGGTTTTGGGAAGCCAGCCCTGTAATCTCTCCTACTTCACTTCCATCTTTCTCCAGCTTCAGGTTCCTCGATATGCTCCTGTTTATGACCCTGACGATTGATGTCCTCAATTGTCGGGCGAGTACCGCCGCTGAAGATCGAGGATTATTCTGGTTCCAAATGAAGCTTGTCAATGTACCGTTGGTGTAAGGCATTCCATGTCGTCACTGGGTGTTGAGCAAGACTCTATTGTAATTCCTGAGTGGCTAATGAACCCTTGGAGTTCAAACTCTTGCAAAAAGCTACTACAGCAATATTGTTTGGAACAAGAGGGAGACCTAGGCATTCCTCTGAAATCTTTCTAGGTAGTCTTTCGGTTGTTCGTCGCCGCGTTGCCGGATCTCAAAGATATCCTCCATTCGCATCTCTCGCTTGTGGTCTCCAGAGTGCGCCTTCTCGTACAAACCCTGCATCTGGGTGAATGGCTCGATTGACCCCATTGGTAGCTGAGTGTACCATGCGAGGGTACCTATAGTTAAGGTCAAGCCGAACTTTTTCACTAGAGCAGATTGAGTTTCTTCTTCAATAATCTCATTACTGTTAGCGGTTGTATAATAAGCAACAATGTGCTCGCTTAGATCGGTAGTTACATTGTACATAAGGTTATCCGGCAGGAGGAAGTGCTTATGTACGCGGACCGGTGCAACACTCGCTTTATATGCATACTTATAGAACTTTTGCTCATCTACGGCTGTAACCTGAGGTGGAGCACCCGACATGTTACCGATCTAATCGTAGATTGCCTTCATCTCCTTAAAGATGTTCTGAATGACAGGTGTTCCTTCAAGATTCTAATAGCCAACTGTTGTATAGCTTCCTGGGAAAGCCTCCGTGTTAAGTCTCCGACTGAGAACGGAAGCAGGTGATTCGTTCACGGGCGCTGCTGCTCGAGGGGACGCTGACCTCTGAGACAATCCAGCAAATATCGCTCCTATCTTCTAGGCATGCTTTCGACCATGTTGGCCGAGTTTTTCTCTTCCCGTTCTGCCTGGGTCTTGAGGAGGTCAACAAGGAAATCCTTGAACCTGGAGTTAGCTCTGTATGGTTGATCGTCTTTCCCGTCACTACCTACATAGATCAGATCTCTGGTAGGGTCCTTCGACTGTCCATCAAGTTTGTTGGGATCCTTTGCAGCGTTGTCTACCGCGTCGAAAGTGTTCTTTCGAACGTTGTCGTCAGACATAGCTGTGCTTTTTCCTTCATAAAAACCTACAATTGCCTGGGCCCTACGGTGGGTGCCAAACTGTTTATGCCAAAATTTAGTCTTCTAGGTTAGACAATTAAATTTGTTAGAGGATCAAAAGCAATAAGGTAAATATGAAGAAAAATAAAGTAAAATAAAGAGAAAAAGCAATAGACAAAAAAGTAAAAAGTATTATTCCTTGAAAATAGTAGGATTCAGTATTAATCGTTAGATGTACAATACAATAGTAAGAGGGGTATTTATAGCTACTATTTACCCAGTCCTAATTATAGTAAAATAAAAAGACTAATAAGGCCGTGGGCCGGTATACTCAAGGCGGCGGTATATACGAAACCTTAACTTGGAGACTGTAAGCCCTAAGGTGGCGGGAGACCTCGCATCCTACGCCCATATGGGCTGAGCGGTCGTTGCTTGAGGAGCAGGCGTGAACCCTCTGTGCCCGATGACTTGTAAACTAAGTCTAGTCACGTCAGCTTAACTCGTATCTCTGTAATCATAGGTTGCGTACTTTTTTCCCACATAATAGCTTCGTGTATTTTATGCATTGGTCCTGACTTCTCGATTTGGATTAAATGTTACTAATTTGCAAACATATACTGTTTTTTCTGAAAGTCAACGTTGTAAATGAACTTTGTGGTGTTGTCTTTGAGTTGAATTCAAATTCTTCCTTATACACTATTCTAGATTAATGATTAAACTTATTCAATCAGACTTAACAAACCAATAAATAACGAATAAACCAGAATATAACCGATAAAAACCGAATCAATGAAAATCCGACTTAAATTGTTTGCTTCGATTTTTATAATTGAAAAACGGACTTTATTGGTTTGATTATCTTTTATGTAAAATTAATTTAAACCGATCCGTGAACACCCCTACACATAAATGCTTATAAGCCCATAATTTTTTGAGTTGCTAAACACCCAATAATAGGCACATAAGTACATGTGTGCTTTTAAGCCACTTTTAAGCTTACCCAAACGAGCTCTTAGTCTTTATTATTTTATCCTTTAGTCCATAGTCTGAGTCCAGGAGGGCGAGGACATAGGTGCTCTTAGCTTGCACAAACGTTTTGATTGTAAATGGTAATATTTCACATGTTATTACCGCAAAAAAAAATAGATGTATATGCGAACAAAAAAGATAGGAAAGCACTATTCACTAGGTTTACTCTTCTAACCATGAAAAAACGTTGCAGATACAAGAACCATGAAAATCTCCACCATGAATGTACGGGAGAAGGTACAGGATATAATATGTAAAAATTGGAATGCAAATCAGATTTTCAATTAGAAAAATCCCCTACTAATATCTAGCCAGCTTTTCTTTTAAATCAAATAGGACATAGTATACAATGACTGAAATAGTCGTGCAGACTGCTAAGCATTCACGTCATATACTGCAAGTGATCGAGATGTATATAACATATAGATGGCTGACTTTCATAATTTTTTTCTATATTTTCTTTTAAAATGAGAAAAAAAACTTATTAAATTGGTTCAACTTTCATATCAGACTTATACAAAGTCTTTTTTTATACAATGAATACTGGGTATGGATATCTTACTTTATTTGGTTATTGAAGAAAACGAAAGGAAAAAAAAAAAAGAAGAGATAATGTACTTTTTAAAAAGCCCTACGGAGCATAAGTGGAAAGCATTAACGAATTTGTTTCTAACATTTATTCTTCTTTGGTATCTAAAATTAATAAACATATTTTAATTTAGTATTTCTTCATTTCTGAATTTACCTAATATATGAGGTAGTTGACTACATTAGCCCATCATCCCTTTTCAGCGATATCAAGACCTTTCACCTTGGCCTCGCCACAGCAAAGCAGCACACGTTGCGTCCACCTCAAACTGAAATGACTCGTAGGAATCATAATATTAGCCAATAGCCATCCCTCCCACCCCCTTACGTCCCCTCTTCCTGTACTGAAAAATTGAAATTGAAACAAATGTTTGCAATTCGTCTTCTTCCAAAAACTAGACCCCATGCGGAACCCCCTTTTCGTCTTCTGATATGGATTTGAAGGTGTAGCTCATCGAAAATGGCCGGAGATTAGAGTCCTCCCAGGGATGAAACTCCGGATATATTCACCTCATATAAATAGTGTTACTCCACAATGCAAATTAAAATATTATTAACAATTTAAATCTTAATATTTATGTACACCTTGGGGAAAAACTTGTAACAAAAGAAACTATTTTTTATCAGTAATTAAATTATGTACTCTTGAGATGCATCTCAGAAGATGTTGCTGTTATAGAATTGAAATGATAGTGGATGGTGGAATTTTTACGGCAGCAGCCATGGTATTTTCTTGGGAAGATGATGGTTGTGCGGTGCTGGGATGGTAGTGTGGTGGTGGCATGCATGGTGTGCCTTTTCTCTTAGGCTTTTTCATTGTTTCTTTAAAGTGAAAAGTAAATAAAAATAAATTATTTATGCATGCCAAAACCTTATTTATTCGTGGCGTTCACTTGATTGGAAAAAAATAGTCAAGACAAATGAGGTGGATAGATATGTCATAAGAATTTTTGGTGTGTAATAGATGGCCTATAAAAATTAGGCGTGTCATAAGAGTTTTGTCTATTATTTCGAGAGCATTTTATTTATTAAGCCTTCTAATTTAATTTTTGGTTGCAGACCGTAAATGAGGGAGCTGGGACATCCACCCATACACCACGTCTTCCGGCAAATTCCCTAGCTGATATGACAGTCAGTAGAAATAATACCTGTATTGGGTAAAAACTCTGTCGCCTTGGTGCAAAGGTTTAAACCACAAAACAGTCAAGTTTCACAGAGGACAGCTTCTCGAGGTGGCGGTTTTCACCTCCACCTTGGGTAAGATCGAGCGAAGTACAACATCAGAACTCAGAAAGATAGAAGAATGTTCAATACGGCACCCCTCGAGGGATTATATTATCTCGACGAACGACCACATCTAATTATAACTGTCGGATGTTTTACGACGATTGCTCGAGCATTAAGAGAGACCGTCAGCTGACAATGAATGAATACAAAATAATTACCATTGACTGCAATTGTAACCTTCTCGTTCCTATAAACTATAAAGAGGAACCCTTTGTAATCAAGAAGATCATCAGAAATACAACAATTGACTTATATTCCTTCTCTTAAGCTTTGTCTTGTTTTATACACATTACTGGTCGTTTATTTTCTGCCTGATTTATTTCATTCCATTAAGCATTTTGCCTCGTTTAAATTCAATCTCAGTTCGATCATAATTTTAATACAAGCAAATTATCAATCAACCAAAAAACAAATTCCATTTGTTGTCCTATCTCGATTTAGGCCAACACAAATTGGCGTCATCTGCGGGGAATTGATAATAACATTTGTTCCAAAGTCGAATCTTTTCCAGATCTTAGCAACATGTCAATTCTCTCAATGTCACGAAAATCTGTGAACGTCATAACCGGCAGCATGGAAGTGAACGGTGTCAATCTCTCCTCGGTGAGAAAGTCTGCAAAATTCTCAACCATTACGGAATGAAGAACCCAAATTGAAGGAAGTGAATTTCATATATTTTTTGACGAGGGGGATTGCTACGAAATGATGACCCCTCATCATGATGCTCTAGTTATTATCTTGAGAATCAACGACTCAGACGTAAAATAAGTCCTAATAGATCCTAGGAGTTCTGTGAATATCATCAATCATAGAGCCATTGTACAAATGTGTTTAAAGGGTCTCATCGTTCCAAAAACAATCATTTTAACAGGGTTCAACAACTGTGTAGAAATAACTTTAGGGGAAATAACCCTTGCAACCATCACCGAGGGGGTTGACAAGAAAACAACTTTTCAAGTAATGGATGAGGATATGGCTTACACTATTATCCTTGGAAGGCCTTGGATTCATGAAATAGAGGCCGTACCGTCAAACCTTCACCAGGTGATCAAATTTTCTACCCCGTGGGGAATTCGTGCAATCCGAGGTGATCACTTAACAGCTCGGAAATGCTATTCAGTCGCCGTAAAAAGTGTGAACGCCCTGATCTGGCACCTAAAATCACAACCAAGCAGCTCGGAGCCCTATAAAAAGGAGAAGTCGATTCAAGAGGTAGCTCATCCAAAACTGGAAGAGAGGATACCAAATTTCATTCACGAACCTCGGAAGCAAAAGGCCGAGGCCCCAACGGTGGAATAGCTGGAATCTTGTGGCTTGTCAGAAGAGTTTCCAGAAAGAAAAATATTAGTGGGCTCGGAACTGGATGCTTAATCTAAGAAAGCTCTCAGCGAATTGTTATAAGCCAATGGTGATTTCTTTGCTTGGTCTCATGCAGACATGGTAGGGATCGATCCCGAAATCATAACACACAAGTTGAATGTAGATCTCAACCACCGCCCGGTGAAACAAAAGAAAAGACACCACACTGGAGTAAAGAAGAAGGCGATCCAAGACGAGACCACAAGGTTGCTCAATAATGGATTCATAAGAGAAGTCAAACACTTAGATTGGCTTGCTAATGTGGTAGTGGTACCTAAGAAAAATGACAAGTGGAGAATATGTGTCGACTACACCGACTTGAATAAAGTTGCCCTAAAGACTCCTACCCTTTGCCCTAAATAGATAGATTAATAGACTCCACGGTTGGACAAAAAGTCTTAACATTTTTGGATATATATTCAGGGTACAATCAGATCTCGATGGACCCTAGTGAGACAGAAAAAACTTCCTTTATCATGGATGAAGGAACCTATTGTTACAAGGTAATGCCCTTCGGTCTAAAAAATGCCGGACCAACTTATCAAAGGCTGGTATGCCAGATCTTCTCTCATGATCGAGAAAGGGTCAGCTTAGTCCGAATAAGTTCAATATGCGTGTTATCTTATTATCCAGATATGTTTTATTCCAAAAGTTCAATATGCGTGTTATAATTCTGATCCTGCAGCCAGGAGATAATGTCAGTGGAGTAGCTTATGAAGGTCGTGCAAGTTCTCTTATTATCCGCACAAATTTTTTTTCTTTAGACTTAGGCTCGTTCGAGGACGAACGAGAGCATAAGTGGAGGAGAATAAAACGACCTTGGTCAGTCGTTTCGGTAGTTAGGACTCCGATTGGCGTGCTGATAATTTTATAATATTCGTAATATCCATTAGGACCTGTCTGTAAAATTTGAGCTAAATCAGACCTCGTTTGTTAGGCATCGGAAGAAGGTTTCAGTTTTTATTGTTGATAAATATTAAAAAGAGATTTTCGAGCTCGGTTTTGGTGAATGAGCTCCGATTCGAAATCCGAAAGCGCCGTTAGGTTCGTATGATTATTTGTGACTTTTTTTATTTTTCGAAAGTGAATTTCGATATTGTTCGGCTAGTTTCCGCTAAAATGCCGAAAGTTAAATAATTTGACTTTTTCTGTTTAAATTCGCATCTTGAGCTTCGGGAACCTGATTTGAGATCCGCCTTGGTGAGTATGTTATATATATTTTTTATAACTTGTACGCAAAAGTTGGAACTTTTTCGAATATCATAGGGTACTTTTTTAATTTTCGTCGCGAATAAAGAAAATAATATAAAATGAGAAAAAGACAAAAAGTTAAAATGGAATGGGGGTGGCATATATGCTAGTCATATATGCTACTTAGCATATACTATGTACGAAAACAGTAAGAAAAATGATTCAGAAGAAGAGAAAAATGAAATGGCGCAGAAATGGAAAAATGCCAGAAAATGAGAAAAGGGGCCGGGAAAATAGTAGAATTTTTACCCCGAAACATTCAGGTAATGATCTTAATGCATTATTTTATTTTATTGTGTGTGTTTGAATATGTTTTAACGATAAAACTTAGAATATTAGACATCGTTTTAATAAGTTCAACTTATAATTTAAAGGGTCAATTGGACCTCGATAGTGGAATTGATTATATATTCGTACTCAGTGAGTTATGGGCAACATATAAATGTAATTTATTTAGGGTTTGGTTATGTGACCATAAACCCTGTATATAGGCCTGGCCTACGTATTGCGTATGCGAATAGGGTATCAGGTTCCTAACCGGATTGCCCTAAGATGTGAGGAATGAAGCCTTCAGCCTAATTTGATATATTTTTCTGCTTATTGAATAGAGTGTGATCGTTTGGCAATGAAAGCAAAGGACAAGCGGTTATTGAACAGATGTACTAACTTTGTAACAAGGTAAGTATTTATTTCCATTTCTTTGGAGGTACCTGGCCTCGTGGATTTTCTACCACGTGTTCCTTACGTGTGTAGCTGCCGATAGGCTTACTCATTACGCCTTAGCTTTGGATATACATTGTATATTGTATATTATATGTTATGTCCGGTTGTTGGTATTGCATTGAGGATTTGAGCATTGTACTCTGGCTATGAGTTGACATCTACTTTCCGGCTGTCGATGAGAGTCCCGTGCCGGTGAAGGGTTATTATTGCATCACATTGCATTCATATGCATTATATGTCATCCATATGCATTACATTGCATATCATATTGGATGCAGGAGTATTCCGCTCCATTGCATCATATTGAGGGTAGAAGTATTCCGCCCAAGAAGCAGGAGTATTCCGCTCCATTATATCATATTGAGGGTAGGAGGATTTCACCCCAGGAGAGTGCAAGAGTATTCCGCCTCGGCTTTACATTATATAGGGTGCGGGAGTATTCCGCCCCAAGAGAGTGCAGGAGTATTCCGCCTCTGGTTTATATTATATCGGGTGCAGGAGTATTCCGCCCCAGGAGCAGGAGTATTCCGCTCCAGTGGGTTATCAGATTGGATTCCCCTCGAATGTAGGAGTATTCCACTTCGGGATGGGATTACGGGCACATGTGACCCTTTGCATCAGATTTCATTTCATTTCATTTCATACCATTGTGTAAACTTGTGGTACATAACTATTGTCCTGCTTATATGTGCATTGCTTATTTGTTGATATATTTCTTGCTCGTATCCCTAGTTGAGTTTATGGTTTCATACGTGTTTCTGGTTGTTATCTGGCTCTGCCTTTTTATAATTTAAATAAGAGGAATTTGATTTTTCTGTTTCTTCTCTCTGGCTAGCTATCCTATTCTTTGAGGTGGCTAGTCTGCCCCACTTATTGAGTCCTTTTGACTCACCCTTGTTTGTTGTTTGTTTCTTGTCTATCTATTTCGTTTCGGCAGGTTCGCTCCAGGATTGAGTTTGCCATGTTGTGAAGGAGCGAAGACGACTTCAGCTGTGAGGGTGAGCCAGCTTTTATTCCGGATGGCCACCTGTTTATTGGTTATTATTTCAGTTGTATTTTGCTCCCTTCAGGACGTATCTGTCTTCTTTTGTACTCTTAGATGTCTAGTCTGGATAGCCCTAAACCTAGCATGTTGGGTAGTCAGCTGTAATTTCTTTTGTACAGCTTAGAGGTATCAGTATGTCTGTATTTTTTTGAAGTCTTGTCCTTATTTGTGAAGTGTTATATTTATTTTCCTGATTTAATTGGTAAGGGTTCTCTCGACGGGTTTAGGAGAGGATGTCGCGTGCCCGCACGGCCTAACGGGATTTTGGGTCGCCAGAGAGCTTTGCTAACATAGTATATTTGGGCTTGACAATTCCTCGGAGAATGATTGTCTAGCTATGATCTTGTCGGGATTGGCCTCGATACCTCTCCCCGAGAAAATCAATCCTAGGAATTTCCCCGAGCTGACCCTAAAAGCACACTTTTCGAGGTTAAGCTTTATGCAGTACAGTCTCAAAATCGCAAAGGCCTCCTTTAGTTGTTTCAAGTGATCTTCCAATCGGACTGATTTTACTAACATATCATCAATATATTCTTCCATTGTCTTTCTAATATAATGGTTATGTCGATGAAACAAAGAATTAGCTTACGCTTCAGAAACGCCTTAGAGATTTAATATTATAATTCGGCATCAATTGGAGGAAGACTCCTCCACTTAGAACATAAAATCATACAAATAATTTGAATAGAAATAGTCATCTTTGCACAACATGATGGATTAAGGAAGACTTAGCTGAGTAGAGAACGCGGCTCAGACCTGAGCTACCAAATTACTCTCTCGACTTGCCAAACAGCTGCAACTCTCGAGTTCACAACTCCATAACTTTGCCGTAAACTCTACCGCCTGATGGATGGTACTTCTATTACCCTAAGAAGCCTTGAAAAACAATAATATGCTCATCCATCAACCTTGACATGCACTCTGGCTTAACACAGGGAACATCACAAGAGGCTACTGACCGCCTAAGCTTGCCAGTGCCGGACAAAGAAGAGATGGAAACAGACTGAGGATAGAAATAATTAGACCTTCAGGAAGCTCATCTTCTTATTTATTTGGCTACCAGAGCTAGACTATTTATGAGTCAGGCTAACCGAAGAATCGCAATTGAAGAAATAGAAATTAAATGAGCTTTATGGAGCAACATCTATGCCGATTTAATCTCCCAATAAGAAGGAAACTCCAACAATTTACCAGAAAACCCTTTTATATCCCAGACAAGCTCATAGGATAACATGATTTTACTAGCATTTTGAACTAGAGGAGATACGTAGATCGAATATTACTTACTAACCACTTTACACAGGAAGAAACAATGACACTCTCGGATGGTGATGAACTAGAATCCCATCATCCAACCAACACGAAATTCCGAGAAGAGAGGTAAATGGACTTGACATAATAAGAGAAAGTGATGCAACAGGATGCCAAGCAGACAATACTGACACTCACTCCCAAATCTCTCACATTTAAATCAGATAAACTAGTAGGGTCTCACAAATTCCCTGAATAAATCATACTAGAAACTCACCCCTCTACCACAACCGGTTCTTAATAGACTACGATATCTAAAGAAAATATGGAAACATGATAAGACAAACCATTTCCAAATCGATCGGACGAATCAAATCTTACTCACATATAAGGGAAGAAGAAATACATGGGTCTACTACATCGGATGCCTCAGCATCCTGCTAGACTGGTAGTTCATAAAACTGCCTCTGCTGCTGAGCTAAGCCGCTACACTGATAATTACCTTCTGAATAATAACTTCCACCACTCTCTCGACCTTTACTGGATCGTGGTATTTCTCTGGCTGATTGAGATTTAAATGAAATCCCTGCGACTGGGTAGATGCCTGAGGGCAAGAAGAATGACGACTGTCTACTTGCTGGAGTAAGGGAAAACTCCCCAAAGGATAACCAAACTCACGACAATGATAACCCCTTTTTTGCTAAAAATAGAAACTGGACAGATTGTTGATATCTGTAAAGAGAAGACTGAATATGATCTTAACGAACTACCTACGCACTCTGAGAATCACGCGCCACAAGCTAAGATAACTTGAGAAGTAACCTCCCAAAATAATTAGAACTCTTACCTCCAAAGGAGGTATGGTGCCCACCAGGGCCGTGGGATCTCCAGCTCTCCCACTCTAACTCTTCCCGCTCTAACTTATTGTATGCCTAATACCTTCGGGTAATATCAATAACAACATCAAATGAAGTCTCAACCTTAATTTCTCGAGCCATCTGGGATCTCAAGGAAAAATAAAGGTCATCAATAAATCTTTGAATCTCTCGAAAGGCTCATGGACTAGTTCTAATGCATATTCAGCCATTCTATAGAATGCAATCTCACATTCTGAAACCAACAGGCTAACCGACAGGCTACCCTGTCTAATCCACTCAAACTAACAACACTCTTCATCTCACCCGTTACTCAAAAAGAACTTTTCCACGAATCTAGAACAAAAATCAAACCAAGTTAGCTAATAAGAGAGCGGTCCACCAATTCAAAGCTGGACCCCTGAAACTGTAAAGCAGAATAATCAACACCATACTGCTCGATATAATCAAGAGCCTGAAGGATAGGCAGACATCATTTTATTTTTAAAAAAAAACATACACAGGGATTATCTGACGCACGGCCTGAGAATATCAGAAGGTTTAACCAGATAAAATAATGCAGCATCTTCGGGCACTCGGACCGAGCTATTACTCGGGCTAACTAACCATCCAGAATAACTAGAGGCACAACACATGCTGCCTCCATGACATACTTTACTGCGAAAATACTAAGAACTGGAATAGGAGTTCCCTGAGACCGAACATCTGCATCTGCGGCAACCTAATAAGCTTTCTAGCGAATAATAGGCGCTTGCGGTATCTGCGTCGCCAAGATTCTCGTAAAAGCATCGTAGAGAGCCAAGGGAACCACAAGGCCCTGCTTCCTGGCCCATCGCGAGCACGTACAGCTGGGACCTCCGTAACTAGATCGTCAGCACGATCAAAAACTCTCGGGGCTTCGTCAGTGCTAGCCCCAGGCTAGTCTGCTTCGTCTTGCACTCATACCGTTTGCTGATTTGTCGCACGAGGGTTTACAACTACCATGAAGGAATTAACGAATTAACGAAAATACTTTTGAATCCTAGACCGACGCACGATCAGGAATGAAGGAAGTGAAACTTCCTAAATTCCATCATAGCCCCTCGTAGATAAGTACAGACGTCTATGTACCCATCAGCGAGACTCTACTAGACAATGTCTTAGTCTGGATAGACTCTAAACCGGGCTCTGATACCAACTGACAAGACCCAGGATCCGGTTAGGCCGTGCGGGCACCCAACATCCTCCCCTAGACCCGTCGGGCGAACCCTTACCAATTAAATCAGGAAAATAAATATAACAATCCACAAATAAGGGAAAGACTTAAAAATAACACAGACATACTGATACCTCTAAGCTGTAAAAAAGAAATTACAGCTACTACCCAACATGCTAGGTTTAGGGCTATCCAGACTAGACATCTAAGAGTACAAAAGAAGACAGGTACCTCCTGAAGGGAGCAAAATGCAACTGAAATGATAACCAATAAACTGGTGGTCATTCGGAATAAAAGCTGGCTCGCCCTGACAGCTGAAGTCGTCTTCGCTCCTTTACAACGTGGCGAACTCAATCCTGGAGCAAACCTGCCGAAACGAAATAGATAGACAAGAAACAAACAACAAACAAGGGTGAGTCAAAAGGACTCAATAAGTGGGGCAGACTAGCCATCTCACAGAATAGGATAGCTAGCCAGGGAGAAGAAACAGAGAAATCAAATTCCTCTTATTTAAATTATAAAAAGGCAGAGCCAGAGAACAACCGGAAACACGTATGTAGCCATAAACTCAACTAGGGATACGAGCAAGAAACATATCAACAAATAAGCAATGCACATATTAGCAAGACAATTGTTATGTACCACAAGTTTACACAATGGTATGAAATGAGATGAAATGAAATGAAATGAAATCGGATGCAAAGGGTCATATGTGCCCGTAATCCCATCCCGAAGCGGAATACTCCTGCATTCGAGGGGAATCAAATCTGATAACCCACTAGAGCGGAATATTCCTGCTCCTGGGACGGAATACTCCTGCACCCGATATAATATAAACCAGAGGCGGAATACTCCTGCACTCTCTTGGGGCAGAATATTCCTGCACCCGATATAATATAACGCTGAGGCGGAATACTCCTGTACTCTCCTGGGGTTGAATTCTCCTACCCTCAATATGATACAATGGAGCGGAATACTCCTGCTCCTGGGGCGTAATACTCCTACCCTCAATATGATACAATGGAGCGGAATACTCCTGCTCCTGGGGCGGAATACTCCTACCCTCAATATGATACAATGGAGCGGAATACTCCTGCTCCTGGGGTGGAATACTCCTGCACCCAATATTATATGCAATGTAATGCATATGGATGACATATAATGCATATGAATGCAATGTGATGCAATAATAACCCTTCACCGGCGTGGGACTCTCATCGACAGCCAGGAGATAGATGCCAACTCATTGCCAGAGTACAATGCTCAAATCCTCAATGCAATACCAACATCCGGATATAACATATAATATACAATATACAATGTAAATCCAAACCTAGGGCGTAATGAGTACGCCTATCGGCAGCTACACACGTAAGGAACACGTGGTAGAAAATCCACGAGGCCAGGTGCCTCCAAAGAAATGGATATAAATACTTACGTCTTCCAAAAGTTAGTATGGCTAATCAACAGCCGCTTTATCCTTTGGGTTCCTTGCCAAATGATCCAACTATATTCAATAAGCAGAAAAATATATCAAATTAGGCTAAAGGCTTCATTCCTCACATCTTAGGGCAATCCGGTTAGGAACCTGATACCCTATTCGCATACGCAATACGCAGGCCAGGCCTATATACAGGGTTTATGGTCACATAACCAAACTCCAAATAAATTACATTTATATGTTGCCCATAGCTCACTAAGTACGAATATATAATCAATTCCACTATCGGGGTCCAATTGACCCTTTAAATTGTAAGTTGAACTCTTTAAAACGATATCTAATATTCCAAGTTTTACCGTTAAAACATATTCAAACACACGTAATAAACTCAAATAATGCATTAAGATCATTACATGAATGTTTCGGGGTAAAAATTCTACTATTTCCCGGCCACTTTTCTCATTTTCTGGCATTTTTTCCATTTCTGCGCCATTTCATTTTTCTCTGCTTCTGAATCATTTTTCTTACTGTTTTCGTACTTAGCATATGCTAAGTAGCATATAAGACTAGCATATATTCCACCGCCATTCCATTTTAACATTTTGTATTTTTCTCATTTTATTTTTTTTCTTCGCAACGAAAATTAAAAAGCACCCTACGATATTCGAAATAGTTCCAACTTTTGCGTACAAGTTATACAAAATATATGTAACATACTCGCGAAGGCGGATCTCAAATCGGTTTTCCGAAACTAAAGATGTGAATTTAAATAGAAAAAGTCAAATTATTTAACTTTCGGCATTTTAGCGGAAACTAGCCGAACAATATCGAAATTTACTTTCGAAAAATCACAAAAGTCACAAATAATCATACGAACCTAACGGCGCTTTTGGATTTCGAATCGAAGCTCATTCGCCAAAACCGAGCTCGAAAATCTCTTTTTAATATATATCGACAATAAAAAACTGAAAACTTCTTCCGATGCCTACCAAACTAGGTTTGATTTAGCGCAAATTTTGCGCACAGGTCCTAATGGGTATTACGAATATTTTAAAATTATCGGCACGCCAATCGGAGTCCTAACATCCGAAATGACTGACCGATGTCGTTTCACTCTCGTTGATGTTGAAACAAGTTACCCCATTTTAGAAAAATTAGCGCTTGCATTAGTCATTTCTGCTCGAAAACTACGCCCTTATTTCCAATACCATCCAATAGCTGTAGTAACAACCTTTTCCTTGAGAAATATATAACATAAGCCAGAATTTTCAGAGAGGTTATCTAGGTGGGCGGTCGAGCTGAGTGAGTATGATATTGTATACCAACCTCGCACAGCCATAAAGTCCCAAGTGTTAGTTTATTTTAGTGCTAAACTCTTTCCGAGGCTGAAAAAGAGAATCTAATCTCAAAGGGTCCCGCCTATGGGGTACATAAGCTTTACACAGATGGGACAGCTAATTCCAATGGCTCGGGACTAGGAATAGTGCTCGTAGCTCCAATAGGGGAAAAGCTAAGGCAGTCGATGAAATTCGAGATAACCAACAACGAAGCTGAGTACAAAGCCGCCATAGCAGGACTAAAGTTGGCCAAAGAAATGGGAGCTGAGAATGTAGAGCTAAGGTGTGACTCACAATTAGTGGTGAATCAAGTCCCCCACGAATATTCAGCTCGGGAGCCTAGAATGAAGCAGTTCGTAGTAAGAATGCAGCAAGCGCTTGGCGCCTTTCAAGAATAGAAAGTCATACAAATACCACGAAAGGAAAATGCAAGGCCGATGCCTTAGAGCACCTGGCCTTGGCAGTTGAAACATATGACTCGGCGAAAGACGCCATAGTTAGGATTTTCACATCAGCAATGGGAAAGATGAAGCTGGAAGTAAATGTGGTGAATCAACATTGGGATTGGCGAACAAAGTTCATCTCTTATCTAGAGTTGGGAATTCTACAACCAGAAAAAAAAGAAGCAGCAAAATTCAGGAATCAAGTAGTCCCATACACGATAATATATAGACAATTGTACAAGAAGCTTTATTGCGGCCCGATGGCCAAATGTCTAGGCCTAGGAGAGTATGAATACGTGATGAAAGAAGTGCATGAAGGAACGCATAGTAATCAGTCTAGAGCTAATGCCTCTCGTGCGAAATCTCCTCCGAGCTGGCTACTATTGGCCCGAAATGATTGAGCATGCTAGAGTATTTGTTAGGAATTGCAACAAATATCGAAGGAAGGCCCCAATGATTCATCAGGAGGCCGAGCCCTTGCACTCAGTGGTCTCACCGTGGCCCTTCATGAAATGGGGAATAGATATTGTGGGACCATTCCCCAAAGCAAAGGGCAGTGTTAAATACATCTTCGTGTTCACTGATTATTTTTCCAAATGGATCGAAGCAGCAGCATTTGCTAAAATTGGGAAAAAGGAAGTCATCAACTTCATTTGGAAGAATATCATATGTCGATTTGGAATTTCGAGGGACATCACTTGTGATAATGGCACACAATTCGTTGGCTCGGAGGTCACAACCATCTTTGCAAAATGGGGGATCAAAAGTGTGGCTTCGACACCCTGCCACCCTAGTACCAATGGAAAAGCTGAGTCCTCAAATAGAATAATCATCGAGAATCTTGAAAAGAGAATGAACAAAGTAAAAGGCTCATGCCCCGATGAGTTACCAGAAGTGTTATGGGCAATGAGGACAACGGAGAAGAATAGTACTGGCGAAACCCCATTTTCTCTTATTTGCGGGGTAGATTCGCTAATTCCTGTCGAGGTTGGTGAACCAAGTCTTCGCTATGCTCCTTCAACCCAGGAGTCGAATCAAGAAGCTATGCAAGTAGAATTTGATTTACTCAAAGGACGAAGAGAGATGACCTTTGTGCGGTTGACAGCTCAAAACCGGCAAATCGAGGCCTACTTGATCAAAAAGGTCAAGTTAAGAGAATTCAAGTTTGACGACTATGTCTTGAGGGCCTAAAATCAAATGACCAAAGAGAAAAACGCAGGGAAGGCCCCTATCGAGTGAAAGCAATCGTAGGAAAAAGGCCTTATCAACTGGAAAACCTCGAGGGGAAGCAAGAGCCGTTAAATTGGAACATATCCAATTTAAAGAAATATTACTTCTAGCATCGACGAGATATCGCTCCGAAGTCGACAGTGCTCGAGTCCTCATCTTTTGCACTCGAACACCGGGGGTGTAAAGGGCTGAGTTCAATCTGCACTTGACTCATAGGCTCATAGCTAAAGTTCTTCGAACTCAGACTTGGGACTTAACTCGAGAACTTCAAAACATGGAGATCGCCAGAGGCCTAGCTAAACCTACACCGCGGATTGACCCCATAGGAATACGTTGATTACTCATATTCATTGCCTCCAATGGCTTTATAAATTAAATTTTCCTATGTACAACTAGGCTCTATGTAAACCGACTCGATTTTCATCAATGGAATAAAAATTGATTCATCATCTTTTTAGACATTAAGCCTTGTTTAAGCCTCGGGACAAGGATGAGATGTCATCCTAAGCTAGCTTCATAATATACTTAAAGTCTTGCATGCAAATAAAAGGTCGAAAAGATATTAAAAAAGTTAACATTCAATATTTAAACATTAATAAAGCTCGAAGGCCAGAATAATTACAAAGAAAATAGCCCCAAGGCCCCAAAAAAAAACAAACGAGCAGTCACCCACTAGCCTCATTATCACTACCCGAAGCTTCTCCTTCAGCTGAGCTCTCACTGCTCGAAGGAAGTTGGTCTAAAGACTTTCGAGCCGTAGCGACATCTATCTTAGCATTGGCAATCTCGTAAGCAAAACTAGCCCCTCTTACATCATTTGAGGGTCCTCAACTTGGTCTGAATGATTGCCCAATTTTTGTCAACTTTGGCTCGGGTAGCTCTCAAGTCTAGCTTGGCCTTGAACTTGGACTTTAGCTCAGAAAAGGAGATTGGTTTTTTGCCCTGAAGGGTCTTCATTTCAGCTTCAAGAACCTTGTTCTTAGCTTCAGCCTCTTTCATCTTCGAGGCAAGCAGCGAAGATCTCTCCTCGAATTGCTCGGTAAACCCTTTGAGCACTACATCTGCTGCATCAGTCTGCTTCTAAAGCTCAGCTCGATGGTTCTCCTCTTGAGACCTCTTCTTGGCCCTAAGATTGGCAATTTCTCCACGAGCCTGAGAGAGCTCAGCGCTCGATTGCTCAACCTCTTTCCGAGCTCAGCCCAATCTGGCCTCCGAGTCAAGGAGTTTCTTTTCAAGCTCAAAACCAGGAGCTTCGAGCCAAATCCTTCTCCGATCCCACTCATCCCCGACCTCCTTAAGATACGTTGCTCGTTTGGCCTCGATTTCAGCCGCTTTCATAGCATAGACATAGCCCTACAACTAGAAATGAATGAATCAGAAGCGGGAAAAAGTAGATAAATCAAAAAAGCAAAAAAGCAAACAAAAAACTTTACATGAATCATATGTTGAGCCGAATAAGCCATCAAATCATCCGAGGGCACATTCTTGAGCCGCTCGTGTTCTAAAGGCCCAAGCAGCCGCTTGTAGCTAATAGCAACCCCCATGCTATCATCTAGCAGGCAAACATCGATCTGAACTGGGATTCTCCTAATTCCTTGAGGAAGGGCTGTGTCAGCTTGAGTTGAATCGGCGTTCGCCCCTTTACAAATGGAACTCCTTCGACAGGCTCGACCTCGTCTCGAACAAAGACATCGTCTGGCTTGTCAATTAGTCTTCGTTGAGGGGCTACAGGCAATTCAACCATAGGGATTTTAGCGTTGAATGGTTTCTTGGGCATAACCCCTTTCCTTTTCGAACCTTGAAGAGAGAAAGCGCATCATTTAAAGAAAAAGAAAACAAGAAGATATACGAAGGATAAACGAGGATACCTCTCGGGGCCTGAGTGAGAGTCTAAACAGACTCCTCCAAGAACTGCAAACTAGCCTCGACATCAGGGACCTCAGCGACATCCTCTTGTCGTCCCTGCTTCTTCTTCTTCTTCTTCTTCTTCTTCTTCTTTGTTTTCTTCTTCTCTTTCTTATCTTCCTCCTTCCTCACCTCGACAAGCAACTCATTCAAATCTGAAAAACAGAAAGAGTAAGACTAAAAGAAGACGCACTGAAAAAAGGAAATATCGAACTTGGAAACACACTAGCCAAGTCGTTTTCCCGACCAATTTTTCTCTTCACGAGCAGCCAAGACCATCCAATCCCTCTACGGCCTCTTCTCGGCACTAATAATAGCTTGTGCCCAAGCCTCTATGTCCTCTGTAGGATTGATTGGAAGCTTTCTGGCTAAAAGGATAATGAAAAATTAGTTTTCTCGCACTTATAAGAGCCAATAAAAAATGAGACCAGAAGAAAACTTACGTGTTCTATTCCACATCTCTGGGAATCCAGGCCTGGCAGAGAGAGAAGAAGTGAGAAGAAGAACAAACCAATCACACCAACTACGATCCTCGGTGTCGTAGCTCTTGGTGATGATTGAGAACTAGCCCTGCTTGTTTATCTGCACAATGTCATTTTTGTGCAGAGAGGGAGAAAACAAAGAAATCAAAGTCATACCCAAATGTGACCTTGGCTTTACGACTGAGATAGTCGAGGCACTGAATGACCCTCCATAAGCCGTGGCCTAGCTGAGAAAAACAAATATTGTTTGACCTATAAAAAGTGTCCACTACGGGATGAAGGGGAAGAGTAAGACCTATAAAAAATGGGTAAGTATAAACAAAGGATTTCCCCGGAACACTGTCGCATATGCGGTGCTCGGGGGCAGGAATTGAAACTGGAACCTCAGGGCCCCAATTACACTCCTCTCGGATTAAGGCTATATGTTCTTCTAAGGAAAGGCTCGGAGAAAGTTGAACGGAGAGGTTTCTTTTCCTCCTAATATATGAGGCTGTTCCCCCCCCCCCCCCATCTTGTAATCTTTGCTGGAATCAAACTTCTTTGGGATAACCCATTGAGGTTTGAGTTTCCCAAGATAAACTTTCTTCTTTTTCTTCTTTAGAGGCGATGTCTCGACCACCTCATTGTCATCATCACCGTCAATGGTTTCTTCAGTTGCCTCCTCGTCATCACCAATAGAAAGTTCTTGACTGGCGATGCTATGACTGTCATCCGAATGGGAAGAAGTGGCCGATGGAGGAGAATTTTCCAATTCATCAGTTGATGCCAAAATGCCAGCATCAACGACGTTTTCACGACGAGGAGAAGAGGACATGGTGAAAATTTTTAGACGGAAAAGGAAAGCTAGAAAAAACAAGAACAATTCAAGGGAAATTATGAAATGGTAAGGCTGATGAAAAAAAGTGGCTAATATACAGTAAGATAAAAGTGGATTAAAACGCAATCATGACATTTACATGGGGAAGGTAAAACGAAAGGTTGTAGCCGTTCAAAACAAGGCCACGTGCGGGGGATATGACATTGAAGCGACGTTTGACTTTTCGAATCTCCTAGCCGATAATGAGGAATGTCAGTTACCCACTTAATTCAATTCCACCCCTTGAAAAATTCTGACAATTGTCCAAGGAGTGGGGGGACTATCTGTATTGGATAAAAACCCCGTCGCCTCAGTGCAAAGGCTTAAACCACAAGACAGTCTAGTTTTTCCGAGGACAACTTCTCAAGGAGGCGGCTTTCACCTCCACCTCAGGTAAGATCGAGCCAAGTACAAGATCAGAACTCAGAAAGATTGAAGAATGAGCAATATGACGACCCCTCGAAGGATTATATTACCTCGTCGAACGTCCATATCTAATTATAACCGTTGATCGTTGCTCGAGCATTAAAAAGAGAGACCGTTAGGCGGCAATGAATGGATACAGAATAATTACCATTAAATGCAATCGTAACTTTCTCGTTCCTTTTAACTATAAAGAGGAACCCTTTGTAATCAAGAAGATCATCAGAAATACAACACTTCACTTATATTCCTTCTCTTAAGCTTTGTCTCATTTTATACACATTATTGCTCGTTTATTTTCGGTCTCGTTTATTTCATTCCATAAAGCATTTGCCTCCTTTAAATTCAATCTCAGTTCGATCATAACTTTGATACAAGAAAATTATCAATCAACCTCAAAATAAATTCGATTTGTTGTCCTATCACGATTTTGGCCAACACAATACCGTGACAATTCTTTTTTTTTAATGACGATCAATAGTTTATAGAGTAAATAAATTTATAGTTATTATTAAAAATAAATAAATAAATAAATAAAACTTACAAATGCTTGATGTTAAAAGGGCATACGGGACATGATGGAAAAAGCATTTTTTTTCTTCTTTTTTCTTTTCGTTTTTTAAATTTATGCATCACGGTTCCAAAGAGAGTACTTGACCACTAATTAGTAC
Organism: Petunia secreta; assembly: GCA_029990175.1. Taxonomy (NCBI): domain Eukaryota; kingdom Viridiplantae; phylum Streptophyta; class Magnoliopsida; order Solanales; family Solanaceae; genus Petunia; species Petunia secreta. The sequence continues at coordinate 1,133,013 of JARKIP010000159.1, forward strand.
TATCTCGTAATGAAAGTATATTTTTGTGCGTTCATTACCTCCCTAATAAGGTCTATTTAGTGTGAATTCAATTTAAAATTAAAAGCTGAGCTGTTTGTCAGACATGTTACCCAATCTAATTATTCCTTACCCTTACTCTGCCCTCCATTATTTTTTTTTGAACGTATAATTCTCTGCCGCATAATATTTTACTTGTGCTCAGGAAGTTGAAGACTGGCCTGTATATACAACAATTACTTTCAAGAAATGAGAACACTCAGAGTCGTTTGGTAGGAAAGCAAGTTATACAGGGATTAGTTATACATGGATTACTAATGCGGGGGTTAATAATACAGAGATTAGTTATGTAGGAATTATTTTTATCTTGTGTTTGGTACATTGTATTAAAAAGTGGTTGTAGATGATATTATTTAATATATGAGTTTATTTTAAAGTTTTAAATCAATGAGTTTACAATTGTACCCTTGGATATTCAACTCATTTTGATTTTTAGGAAAAAGACAAAGGTAGTTTTGTCTTTTCATACTTTATCCATGTATAAGCAATACATGGATAAGTTATTCCATGTTGGTGGTGGAATAACTTAATACACCAATTGGTGTATTAAGTTATACCATGTATTATTTATACCAACTTTGAAATGGCAATCAAACATTGTATAAGCCAATACCAATTTTTATACATGGATTACTTATGCTTATACACCATACCAAACATTCTATACATTCAATGTACTGATGATCTTGACATATAAACTACTTGTACTTTATTTGTTCCTAACTAGAGAATTGTGTACATTCGAAGTGAACTGTTGTTCATATCTGGTTGATCAGAGTTGTTTGCTTATATCGGATTATTAATTGGAAACAAAAATACTACTTCTACAAAAAAAAAAGGATAACTTTACGGCAATTTTTCCCCATGTTATCATTTTATAACATAATTGCAGATTGATAACTAGACTGGTTGCCTTGATAAGCCAAGTGGCAATAGTCAATGTTGTTTTTGTTTATTTTATAATGATGGTTTTGAGGACAACTTGTACCTAATTTAAATTATATCTTAATTCACACAACGTCTTATAGTCCTTTTGGCAGTTCTATGGATAACTGCCCACAAAGATTTATTAGTTTAGGTAAGAGAATTGTTGCCTTTGTTTAGATTAGAACTTTGATTGCCAGCATTGACATTCGCATTCCAAATTTAACAACCCGGCCCCTTATATCTTTCATACGAGAACAGTTGGCGAACCGGGTGTTCCTCTAGATTTTTTTTTCTTTCGCGGTGTTGCTATAAGAACTTATGTGAATTATGACTTGTGGGACTGTTGAGTTTGGGATTTGAGGTTATCAGATTTTTTATTGAGAAGGAATGGATTATTGAGTCATAAGCAACTCGGCATATCGTTTTGAGTATTTGAGCCCCGCTTCATGAACCGACTGTTTAGTCTTCCCTATTAGGAGTATGTTTTATGAGTTGTAAGGATAGTTCAGGTTGAAACCGAGAATATTTGAACTTTTTCTTTCTGATTTTGCACGGTATTTATACTATAAGTGGTCGTTCGGTTGTGGGTTTATTGGGGTAATACCCACACAAGCCCTAACATTAATTTAGTACCATGTTCGGTTGGGTTATACAAATTTTAAGAACCTTTCTAATGCTGCCATTAAATAAGAGCTACATTTGGTTGCGCTTTTGTATATTCCGTATAGTCAATACCCGCATAAGTTATACAGAAATATATTTCTTATTTCATGCAGGGCAGAAGGTGGAATATGTAATGCGGGTATTAGCAATGCAGGTATTAAAATTTAAAATAACAAAATTAACCCTCATAATAAAAAGGATATTTTTAAATTTTATTTAAGGAATAATTAAATATTTTATATTATAATATTGTTTATTAATTTGTAATACATCGGTGATTCAAGAAATAATACCTATGTTATAATACATGCATAACTTATATCCACATTACAAATACCCACATTACTAATACCCGCATTAATTGTTAATACCCGCATAAAACTTTTTGAACCGAACAGACCCATAAGGACCTTAGCTTGCTTTTCCACCGAGTCCACTATTTTTACAGAAACAAGCATCCCAAGACCATCGCTAGCTTGCTAAATTTGGTTTTTTACCGTTCCAAATACCTTCAAACCACTTTATAGCTTTCTATTGGGTAAAATATGGCTTGCACACGTGGCAACTCGAGCGTGTGATTCGAACACATCATGCGAAAACTTGCCGATTTTGGACACGAGGTAAACAACATGGTCCCCGAGGTATAACCTCGAGGTATGAGTTCTTGACCAACCTCGAGGAGGAATGGTCTCAGTGAATCAATGGGCTCGTACTCCCGAGGCAGAAAGTCACAGCCTCGGCGAATCAACGGCTCCTTATTTCAGCAAAGTGGGTGCCCCACGATCTTTGCCCACTAATTAGCTTTCAATAGGGAGAAACATGGAAAAAGCCATGATCAAAGCAGGGGAAAGTGGCCGTGATCTTTTCCAATCCGACAATCTATAAATAGTGCATCAATTACATTATAAAGATCTAAAAAAATTACTTACTGAATTTTTATCAAATTGTGTACTCAAAGGCATTTATTGAAATCATTATTTACTTGTTTCGATTATCCTCTTGTCTATTTTAATTCATTGTTCTTACGCAACTTTGATACATAACATTGCTTGTAAATTCTTATAAATTCGATTCATTGACCTAATCCGGTTTAAGCCAATACAAATTGGCACCGTCTTTGGGGATCAAGCAATAGCGTCTCGATCCAAAGTCTTACGACACGTTTGTTCACTTTAATACTTCGGATCCATAGTGATGGCTAAATACGAAGAAACAACAAAAGGAAATCAACAACGCCCCAATGGGCAGGTTAATACTAAGGCGTTTGTGCCTCCACCAACACCAAGAATCATAACTCCACCTCATCCTCCTCCATTCAAACTTTCTTCATCGGGGTCAAACGACCCATTTCAAGCCTACGTTATAAATACCTTACAGCAACTCCAAAGGCAATTTGCGGAACAGATAAATTTTAACACTGAGTTTCGTAGTTCATTTGAGGCAGCGTCGATGTGAAATAATACCACCCCTACTGATACTCCAGCTGATCCACGCTCAATCCACTCACCTCAATGGGTGATGGGGCGGTTGTCAAAGATAATAGTACCCAACTTATGAGTCGGGGTCGATTTCCACAGGGAGCTAGCAAGATTATATATTAGACTTTGGTTGAATAGTTACGGGTCCTAAGCATTGTTCGTAATGTTCCTAATAATTAAGGGGTGAAAGTGTTTAAGTATTACTAAATTAGCAAATAATGTAAAGCAAACTAAATAATGATGATGGGGGTAAACTATGGAAATGAGCTAGGGGTTTATCCATTCCAACAAGGTTCTCTTAGATAAATACCTATATTAATCTCGGAAATCTCATAGGCAACACTCATGGTTGGACCTCTAATGTATTCCTCAACACCCTCTCGGGATAAGTTGGATTTTACTTCATCAAGCCCTCTCGGGTCAATAATGAAGCGCGAGAAACCCTAGTTCAATCACCCGAGCGGGGTTGACCTATTTAGGTCCACCCCTATAAATGGGGTAGGTCGCAACCAATTTAACCTAAATTCTCGCTAGTCTCCATTAACCTACGCCTTCAACCCCTTTTTGGTAGTAAAAGCAAAGTAGGTTAGGTTCTGTATGGTCGTGCCTTAAATCCTAATTAAGAAAATGCAATGTAGAGCTAGATGTATGTTAACCCATTAGTTTTTTAAGATTAAATACAAGATTATATTTAAGCTAAGATAATAATGTCTTCGTGAATAAACGCCTATTATGAGTTTAGCTGCTCATATTAGGGTCTAACACACTCATAATATAAGATGAAATGACAAGAATCATATAAGAAATTAGATTTAAGATTGAATTCCTTACAAAGATTCAATTAAAAACCCTCTTAGAACTCCAAGAATATTCAAAAAGCTTTAAAATAATATTCTAGCCTAAAAAGGGTAAGTTTTTTCGGAGGCATAACAGCCTATTTATAGGCATGGGTTTCAAAAATACGATATTATTTACAAAAATTCCGTTTTCCTTGCTTTTACGCCAGGCCACCTCTTGTTAGGCGAGCCGCACATTTGGTTGCTAGCTCGCAGCTTTCACATTTTCTAACTCGCCTTTTCTTGTGTGGTGCAGGTTAGGCAGGCCGCCCTTGTGGTTGCAGCCAATTCATTAGCGCCGCAGATTTTATCATCTCACTGTAAGAACCGGCGGTGTCGCCTCTCATTCTGCGGGGCCTCCGGTTATGTTCAGCATAAATATCGGCGGGCTGCCCTTTTTAGTTACTGGTTGCTGTGAACTTCCCTTCCTTTGGTGGATGTCTGGCATTTTGAGCCTCATGTTCGGCAAGGCGCCTCTTCCACTGGTGCCTTGTTTTCATATTCTTCACTTTTGTAGCCAAAGCGCACTTGAATTTGCTCTTTTGTATATTTTCTTCGGCTTTGTATGTAAATTCTCTTAAAAACCTGAAACATGAAGATTAACATAAGATTCATTCAAGTAACATCACTAAAAATGCTAAAAGCTAGTCGGAATGAGTTATAATTGAGCACAAAATACCAACATATCAACTCCCCCTAAATTAAGCTTTTGCTTGCCCTCAAGCAATATTAAGAATTTGGCTCATGTTCCATTTTCTTAGCACCGGGATTTAGTTGAACAGGGAATGTAGTAAAAGAAGAGTTCATGACTTTAGTGATTCTAACACTTAATTTCACACATGAGAATCCCAACCACTCAATCCACAAAAACCATAATCGCAACTATCTCTTCTAAAGCTTCTAGTGGGGATTAGAGCATGCATAGCACAATGGCTTTCTCAACTCACCTAAGGTTTTCTTGGTTGCACCTTCAAGTCTCAAGTTCCTTAATACTCTCACCACAAATAATGGGTCTCAATCTCTCAATATAACTCAAATAAAAGGGACCCTTAAAATTTAAACTCTCACTCTCAAAACTGAATGCAAGTTAAGCACATACAATGTCATAGTTTTGGCCTTAGCGTCACTTGTTATTTCCTTTCATGTCAATCAATAGAGAATCAATAGGGATTCTAAGGTTATAATGTAGGCTTTTGGATAAAGGTAGGGTATAATTTGGATAAAGAATGACTAAATTCCCTTCTAGGGCACTACATCATCTTTGCAAACTTTTCACTTTGAGCTTTCTTTTCACATTTTAGCTCTTTATTCCCATTTTCAATCTTGATCTTTGCTTTGGTGGCTCTTATTCTTTCACTTGCTTCTCTTTCTATTTTTGTCTTTTTGATTTGTCTTTTGCTATTTTTGTAATTTTCTTGATTTTCCTTCTTTTCTCTTTTGCAACTTTCTTTATACCATCATCTTCCTTTTTGACGAGCCACATAGCTTTTATTTCTTTTTTCCCCTCTCCCAAACTTAGACTTTAGTCTATGTTGCACGTCTTTCAATGCCTCAAGGAGGTAGGGCCAAGGGAAGGGTTAGTGCTATTAAGCACTTAGAACTGACTCGAGCTAATTATAATGGCTATCAAAAAGAAAGGATATTAAGGCTCAGAGTTAGCTAATGGAGGATTAATTCCATTGGTGGCTTGAAAGGCTGAAACGAGTCAAAGAAATGCCTATTATAATATCCAACCATCAAATTGACACTTCATTCATTTTCATGGACATACAAGCCAAGTTCTAACATGCATATGCCAATTAACAAGCTTTGAGCAAGAACTCACCTCACAAGCTACGGGACAAGAGACAAGAACATCAAATTTCCAACACTTAAGGCAGGGATCTAACCTATACTACACATGCATAAAATCATCACAAGAACCTAAAGGTTATAGGTGCGACCCTCAACAAACAATCCAAAAACTTTCTCATGTCTGCTCCTAATGTGTTGGTATCAAACAAGTCACGAAACAAGGATGGCACTTCGAGTGATTAAAGACCTATAAAGTGTCCGATTCAAAGGAATTCCATTCTTGGGAAAAGAACTGAGTCAAAAAAAACAAGAAGGTTATTTACAAAGTTAAAACTATTAACACAAGTGGTATTTACAATGGGTGGTTGTTTTGGGGACCCAAGTAAAATGAGTTTCACAAGGGTGGCCTACGTATCACAACAAATGCGAATCAGTGGAAAGAAGACAACATCCCAAGCGTAGTTCACGAGAGTACCTTTTGAGCATTTTCCTTTTGGGATTTTTAAAGTTTTTCAATTTATTTGGGTTTTCAGCTTTTCTCTATTTTTTTAATGATATTAACAACAACTATAAACACAAGAAAATAATATAAACAGCATCACACGATTATATACATCATAAACACAACCTAAATTAAACGTCCATGCCACATAAAACAAACATAACATAAAGATAGTTTGGGACATATCACACAAAACATTTCTACCACACCCCCAAAATGAAAGTTGCTATGTCCCCAAGTAACTAAACATAGAACAAAAAGTAAACAAGTAGGGGTAAGAGTGCTCCCTAAAAATGATCATGAAGATGGTGGTGTGGAGCCTTGTCCTCCTCATGTTGGGTTGTGTGGTGGATTCTTGTCACTTGGTAGACTTTGGATTTTCCTGTGGATGCTGATGATGATGATGATTTTGTAGCAGTTGTTGTAGCCAATCCTTTGTGTATGTTTCTTCTAGCTTGGCTATTTGTTCTTTCCTAATCCTTCTTCTGCCATTGCTGCTTCTTCATTCATTTTGTTTCCTATTTCTGCCATTCTTCTTTTGTCTTCTTCCACTTTTTCTCTCTCCTGCTCTCTTCGTTCAGCTTTGTGTTTTTCTGTCTCTTTCTCTTGGTATCAGCTTCCTTGTCTTCTTTCTTTGCAATGTCATAAGCTTTTCTCTTCCTCACATAGGCTTTAGGATCTTCTTTTTTAACACTAGCCTTTTCAACTACCTTGGCTTTGTAGCCATTTGCTCTTTCACATCTTCTTCCTTCTTTGCTTTTTCACTTCAGGGCCTTCCTTTCTTGCTTGGTCTGCTCCACCTTCTCTTTGTCTTTTTATCTCTTGTTGCCTTTGGAACTTCTCTCTTCTATGAGCTTCAATCCTTGTCATCACCTGGTCAAGAGTTTCTTTCACTTTTGTTGTGGTGCTCTCTTTTTCTGGTTCATCTCCCTCTCCAATTTCTTCTTCTTCACTTTTCATCATCTTCTTCTTCATTATCCAATTCTTCTTCATCACTCTAATCTCCACATGTACTCCCTTGTTTGTCTTACTTGGTATGGCTCTTGGGATTATTCCTTTATCAATCTTCAGCTAACTTGAATGTCGTTCTGGTTCTCAAGTCTGATTGCTCCAAGTTCCCCACTCTGTCAGCCAATTCAGTAACCTTGGTGGTGTTTTCTATCACATCTTTGGTTAGTTCTTCCCCAGAAGCAACAATGGATCTTAGAGCTCTTTCTAGCTCCACAGATTGTCCTCTCAGGAGCCCCACTCTGGTACCCAATCAAATAATGTTGTCATTGATCTCCTTCAGTGCTTTAGGGATTTAAAGAGTTCAAACTGCTTAGCTGAGACTTCCTTTAATATGGAGGAGGGCCTGGAATTTTTCTGACTGGAGATTCTTTCCCCCTTGAGGTGTTACAGTACTCCTCTCTCTCTTTCTTTCACTTCATCATCTACGGATCCTTTGAGATCCACTGTAACTTTAGCTCCTTGATGTAATCCATGTCAAGCAATATGGGCACATGCCTCATGAGTTTGGTAAGTTAGACAGGGATGAGCTTTCGAGCCAATTCTTTTAAAGATCACCTTCCCAACATCAATGTCAAAGTAGTTCATGATAGAAGCTATGAGAACTACCTTTTGTCTGGTTATACTTGTATCATTCAATAAAGGGATGGATCTGTTGCTTATCACTGCATTCCAACCCTTGTCAATCAAGTCAGATCCTTCTTCTGATTTGGACTCCTGGTTTAGTCTAAGTTGGTATAATCCCATGAGAACCAATGATGGTTTCTATCCATGTCCTCAAGCTTCCTTCTTCATCTGTTCTCTATCTTCTTGTATTTTAGCTCATATACCCACTAATCAACTGCTGGTAACCATAGGCTTCATTAATTTCTTCATCACTAACGATGACTTCAACTGTTATCACCTTCACCTTGAATACTTCTTTTTTTTTTCTTCTGTTGGGGGTCTTGTGAGAGGTTTGCATAGAATTCCTTCACCATTATTTCATTGTATTCACCGGGGGGGGGGGGGGGGGGGGGGGTGGGTTTCTAGCAAAAAGTGCCACTTTCTCCTGTCAATTTCTTCCCAAAACTCATCACCATATTTCTTTGCCTATTCACTCTGTACTTGCTTCTCTGGGTAGATTGTTCTTGGCATATGGTACATTGCCTCAGCAGCCTCATTTTTATTGAAGTGTTGTGAGGGATCTTCTGTGTTTTGTGGGGTTCTTTTTGAAGACTCCAGATGGATTTGCACCCTTCTTCTCCAAAGTCTTCACATCGGATACAAATTCTTCTACTGTGGTGGGAAGGCCCTTGACCAGGGGTGGACTTTGGTTTTGAAGGCTTTGGATCTATGAGGTTCTTTCTCCTTTTTTCTATGCCTTGGCT